>VZTG01007182.1:0-351527 GCA_013397845.1 Melanocharis versteri | reverse complement strand
GGGGTGTGCGGAGCATCCCCTGCTGGGGCCACCTCAGCGGCACCTGCCGGGGTTGGAGGGGAGGGAGAGCCGCGGTGCGGGATGTGGAGGCGCGGAGGCGTCCCGTGGCGTCGGCAGGCAAAGCGGTNGGGACCTCGGCTTCCCCTTGCCCCTAGAGAGCACCGGGGCGCCTGGTACCGCTCCCTTCGCTCACCGAGCGCTGCCGGGCTGAGCTCCGTGAGTGTCCGAGCCCCACCGCCGGGGGCTGTCGTCCCCCGCGGCTTGCAGCGGCCGGGGCCGCGTGTGCCCGGCACCGCACACGCCCCGCGGACGGGCTGATGGCTCTATTAGCCAGCGACGACGGCGGGTGAGCCGGGCTGGGTGGTAGGAGGAGGGCGGCTGAGAGCAGAGCAGGGTACAGACTGCTCCGGAGAAGTCACCTCGAATTACCCCTCTGGAATGCTGAGCACCACGGGGTGAGCCTGTCAGGAGAGGAAGAACAAACCACTCTTGGGCACGTCTCACGCGGACGGTCCCTGCGAGGTCCAGCACGGGGAGGGAGGAGGTTTGTCTCATAAAATAAGGGCGTGTTGGGCAGAGCTGGCAGGTGTGGAGCCAGCCTGCCCTTCGCTGCCACATCCCATTTCCCAGGCCACAGAGTCTGCTTGCTGGGCCCGGGGAACCCACTGACCCCCTGCTCCTCCCAGGGCACCCTGCAAAGTGGAAGTGGGTCACCAGCTTTCCAAGCAGGCAATGGCCTTGGCTTGTAACTGGGGAGTCAGGATGGACCTGGCCTGTTCAGGGGAAATTATCCCTGCTGCCGGGTGAAGTCTCCCTTGTGGTTCAGGACCAGATGAGGAAAAGCAGCACTGAGGTGCTGAGAGTTTGAGGCTGGTGTGCCTTGGGAGTCACTCTGACCCTTGTTGCTGCCGGGGTGTAGGCAGCCTGGGAGGCATGGCCAGCCTCAGCACCAGATAATGCTGATCTTGGCATTCTCTCCCTGCCCTCCTGCCTTTCACATATCCATGTATTTCTGAAATCTTTAACACATTTTCTACCTTCTACTCTGTCTCTTTTCCACTTCTCTCTGCACCTTTCCACTCTGTAAACTCAGATGTGTGTGCTCTCTATCACACTAAAAAGAGCAGAGCCATGGTATGACAGCCTCACCATGGGTGATATTAGGGCTCTAGGAAGTCCCTGGCAGGTGGCTTTAATCCCTGGTACTCACACCAGCTCCAAAGCGTGGAAGGAGGGGACCTGCATAGTCCATGTTAAGCTTTCAGTGAAAATGACTGCAAAAGTAAGCCCTGCGCTGTTGTTGACTTCAATTACAGCAGCCTCGAGCTGTAGAAATCACTCCTCATCTGCCGCTGGCTCCCTGACCCTGGCCATGTGTGTGAGTTTAAACAGTGATAACTAGAAACATAGCACAGGAGAACCTTAATGTGCACCTGCCAGCTAGTATTTTTGTTATTTTTAAACACGTCAGCTTTTAATGCACGTGTGATGAAAAATGTGAAGTAGTTCTGTGTGGTCATATTTATTTTGGGGCCTCTCCACTGATCACTGACCAGTTTCTGACTTCTAGCCTACTGTCTCATCACATGTGAAATGTTTTAACTTATTTTATTCACTCTTGGGCAGGACAGCCAGACCCTAGCAGGATAAAATGTTTGCTTATGTTTCCTGTTTGGGGAGCTCTCCTTCCGTTCCAAGTCTTCTGGACAGTTTGTTCAACATCCCATGTCTGATGTCAGAACTGACTGCACTGGAAGCAGTTGTTGCATCTCCAGCTCCGCATTGTGACTTTGGGAAGCACTAACAGAAATATCAAAGTAATTGCAGCCCTGTAAACTATACATATATTTAAACAGACTAATTCTTCTGGAGCAGCCCACTTCCAGAACTGGTGTAGAAACACCATACAGGGACATGCCTCCTTTTTCCTTGAAAAAGGCAGAATGAGATGGGAGTTTCTGGGTGCGTTCTTCTCCCGCCTTAGAGGGCTCTTAAAGAGGCAAAACTTGTGAGTCCCAGAGGTCACCAAGGGTAACTCATGCAATTGTGCCTCCGTGGCCCCGGACCCATTTGGCTACCCTGGGTCAGGGCATGGGTGTTTGTGGAGGGGATGGATGAGGGGGGCAGAGCCTTTTCCTCCCTTGTCTCATTGTGGCCCTTTTCCACCCACTGCCACTGGTGAACGAATTCACTCCTCGTGTCTGAGGTAATTCCAATCTCACCAGCTCCTCTGTGTGCTCACTGCGCAGAGTAAGAGACCAGATTCCTAGATAATAAATATTGTTCCAAGGTCCCCCGCCTGCACCCACTCCTATGCGCAGTCCTGCACCTGCACCTTAAAATCCTTAATTCCAATATAATGATAAATAGCCCTTGCCCTTTTCATTTGGCACTTTTATTTTGGTCTTTTTTATTTATTTAATTTTTTTTAGTCTTGAGCTGTCATTATTTTCTAGTGACTTTTTTGTGTGCCTAAAATGTAGCCACACTCATGAGGTCTTTTGAAGTCCTTGCCTTTTTTTTAAAAAAAAACAACTCTGGTATGCTTTTTTTCCCTTCCCATTTCTTTTCTTTTTTAAAGGCCATTTATGTTATGATTAAATGCTGTCTTGGAAAAGCAGAACGAAAGTCGTTAATCTATATAGATCTTCAAAGAATCGATACATTCGGGACTTCTGTAGGATTTGTTACACTCCATTTTGTTACAGTAGGCAGCTCGTCTGGATTTGGGCACATGTGTTTCTCTCCCTCCCCTCGCCCTCCCCCTCGCCTTTCCAGCTTCCCCCCCAAGAGTGAAAATAAAGTAAAAGGTCTTTCATGGTAAACAAAACCAGCTTATTCTCCACATAGAACACATGAATAGCTGGAAAAAAAACTTACAATAAATGGTGCATTTTTTTCTCTGCTGGGTATAGCATTCAAGATCAGTCCAGTATTCAAGAAGCAGTCCATTTTTTGCTCAGCAAGAGAGTTTAGAAAAGAAGCGTGGGGTCTATTCAAGGATCTTTTCCCCCTTCACAATTGCTGGGCTTTATGAAACCTATCTTCCATGCCTTGTCAGAGTATTTCTGGGGACCAATTAGTGCTTTGTTGCAAGGCTTCTTTGCTGAATCTTTGAGCAGCAAGAAAAAGCTCTCTTGAGTCTCCCCTTATTTTGACTATTTCAGTCATTACTCAGTGTAATAATTAATATGACAACTGGACGCTGAAGTTTGTATAGAAACACCTCGGCTGCAGGAGAGAGCGTGCAGTGGGTGGTAACAAGCTACAGATCAGACTGAGAAGCCACACACACAAGGAAGGGGGTAAAAAAGAGAGGGAGAGAGAATAATGAATGAAAAGAAAGAGAGAAAGAATAAAGATAAATAAATAGTTGGTGCGGCCCGAAGAAACATAATACAGACTTGAAAGGAAAAAAAAAAAGGCACTTAGAATGAAGTGTGGGGGGGTCAACCCCAGAGAGATTAACTTATTTCGAAACAGTTTCCATGTGAATATAATTTTGAAAATTTTCTACTTTCAGAAGTCAGGAAAGTGATTTTTTCCTGAAAAGGCAAAAAATGTTCCTTCGGGTAAGTAATTTTCAAGGACCGTGTATTTGCACTTTTGCATACTTGATAAACTTTAATGCCTCTTCCTAATCGTCCCTTTGTGGAAATAAGAACTTTAGCGTTAAACCTTATTCTTGAGTAATTGTTGCCTATCCTGCCTAGGGTGGAGGATGCTGGTTGTCGGGATAGCAACTTCGAGTTTTCTTGGTGTTGTATCGTCTACAAGAGGAATAAAGCCTGTGCCCCAATGAAGAATTAAAAATGACGTTTGACCAGGGACACTGCTGAATTCTCCTCGAAAGGCGTCTTGGGATGAACACTCATCACTTTGCAGACATTTCTTGGGCTGCCAATTAGGGCATAATAAATAATTAGAGGTTTTAAGCATATTAGATACAGCTCATGCTAATGAGCTACATCAGGTCTTGTGCTAACCTGAAGTGACAGTTTGCATATAGGGCTGTAAAAAAACACAGAGAGAAAAAAAAAACCCAAAACCAGTCCCGCGGGTCCCGCCGGGCGCTGCCGCCCGCTGCTGCCCTGCCCTCCGCGCCCGCGGAGCGGAGCCCTCCGCTGCCGGCTCTGCCGGGTGGCCCCATTGTGCGGCCACGAGCTGCGCGCCCGTCACAGCCCCGGGGGACGAATCGCACCGGGCTGCCCCCCCGCATTTCCCCTGCACCGCTTTCTGGAGAGATTAATTTTTTGGGTGGGGGTGGTTTGTTCCCGGCCCCTCCGAAGCGGTGATCCCTTGGCAGGAGGGGTAAGAGAGGGTTTGGGTGATGCCTGCGCGGGCCGGGAAGCGGATCCCCCCTATTCCCGGGGAGGGCAGGCAGCGGGGATAGCCGGGGTCCCCCGCTCCCGCCAGCCGTCTCTGCCGTGAGGACACAGTGCCACCTCCCGGCCACCCGCGCCCCGGAGGGAAGGAGCCAGGGAAATCCGCCGCGGAGGGATGGATGGATGGATGGGGTGCAGCCGAAAAAGCCTTGGCGTGTCGGGGAGCCCGGCTCGCAGTGAGAGCGGATATGGCTGGGCGGCTTTGCCACCACGATGCAGAGGGAGGTGTGAGGAAATGCTGCCTGTCCGGGGTGTGAAGGAGAGCCACAGCACTCTGAGACCTCCGGTAAATGCATCCACGATATCGATAAGGGGGATTGCCCCTGCCATGCACACACACACAAACCACCTGAGATATTCATGGAATCCTCATTTGGGAATTTTTCCCGCCAGCTTCTGCTTTCATTAGCAAATCCCCCTTCCACTGCTCACTTCTCCCTCACATCCACTGGGACATCCTGAACCAGCAGGGAAGGCAGGGAGCTGCAGGCCAAGGATAGGCCCAGTGTCCTGGCACAGGACGGGACATCCTCACCCAGACACGAAGACTCGCAGCTCCAGGGAAGCCACCACTCTGCAAATATTGGCTAAAGGCAAGAGCGGCAAAGAGCAGTCTGGAAAGCAGCCAAAGTCCGTGGCCCCTTGAACTTGCATCGTGCCGGCCAGGGGAGCCTGCCAACTTCAGTGCAAAGAGCCCTGTGAGCCGTGGCTGAGAGCACAGCCAGAAAGGGCTGCATGTGGTGTGTGCACGTGTGCGTGTGTGTACCCAAATAAAGTGTGGTTTTGAGGGAGAACGTATGTTTTTAGGCAAAGGCAAGGTGGAACATCAGTGCATATCTGCATATGGTTGAAAGGAGAGGGGCTGCACGGTGCTGCAGCAAAAGCCCAGAGCAGGACTAACAGACTTAAAGCTCAGGTGCTCACACAGGCTAGGGAATCAGGCACATGAGGAAACTTGAGACCCAAGGGGGAAAACCTGGCTGGCGGAGTCACTGCAGGGTGTAAACCCATGCTTGGTATGCTGAACTAGTACTTGAAAGAGGACAGGGAAGCTCCACCAATTTGGACTCTGAAATTGCCCAAGGTAACACATACTGATGCAATTACATATTCCCAGAGTAGCCTCCGGGCTACTTTAATGAAGTTACTGGTTGAATAGTTAAAAAACCTGCTGGCAATTACCGGGGATACTTTCCCCTACTGCTCCACCTTTCCTTGCCCCTTCCTACTGCCATGTCATCAGGGTCCAGTGTGTTTAGTGTGCATCACGTTTGGCTGTCTATCTTGACCTGCCAGCCTGTACCACAGGCTTGCTGATCACCTCAAAAATGAACTTTTTATCCTTACAGGCAGTTTCAGGGTGCACAAAGAAGCAGCTCTTCTGAAAAAGGTATGTATTTGCACCCAAAGCACTGAGTTACTTCAGATGCATGTTATAGAGTTGATAATTTCAGTGGGATGGATTCTGACTCCACAGTCATGGGGTCCAACGTGGATTTGGACTGAGTACCATGAAAATGGCTCCCCCTCAGTTTCCCCACTGTAAGACTACTGGATTTTGTGTGTATGAACAATTCACAGTAAGGCTTTGCTAGTGTTCACCAATCTGAGCTTGCACAGATGTGTGTAGTAGAGTTTCCCTCAAGGATAAAAAAACTGTAAAGAGAATTTGTCTTCACCAGGAAAATATAGCAAGATTACCTGCCTTAGCACAATTTGTCTCTGTAAGACTCCATGTTCCCAAATAGCAAGATAGATACTTGCTTCATTTTTTCACCTGCTCTCTGATATTGAGCTACAGCTTTCCAATTTCCCTTACCCCCTTTGGTGACTCTTATTAAACCAAATCTGGGCTCTTTAGTATCAATACTTTACTAACCTTTCCTGAAATTATGTGCCTCACCCTGTTCCCCTTGCACTTTCCATGGCTGACACCATATGCAAGCATACTTAAATCATCTGCAGTTCTTCTACATCCTCCTGCCCTAGAGCTCTGACCTCCTCTTTCCTGCTCCTTTTCTTCCTTTAACTTCTTCCCTTTCCCCATGTTCAGACTCATATCCCAGTGTGAGGTTCATGCAGCTAACTCCTGTCTCTTGCGTCCCTTGTGCTGGGTGTCTCTCTCCAGTGTCCGGTGAGCAGAGCAGTGTCTCCTGCTCTCTGACCTCTTTGGAAGCAGCCCCAGAGGCCCTACTAATGGACAAATCCCTCAGCTGCTGTGCTTTGCCAGAGCCTTCCGTGCCTAGTGTTTGCCATCCAAGGAGCAAATCCTGGAGAACGTCTGATGTCTGTCCAAGGGGAGTGACCCCCATGGGAATCTCACCTGAGGCTGAACACACAGCTGCAGTGGGAAGGAGTGGGCAGAAGGCTGAAGTGAAAACGATGTGTTGACGTGAAAACGATGTGTTGACGTGAAAACGATGTGTTGAAAATGAAAACAGCTGATGTTGATCAGGAGGAGGAAGGCTGTTAATTCAGAGCATGCTGCTCGTCCACGTTGGGTGCAGATAGAAAAAATGTGCTGGAGAGCCGCTCCACGCCGGCGTGGGGCTCGCGGGGGATGGCCGGCGTGGAGCGGCCGGTCCGTGTGCCAGGGGGGGGTGGGGTGGGGTGGGCGTGCAGGGAGAACGCCCCCTTGGCATGCTGTCCAGGGGAGGGAGCTGGGGAAGGGGATGGCGCTGCCTTGCTTGCTCCACTTTAAATACCTTTGCACAGATCTCTGGCCACTGCAGTTAGGTCAGAAGGCTTCACCTGCTCTAGTGAAGGGGCCTCCCTGTGTGGGCATCGCTGCCTCTGCAACATGGACTCACAGCACTACAAAATGAATGGTGACCCTTTCCAGGTAAGTGATGGGGTCTGTGCCTGCTTTTTGTAGAGGTGGACGGATGTGCTGCCTCACTCCTGCGCTCCTATGCTTGTCCTCCACTCTCTGAGATGCAGTGTGACCCAAGAGGGGAAGAATCAAGGTGGCCTGTCTTGACGCTTTGTGGTACCTGAACACTTTTGGCAGCCTCCACACTTGTCTGCTGTTAATTGTGCTCACAAAAAAGTGCAGTGAGAAGGCAAACAAACATTGCAACATTATCCTTGCATGCACAGCAAAGAGTAGAAGAATCGGAAAAGACCAGCAGCTTATTAGAGGTCTTAAACAAGTGTGATGAAAGAAAGCTGTCTTCTTGTGTTAAAGGAAAACAGATGAAGTTATGTGCTCTTCTGGTGGAACTTTTTGTTAAATTTTGGGACTCTGATGTCCTCTTTTGTAATGTTTACTGACTGACTTTGAACTCTGATTTGGGAAATACAGGAAAGTCCTGAAGTTCATGCCTTTTGAATACAGGCACTGATGTTACTGCAGGGGCAAGTGGTGTAACCTGAGGCCAGCATGGTTAACTATTAGGACAAAATTCTGCACTTATGTGTCCTATGCAATGCTGCTGAAGCCTGAGACAACCTGCATGAGATGTGCAAAAAAAGGGCTTCTATTTTTCTAAGAGCAGAGATGCCAAGGAAGCCTCTATTCCTACTGCTTTGTGTGCTGAGGCTGAACTCCCACAACATTTCTCTAGGGTCTCACCTTGCTGCTTATTCAAGTTGTGTAATTGCTTGGTTCCAATGACAACTGTGGTGATCAGCATTTAAATGCCTTAAGAATTATGACTTGGAAACTAGTTGCATTTTCACAAGTAACTTAGAAATCTTTTCGTTTGAAATATTTTTTCCCTTTCCCCCCAGTTTTGCATATCTAGTAAGTCTGAACTTTACAACAGAGAAGTGAAAATTTTATATCCCTGAAATTGCAAGAAAAACTTTCTCTAGCTTTAATGGTGTTGGAATTCACTCTGAAGGGCTTTAGCTAAATGTCTCAGAAATGGATTAGAAGGCTGACAGGATTATATTATTGACCCCTGATACTGATACCTGTGTCAGAAAGGCAATACCAATCTATGTGCAAAATGGTTAACTGAAAATGCAGATTTGTGCTCAGGTAAATCTCTCCTTGCATCTACATATCACTTTCTTTGAGATTGTGTTAGGTCCAGGAATGGTTGTTCATGTTCATCAACTGGTTCTTATTTTACTTCCTGGGGGAAAAAACAAAGCTGGAAGAAAATAATTGCTGAATTTATTGCACACTATATTTATAAATCACATATGCATATCATAGAGACAAAATTTCAACACACAATTTTATTTTCAATAAAATGATTTCTTCAACTCTGATTCATAATCACAGTAGTAACACAACACTAGAACTACTCCAAAGCTGCAATTGCTCCATGTACGTTGAGAAATGAGAAGTTAAAGTCTGAAATGAGAATGGAAAAACTGATCATCAGTTAAACCTATGCATAAGTACTAGAAAAAGCTCAACAATAATGTGAGTGCCTGTGTTTGTGATGCTGTGGATCACCTCCAGTGCATGTGTTGAGGTTTATTTCTGCAGTGTGTATTGATGCACTCTGCCTCCATGTACATTGATAAGAACTGGGTACCAGGAAAACAATCATTTTAGTCTTCTCCCCCTTTGCAATTAAAGATGTCACCTCTGTGACAGGCTCAGGCATGAACTGATGGCTGTTAAAAGACCTTCCAGTGAACTGAGTACAAATGCAGATGTGCAAGAAGTTAAGCAAGTACAAGGCTGTTTACAGCATTAGTGCCTACTCCCTACTGCAATATGTCTTTCTCTTAAGCACCAATAAAAATCAATTTACGAGAGTGGGAAAATGACTGAGGACAGATTGAAAGCAGCTGATCTCCACAAATCAAGGCTAGTGACCAATGAGTTCGGAAAGGTTTTATAAGACTTTTTTTGTGTAATCTCATTGTACAAAGAGATCAATTATTGTCATCAGAATTACCTTGCAGGACTTCAACTTTGCATTATATTTCCTGCAAGTATCCAAACCACAAATTCTTCGTCAAGTTCAAGACAGTCTGTAATGTAAGTTGGTCCTCACAGCATGACTTGGCAAGAATATTTTAAATATATAACTGCATGTCTTTTAGAGCAGTTTCATTGCAGACAGTGAAAACCAAAATCTTGATCCATTGGACAGACAATGGTGGAGCCAGTTCTGCCCTTGAGATCAGTTTTGGCTGTGGTGGGTGAAAACAGAAGGAAAAAGCAATATATGGACAGTATTTGAGATGACAGTTTCAGTTGCACTACCATAAAATTTCAGTACTACAGACATTTGTTTTGACTTTTGCCAGATTCCTGTCATCATTTTCCCTTGTGGTTGCTTGAGGTGTAAATGGGTTTCATTAGCCAGCTGCCACATCCTTCCCAGCTGCTTGTCCTCTTGGTCCTCCCCATGTAAGAGCTGGGCTGACTCCCTGGCTGGATGAGGACTCAGGAGACACAGAGGTGCTGCAGGATGTGTCACAGCTGAACAGGTGGCAATCTTCCTTCTGGTGCATAAAGCCAGCACCTCTACTACAGTTCCCACTTGAGGTCCCTCATAAAGCTGGAAGAAATCTGGAAAACCTCTGCAGCCTCTGGAAACAAATCCAGATAGAAAAATGTGTGGCCAGTCTGTTAGCAGCAGCCTTGGAGACAGCTTGAAAAATCAGCAATTATTTACTTTACAAAAGAAGGCAGCTCTTCATAGCTCTGCCTCAGGAAATGTAGGCCCACCAAGAACTTTATGGCTTCAGGGCAGCTGGGTTTGATCATTAATTTGTCTTCTACAAAGGCTATCTTTACTGAGGACAATATTTGGGAACTGGGACTCTTTTTACTCTGATTTATATGTTCAATTGAGCAATAGCCATAATGAGGACAGGCTCTGACCGAAAATATAGATCTTTATAAAGAATATTTGAATGGGTACCTTGAATCAAGCTTTAGGCCAGGACTTGTTACGCCAGGACTCCTCTGTGTTGCAGATGTCTGGTGTGATCTCTGAAATACCAACCACAGGCAATTTGTCCAAGGCCAGTAGATGTTTAAAAAAAAAAGTGAAATAAACAAGCAAATAAGATGTTAATGTGACCTCCAGAAGTTTGTTATGGTTGTGCATCAAATTTACTCTTATAGCAGAAAAATTAAGTGATTCTTGAAATCTCAGCAGGCATTTACCTGCTGTGCCAAGTGCCGAGCTTTTGAGATCTGCCTCTACTCCAGGGCTCAGTTTCCTCTTTCTGAAGTGGTGAAATAGCTCTTCCCTGCTTAACAGGGCTTTTGTGAAAAGAAACACATGTAGAGACATGCAAAGACATTCTAGTAATGAGAACCATGAAAATAATGAAAATAAACCTTTGAGAGTACTGGAAACTGCCTTTTGGAATTTGCAGAGCAGAAAATCAATATGAGAAAGGGAACAAATATAAATGAAAACACATCTTGTCCTGAGTCTTTACTCATTATGGGATTTAGGGAAGATCTAAATGTTTGCTCCAACGTTTTTGTTTTCTTTTTTTTTTTTTTCTTTTATTTTCTTTGCCTGATGTTGTTATTTTGTTTTAAAATCACCTTCCATATCCTTCCTGTGAATACTACCTCTCTCCTGGGGATACCTGGAAGGTACAAGCAGAACTGAAGGGAAACACAGATCATGGTCTGCATCTCTGCACAGAGCTCATCTACATTGCTCTGCTTAACCCTGAATGTTGATGAAAAGGAAGCCTGAGGGAAGGGCTGAAACCAAAGTGCAGCAATATTTCCAGTCATCCCTGAGAGGTGAAGAGAGGCAAAGATTAGGCTATTTGCATGTCCTTTTTGAGTACCTTGCTCTTACGAGGGCTCTAGTTTGAGAGAAGGGATTTGTGTCTCTACCATCATAAATCAGAGCAGCCCCAGAGCTGCTCTGCTCCTGGCAGCAGCCTTTGCCTTGATTCCCACTTAGAGCTATTTTATACCCTCTTTACGTTGCTGGTGCTGTGCAAAAGGGAAATGGAGAAAGGCAAAACTCGCTCCTACAGTGGATGGTAATAATTTTCATTCGTGTATTTTTTCTTTCCTTTCAGGAATCTATGTATATTGAAGACTCCACCAATAAAAACGGGGTGATTTCTTTGATCTTCTCTCTTAAAGAAGAAGTTGGGGCATTGGCTAAAGTCCTGCGCACGTTTGAGGTAAATATTTTCAGGTCTTTACAATTTTGTATTGCAGCAACATTTTCTTGGGGTCTTTGAGATTGTGTTTGTGATTCTATTTCATTGCTATTACAGGGGAAAGCAGCCTGCATTTCTTTTCTGGGCTTGAAATCCCTTAAAGTCTTGGAGCAGAAGTAGCCTTAAATTAAACCTCTACCTTCAACTGACACGAGGGTGGGGAAAATGCATTTTTTCCACTTAAGAGGGAAATATTGCATTGCAACTGCTTTAGTAAGAGGTAGGAGTGAGTTGGGCTGTGGTCTAAGATAGACTTATAACCAAATAATTTGCCTTATAACTTGTAAGGCAAATATAACCTGCATGTGAGCCATGTGACTCACAACACACGTTGCATGAGGTATTTCTGCTAGGGGCAGCTCTTAGCTCTTGTCCACCTCAATAAAGCTGATATAAAAAATTCTACCCTCTCCCACCTGCAGTACTTCTACAGAGTGGGTAGAGAGTACCTACAGAACAGCATGAAAACGACAGCATTATTTTTTACACCAAAGGGACTCAGTAACTTATGCTGAGTGATTTGGAAAGCTTTTGGGGAAACAAGGAGCCATTTACCTTTCAGGACATTGTGTGCCTATTTATTCTTGCAGAAATATTTCCCAGATGTCATGCATGTTTTTTGAAAAGCATGTAATCCTTGCAATTCAGGGTGGTTGTGTTGCAACACACACAGCTGTGTACTCTGTGCTCCCAAGCAAATACACCATTATATTGGTTCTGTGGCTTTTATTTATTTATTTTTATGTAATAGTTGTGCCTGAAAACAGCAATTTCTTTAGAACACTCTAAGAAGTTGTGGCCTGCATATTTTCTGTTCATAAATTGAATTTACTGGGAAATGAAAGGTTGTGTGTTATTGTACAAAGGAAAAATAATTATGAGTTATAGGACATATTTGATTCATTAAGACAAAAGGAAACTCACACCAACAACAGCAGAGCAAGTCTAAATCTGTGAACTGACCACTGTTACACAGTCCTGCAAAATGTCCGTATGTCCGTGATGTGTGTGTCTGTAAGGGAATTAATGAGACTGTTGATATTCTCTTATTAAATGCATTGCTGTCTACTAACTAAATTGATATCAGCTCTAAAGAAGAATTTGTAGAGGAGCTGGTATAGGAAAGAGAGAAGTAACTATTTCCTGGATGTGACTTTTCTTGCCCCAAAGCAGATACCTAAACTAGACAATCTAAGTCATGGTTTTCCCCAGTGACCAGGATTGCAGCTGAGAGGGTGGGACTCAGTTGGTTTTCTGTCCCAACAAAGTCAATTCCTTCTGTCCTAACTTGCAGCCTCCTCCAGCACCAAGGCTTGGCAAGAGACCTGGCATAGGTGCTCTTATATCAGTTTTACATTTGGCATTGTGGGGGGGGAGGATGGATGGATGGATGGATGGGCTTTAATGGTACAAGAACTGCTCCTCAGGGCTGTTGTTAGTGAATTCCTGGTGTGAACCAGCAGCCTTCAGGTTGTTCTAACTCTGTTCCGAGAACTGCACAGAGGTGTAAGTCTTGCATCCACAGCTGAGATAACCTTCACCCTTTTCCACTTGGGCCATAGCTACAGGGTCTCAGAGACACAGACTTTGTGACAGCACAGACAGGGAAAGTGGTGATATGCAGGAGAAGGGTGTGAACATACAGGAAGAGCTTGAAAGAATTTTTTCATGTTGTACTCCTTCGCTGGCTAATAACATTAACTGTGCGATGCTACAGGAGTTAGCTCAGGCTCTCTGTGGGTGGGCTCCTTGGGCAGGGAGATACCCAGCCTTGTCCCCTGGTTTGTGTCACCAGCTTGTTGCTGGCTTGTGGAAATGCAGTGGCTTTGTCTCAGAGAGGCCTCACAAGAGGAGATACGAGGATGGCTGCTCTGGCTGTCGTTGCCTCGTGCAACCACATGAAGTAGGAAAAGACAAAACTGACAAGCCACAAAACAGGACCAGGCTGTTCCCAGGAGCAGATGTGGCACTGCAGTTGTTGACCTCGTGGAAGTGGTCCACCTCTTGTGCAGCTGCTGGTGCTGATGGCCATGTGTTCCATGTCTGTGAACTCTCTGCTCCTTGCTGGGGCTGGGAGCTGCCCAGACTCCTGGCACCTCTCTGGGGCACTCATACGTGGGAATGAGGGCAGAGAGCACTGCTCAACCCTCTCCTCCCATCTCGGATTTGGGAGTGATTAAGGGACAGTGCCTCCAGCACTGGCTTTGAGGATTTTGCCTCTTCTCTAGACAGTCTGTAAAACTAGTCTGGGACATGAAGGGGAGAGGAGGAGGGTTGAGTGAGCTGTAAATATGAAAGACTTGGAAATAAACTCTCTCTCCCAGGGAAGGAAGAATGGAAGCAAGGTCCAGACCGAGACACAGGGAATTTAGGGAATACCTAAAGAAGGGAGAGATCTTGAGGTTCCATGAGCACAGAGGATGCCTTTCTGTAGAGGAGGTTTCCATATGGACCTGAGAAGGTTCATCCTTTTTTTGGTTTAAGAACTGAAAAAAAAAAAAAAAAGTTACTCTGGGAGTATTGTTCAGCCACTCTTGAGTCCCTTCCCAGGATGCACTCCCAGATTCACGTCCTGCCCATGTCCTGCTCCTGTGCTGGGGTGAAACTTGGCCAGACTTTAGCCCCTGATAGCTTGTTCTCTATGGGCAGCAAGAGCCCAAAGGGAGCTGTGGTGTGTTCTAGCCTGGGTCTGCCCCTGGCTGTCATGAAGTCATGACAGCCCCTGGCTATCATGAAGTCCAGGACTTCTGGCTCATCAAGCATCATGGCAGACAGAATCTGTATTCACGCATGGGTAAACCACCCAGGGAAGGAATTAGTGTCCAAACACAGACCAGATGGAAGGGGTAAGCCCCCACTATGGGAGCAAGGAAGGACTGAAGGTAGGGGAGCCTCCTCCAGGTAGGGGAAGGCACAAGGCTAAGGGCTGCAGAGTGCTCAGGGCGCAGAATTGTGTCCTCTAACTGAGACACCAAGTTTAAGAGAATTCCAATGTGTTTTGTGGAAACAGTAATGTTTGTCCTACTCAAACATCCCTCAGGGTTGCTCGTGCAGTCGCACGCTCTCACATTTGTTTTTTTGCTCAAAGACCCAAACTCTAATTTTCTGTTCAGGTCCCAGTTGCACACAACTATGTGGCTACAGTGACAACTCTTGTTTTTTCTATTTAGCTTGCAGGTTTTTTTCCTGAGGAATCTCTTCAATGTACTCAGCTCTTTATGTTTGCTGGCTTTATGTCCAAAACAGACTTGATTATTTCCACTTTTTTCTTACGTTTACTCAGGAAGACCCATCTGAACACCAGACCTCACCAGGCTTCTAAAATTTTCTGATCCCTGGCTCTTGTCCCTTCTCTCTGGTTTGCAAATCCTTGTCTGACTGTACGAATCTGTTCCTCCTGGACTGCTCTATGCCACTGCCGGCAGTACAGCCTCTGCAGTTCCTTCTTCACCTGTCCTGTGGAGAGATGTGTCCGCAGGGCCAGACTCACATTCTGATGTGCTGTAAAGTGATAGCAGCTCAATCATGCTCAGCAATAAGCAGACTGTTAAAACTGAATCCACTTTGCTTCCACACTAGCTGCTCTGTTTGTATACTGGGATGGGCAGACATTCCCTTTTTGCTTGTCAAACCCAAAGGTTTTGCACTTGAAAAGCCCCTTTGTCACCTCTGTCCTCATTGCAGGCTTGAGGGTGGCTGTGGAGACAGCACAAACCCACCAGCAGGGTCTTTACACTGACTTCATTTTAATGGGATCCCCTGTACACTGAGGTACTCCTTGGTGCAGCCATGTGCTGTTTATTTGTGTCATAGAAGGTGGCAGCTAGGCAGCCAAAACTTGGATAAATACCTTCATCTGAAACAGAACAGCACACATGAGTAAAATACTGTGCTTAAAATCAGGAAGACAGAACAGTCATCATGAAGTTGTGTTTCTTTTTTGATTCATTGGACACATCAAAAATGTACTAAGTATAAGTTGAGGACAAAAAAAGAGAAATGTTCCACGTTTCTTATCAAAACTGAAAAAGCAAAGCTGAGCACTTCAGGTTGACCCAAGTGTTACATTTGGTAGAAATATTTATTTTTCTGCAGTGATCAAAGCCTTTTGAAATTGAGGTCACTCTTTTAAACAACAAAGCTCATTCCAAGAGAAAAAAATGTGAAGAAAACCCCAAATCGTTCCCCCTCAAACACTGGCTTTTCTGTAGTTAAATTCATCATTAAAAATATCAGAAATAAGAATTTCCATATACTAAAAGGGTTGCCTTCACTTTCAGTTGCAGATTTTCCAGAAGAATTTGTGAATACATTAATATTCTCTGAAGTTCTTTTTCTGATGGATTTACAAGTAGTAGATCATCAGCTGTTTTAAGTGGCAGACATTGGAATACATTACAAGTTTGCTCCACCCCTTGTCAGAGAGGAGCCTTCTGTCTTTTCTTCCCTGATGGGACTTTCTCAGATACAGAGCAGGACTTCAGTACAAGGTGCAGCCATCGGTGGGTAGGGCTCTAGATCAAAACAACAAAAAAAAAAAGTTGATTTGCACCATGTACTCCCACTCCTAGAGTAAGTTATTTCCCCACGGGGGTAAATTACTGCTCCATGGAAGGATGGGGTGGGAGTAACAGGCCGTACTAAATGAGACCCGGCACTTTCAGAGTCAGCAGACGTAACTCTGCTCTGTTTCTGTTTAGGAGCTTTATTCCACAGAAAGTCCTACCTGAGTGTTATCTCCATCCCCTGGGAAGGTGTTGGCTCTGTGGTGGTCTGGCTTGTTTCCAAATCAGGAGAAGAAAACAGTCACTTTGGCCAGAGGGTGTGTTGGGAGTGTCTACAGCGATAGGTGAACAGGCCAGGCTTGCCTCGACCACAAGATTGTTTTTTCATTATACTGGACATATGCACAGCTATGATCCTTCCATTACACCACTCCAAATCCACATCCTTGGTCTGATCCCTCCTCTTCCTAGGGCCACAAGAGCAGGACTTCTTGATCTAATGAACCAACATGGGTTTAAAGAGAGGAGTGCCCTCGTCACAGTTGCTTGTGCAATGCCACACATTATCACATGTTTTTGTCCTGCTCCACGTGTTTTGTAGCCAGATTGTGCTGCAAGCCTCATGCCAAATTCCAGGGTTGGAGCAGAAGTGCTGAGTGATGGACACCAGGGGCTGCTCCAGGGCCAGCTGCCCTCTGGATCTGTTTGCTGGCAGGGACCAACTCTGGGACACTCTTCTTCCATGAGCTTCGAAGGAAGACCCTAGAAGATGTGAAGGAGATGATGGGGAAGAACTCTCTTCAGCTGAGAAGCAGGCCCTTGGACAGTAAAGCTGAATCAGGTGGCTGCCTTTGCTTTTGCTTTGGGAATCCATGGGTGAAGGCATCACTGTAACTTCCTAAGTTCTCAAAGCTATGAAAATTAAGCACTGAGCTTATACTTGTGCTTCTGAAAGCATCCTCCTTCAGGAAACCCTGAACTAGCCCATGGCAAGGGTTAAAAGAACATCTCACTTTTTTTCTTTGTACCAGAAAGTGCAAGTAAAATCCTTGTTTTGGGAGATTTTACCCAATTTCTCCCTAAATGTTGATTAGTGGCACCATAGTGTTGTCAAAAGTTCTTGATCTGGTAACAATGGGGTCTCCTGATGAAGCCAAACTTAATTCATGACAACAGTCATGAAAACAAGCTGCAGCTGGATTTTACAGCTGTACTTAGTTTTAGAACAGTATATAGGAGCGTTTGGTAATAAGTAAAGAGAAGGATGTGTGAGTGTAATGGGAAATAGTAACCCATCACGTTTCCAGAAAGTATCCATCCCTACTGAAAGCTTCCCTGCATAGATATGAACACATAACTTTCCTTTTCCAGTGACCAGGCCATTAAGCAGAGGGTAGGACTAAATTCTCTTGGCAGTGATCTCTGCAAGACTGCTGGTGTAGTGTAACACCAGTCTGGTTACTGGTGAAGGGCAGCTGCAGCATAGGTGGTGCTCAGTCAGGATGGAATAACTGGAATAACCTGGGCGAGGGGCTGGAGCTGCTTCACAGACTCTGAGAGGGAGCCAAGGCTGAGAGCCAGCACTGTGAGGTAAGGCAGGGAGGGACGTGGCAACCTCCTCCCTGCATCCACCATCGGTTCTGTTTTAAATGGATATTTGTATTTCTACCCCCTTCTAACTGGTTAGAACTAATTCTAGCTTGATTTTTAGCTCTGAGAACATGTCTTGAGACTTCCTCCTCTAATGGGCAGTGAGGTACAGTGAACTTGGATATTAAAATAATGAAAGCTGAGTTGTTACACCCCTAGAATTGGGGGTTTTAAGGAAGGTTTTAAGAAAAAAAAACCTACAGCAGACACATGGTTGTATGACAGGATGTGTCCACAGGGGAGAGACTCAACCTCTCCCCTGGTCATAATCCTGAAGAGAAGGAGAGAAGTACCAACCTGCTCTCCAAGTTTGGAGAGCAGCTGCAGTGGGTGATGGGGTGAATTCTGCAAAGAAACATCTAATCTCAATCCATGGGCTTGTCTGATTCCTACCAGCTCTAAAATAGGAAGGGCAGAAGAGATCCATGTTAACAGCTCAGGTGTGAATCCAGCTACAAACATACGACTGTTGAGATCTTCCACAGGTGTTAGGTTAGGTGTTAGGTTCCATCAACAAATAATAGCTCATAAAAGTGGAATAACTTTTATTAGCTGACTTTTGAAGGCATATATTGTCAAGATTTCAAACTCTACTAAAAAAACAGATGGAGATTGAAAACTGCTCAAAATGCACAACGAAACAAACAAACAAAAAAAATCCCCATTCTCCTTTCTTAGGTAACTATCTGTCTCCAGAAGATGGAGCTTTAAATAAAACATCAACTACTATGAGAAAACTGATGTAGTTACAAGATCTGGCAACATCAAAGATACAAAAAAGTTCTGAACAATGTGAAACTATGAAGATTAAACACTAGATGGAGTAGTTGGACTAGAATGAAATTGAGATTTGTAAAGCAACTCTAGTAACAGAGCCACTGTAAATATTTTGAAATCAAGGGCTTAGTAGCAAGGCACAGCACACGAGAACATACTCCTCCAGGAGTGCCAGTTCAGGGAGTTGGATATATGCTGCTGGATTCTTGCTCTAAAAACAGTCACCAGAAGGGTTTTCCCTTCAGCTTCTCTATTGTGAGGTCCTGAAGTCTTGGCACAAAGAGGTAACAGGTTGGCTCTGCACGTTGCTGAGTGGCAGGTATCACTGAAATAAACAGCAAAGCAGCTTGACGGTCTGTGGGAAGGTGTTGTTCTTCTCTCAGGTGTAAGAAAGGAGGTCACTCTCTCCATGGACTCCTTCCTCCATCTTCTTTTTTTCCGCCATTTTTCCCACCATCTTAGGTTGTGATAGTTTGAGAGGTATTGATACTCCTGCTGCCTTAAGCATGCCATACCTGCAGCTTATCCCTTCATTCCCAACCTGTGCATCATTCCATTCATTTTGGGGGCATTGCTGTCTGTGCGGCTGCTCACTGAGCCCGACTGCAGAGCTCGCATAGCAAAGTCACCTGATCAAAAAACAAAGGGATGCAGTTAAGGAGCCTTCAGCCCGGAGAAGAGAAGGTGCTGGGGTGATCTTATTGTGGCTCCCCAGTACTCAGAGGCGTGCCATAAGAAAGAAAGATGGGGACAGAGTTTTTAGCAAGGCCTTTTGCGATGGCACGTGGGGTAATGGTTTTAAACTAAAGGAGTGTAGATCCAGACTAGGCATAAGGAAGAAAACTTTTAGGACGCGGATGGTGAGACACAGCAAAGGCGCAGCAGCTCCCTACGCCTGCTCTCTGTCAGGAGCTCCCAGTGCCTCAGCTTGAGGAGGGGACAATGTGCAGTCTGTTTGGGAAACGGGGCTGTGGAGGCCTAAAACAAACTGTCCCCGGGGCCAAGGACAGTGCTGGCCATTCTCTCCTGCAGACAGCCCCGCTAGGACGGCATCTCTCGAGAGCAGCAGTTGGTGAATGTGCTTTTGACCTTTTCAACTTATTGTATTGGTATCTAGCCAAACAATTTGAGTTCATCTATAGTGTGCAATGCTCAGGAAACAGAGGAATGACATATATGTTTCCTATCATGGAATAAACTGCCTTTTGTGGAGGAGTTAATTAGGCCTCTGCTGCTGATGGCCAGATGCCCTCCTGTGCTGAGAGGAGCAAAGAAAACCCTAAAGAAGTTCAGAAAGAGGGATGTACAGATAAAAAATCTTCCCTTTTTCTTCCTTGTAGGTCAAAAGTAGATCCTCACAGCGTTACTTCGTGGATGAAATCCTGACCCCTCTGTATCATGGGGTTTGACATTGACACCAGCAGGGCCATCACTTCACCCCATGTAGTTTGGGGTCTTCTTTCGCTTGAAAGAAGAAAAACAAAAGTTTCTCCAGGGATGCTGAGCATCGTGTGGCAGCCCCTCTGACTCTTCTGTGGGTAATGATTCTATGATCTACAGGCCCAGATTTCCTCCAGGGAATTTGTATATTCCTCCCAGGGGACAGAAGCCCAGACCTGGCCATGGCATGCTGTGCCCACAGCACCAGTGTGAGTCTGACAAGATGGTCAGGTGGCAAACTCAATGGCCACTGAAACCTGTTTAAAATGAGTTTTGCAAAAAAAAAAAAAAAAAAGAAAAAGAAAAAAAGGCAAGCAACCAGTATTTTCATATTCAAATTATAGTGCTCAAGAAAACATTTTGAGTTCAGTTAAGTGGGGTAGATCTTCCTGGACTTTTCTTTTGGACTTTTTTTTTTGTTTTTTTCCTGGACTTTTTTTGTTTTCCTGGACTTTTTGTTTACTTTTTGTTGGAAAAATAGGTTTTTTAGCTACTTGCTGCTTACATATCAACACGGCAGCATGTCTGAGGTCAGGTTGCCACTGCCTATAGTTGTCAATGCTATAGTTGCCAATGATCTCTTTCTTCAGAGCTGGGAGACACTGCTGACGGTCAGCAAAGATATTTGGTGAGACAGACCTTGAATTTCTGGGCTAAAGAAAATAATCCTTCTCTGTGAGGGTGATTAGGCTCATGAACAGTTGCCCAGAGAGACTGAGGAGTCTCAAAACTTGACTGGACATAGCCCTGGGCAATCTGCTCAGGCAACCTGAGCAGGTTATTGTACTTGCTGATTTCCAGAAGTCTTGTTCAACCTCAGCAACTCTGTGATTCTCTGATTTAGAACATCCATCTTTTTATTTGCACAAACCTGGGCTGCCTATTTTGGTGCAGATCCATGTTTCCCATTGGATCTCTGCCCAACAGCTGCTCACAGCCCTGGAAACGGTGCAGGTGGCTTTGCAGGTGACTGTGCAGTGGCTTGGCAGTAGCTTATCTCACAGGGTGCCCAGCTGCCTGCTCGTCCAATCTTCTTTCAAGATGCTCATCAATACAGCATTCAGTTTCCCATGAGAGGGTACTCTACAGGTGGAATGCTTCTTCCTGTGTTGATCCTGGGGAAATGTCTTTGTCAACACAGACAAGCTCTCATTATGTACTTGAGGTATTGGAGTTGCTATTTACAATCCAAAGCCTGTTTACAGCTTGTATCCTGCTTCCACCTTTCTCTAAGCCTTCAGCAGTGCATATTCTTTGTGATGGTGCTCTGCACAAGGGTGAATCCCACATGTTCTCATTCTTCCTTTCTGTTTCTCTCCCTGTTGTGAAAGTCCTCAAGTCCAGTGGCCGCAAGAGGCGAGTGTCTACATTTATTTGGATTGTATGGTATGGTTTGTTGACTGACACGTGTATTTATCCAGTCTTTACGTCATGTTCCTTCCCCTAAAAACTGTGGGATCAAGATTTCTTTTTCTCATAGGAAAAAGGTATAAACTTGACCCACATTGAGTCCCGACCTTCCCGTCTCAACAAAGACGAGTACGAATTCTTCATTAACTTGGAAGGTAAGAATGTCCCAGCACTGGACAAGATCATCAAGTCCTTGAGAAGTGATATCGGAGCAACCGTCCACGAGCTTTCACGAATAAAGAAGAAGGACACTGGTAAGGATGTGCTGACGAGGCTAACATTGACACGGGCTATTTATGTCACATACTGAAATTCCTTATTTTTCCTGTAGTAAAGGAGATCCTCTTGGATCTTTATGGCTACCTTTCTCTCTCTTACTGCCTATTTTTCCTGCGCTGTAAACTTTTTCACTTGGAGATTTTCTGTCAGTTTAAACTTTTTGCCCTGCTTCTGACTAGGTCTCCTGGGAAACTAGGGAGGCTCTGCCACCCACTTTGGTGGGAACAGGACTAACTCTCCATTACTGTAAGAAATCCCAGGGAAGCTGGTTGCAGTTCTGTTTGGAGGGAAATAAGGAAAGATTTTGTGAGCTGTTCATGCTCCTAATTCTCAGAGATTCGTCAGAGTTGAGGCTTCTTGGTGCAATGGTGGCTGCGCAGCAGCTAGTCTGAGATATACTTAAATGCCTCTTCAGATAACAGATGTGATTTTAATAGGATTTCAGACTTTAAATACTTTAGGTCTGGATCTTCCTCTTCCTTCCTAGGAACAACATGAAAGGACATTAATACCTTCTTGAGATCAGTGCTGGTAATCCTTTTACCATTTCCTTTGTGTCCTACCCATGACATTACATTTGAAGATGAAAAAGAAGAAGGCAGATTCTCTTTGGAGTCAGTTTTCTCCATTCACAGACAAAGGGACAAAAGGTTGATTAGGTGATTTATGATCATGTCAGATTGAAGAGGTTCACTTTTGGGGGCTTTTTTATTTCCAGAAGAAAGCTACAGGACCTACCAGGGCTTAACATTAATTTTTCTAGTTATTATGAAGAATTTAATAATAAACTTTATTAAATGATAAAGTTGTGTGTAAACATAGGACAGAGTTGGACAGAGATACAGCTCTAAATATCATCCAAGTCTTGCGTGTGAAATTCTGACCTCACAGAAGTCAAAACTCCTGTGGTCAACTGTAGGATTAGGATTTCACTGCATGTTACTGTGTTGATCAAAGGAGTTTTTGAGCCAGATTATCCTGTCAGTGCTTCAAAAAGGGACTTGATCCCCTTCTGTCTGAGAGGATAACTTGTGCTTGTTTGTTAGTTTCAGCAATTCAGAAATAGTATAAAATGGGAACAATTTATTGCCAAGGAGAGAGAGGAAGATTGATATTTCTTTTTTTGCCCTTTCTCTTTCTTTTTTTTTTCAATTTCAACTCCTCTCATGACTAATAAGGATCCAGTCAAACTGAAATCCCCAAAGGACCATATTTTGAAAGGTCAAACAAGCCCTGCTTAGGGGATGAACTGTGGGTGGCAAATCCAGGGCAGAGGCAGCTGCAAGGGCAGAGTGAGATGGGAACAGCCCGAGCTGTAGGAAGTGTGGTGAGATGCTGTCCTTTATCAGTGATGGCATTAACAAATAACAGGCCTTGTGGCGTGTTTTAGGCCAGCTTGTCTTTCAAATGTATCCTCCTGGCAAATCTGATCACAGTCCACAGACATGCTTGTGTGAAATCTTATTCCCAAAACACAAAACAAGAGCACTCTGCCTCCAGGGAGCAAAATCTCAGAAATATGGTTTATGGGGAGGTTGCCACACTTGTCTCAGTGGGCAGGTAAAGGCTGGGAAGGTTTTCTTCCAGAGGCAGTCTGGGATCCTGTGGGACTGATTCTTTTACTGCGGCCTAAGATGCTCTCATTTCTTCCCAGCTAAGGATCCATTTTTCTCATGCTCATGATTTGAGAAAGAAAAACCTTATTTTTCTGTTTCCTGTGGGAAGCACACAGTCCTATTCTTGGGGCAGTGCTTTGTGGGCACTTAGAGGAAATTTCTGTATTCTGTCCCCTCTGTATAGCTCAGTGTTAAACAATGTGTGTATGTGCTTTATTGGGCAAGGGACAAATGAATGGCTTTTTCATATTCTTTCTTTTTTTTGGGTCACTGTAACTGCTTTTACTGTCTTTTCTTAACTAAATGCAAAATTTAATTGACACATTCAAATAGTTACAAATATCAGATTTGGATCAACAGTGTAATTTTAGGTGAGAGCAGGCCAGTGAAGGGCTCTAAATTGCAGTGTAGCTTTAGAGCTTCAGATGAGAAGGGCTGGCAGTTGCTGGGCCAAAAGCTCTTTGTGTAGATGGAAAGATCTGTTGTAAAATCACAGTGCGTCTCTTAATGGCTCTTTTTGGAAACAAGATGGGTATCTGCAGTCCTCTTGGAGCCCATGAATAAAAATAATTAAATATTATTCTGTTGCAGTGTTAGGGAAATGCAGACAATTTATTGCATTTCTGAAACAAGCTGGGAGCTGAGGATCTGTAGGGGCCTTGTTTGCTGGACCCTGAGGCTGGCCAGAGCATTTGAGACCGTTTAAAAAAGGGCTAAACCTGGGCCTTGAACTGCTATAAATTGCACAGACCTGTCTTTGACCCTCCTCACAATGGTCCAAATGGAGGATTCTGCAGAAGTCCTCGCTGCCCCTGCTTTGCTGCCTCTCGTATAAATGGCTTATTAGCATTCTGTTCAGCATTTGACCCCCCGGTAATTTGGTCACCACTTGGGTGTCCAGCACCATCCCATAAATGCTGCTGTTTCACTTACAGACAAATCAATATTTATTACTGATCAGCCCACGTTCGCTCCTCAGACCTTCACAGAGGCCCAGTGTTGCAAGAGCTCGCCCTGGCAATTCATTAATGGCTGTGCAGACAGACAGCGAGTCTGGCGAACGGGCTGGAGGAGGATGTTGCAAACAAAATATGGGATAGATTCAGCCAGGGGGTAATTTGATTTGATCTTTTGAATAGTTTCTGGGAGGGCTGGGGACAGCATCCTGGCACATCACATCTAGGCAGAAGACCCACCAGTAGCCTTTTTTCACCCTGGCCCTCAATGTGAGGGCTGTATGGATTTAATGCAGTGTTTGCCCCAGGACTGTGCTCAGAATCTTTGATTCTTGTTTCCACAAGAGCTGAGAAGGCTCGGCACTTTCCAGGACCCAACTTAACACCAGTTATGCTGGTGCATGCAGCACTAAGTATCCTTGGGATTTCCCGTTCACAGCCTGCCACTTTCACCCAACTCTGCAAGCTCAGAGCTGCTCTCGTTTAGCTGCTGGTGGTGTTTGGGTAGGCAGGATCAGGACTTCATGCCGGGAAGATAAGTTGCTGCTCCTGTGTAAGGGAAAAACAAGCCACTCATCTCCACACCCAGGACTGACACATCAGCCTGGAGTCAGTTTTCCCTTCAGTTTATAATGAGGTCTGCACCAAGTACTAAGGCAATCTTGAGAATAAAATATTTTTGAATTACTGAAAGTAAGTCAGTATGGAAAGTAAGTCAGCAATAGCTCAAACCCTGCCCAGCGAGATGTTTCTGATTCAGGCCAGCAAAGCCCTACGGACATCGCTGCCGAAATCCAGTGCAGACTACAGCCCATACCAATTTTTCTACACAGCCTGGACCCTACAGGCCATGGTGCACCCCGGAGAAGAGTGGTTATTCTCTCTAACACTGACAAATTCTTTGCTGTGGGACTGCCAGACAGCTTTTTTTCCCAGGACCTGATACAAAACCATTCGCCAGTGTGCCTCACCCCAGGCTGGTAGTGGGGAGTCTGAAGCACAAAACAGTGAAGCAATTCCCCACCATCACACAAAGCTCAGTGAGACAGCCAGGAGATAAACCCAGATAGAAAACGAGCAGGATGGCTGTGTGTGCTCCCCCTACACATGGTGTAAGTAGTGACCTTCCCTGTGGATCAAACACACCTTTTTCTACTCCTAGTTTAAATGAAGGGGTTGGAGGTGCAGGAGAGTTTCTAACAGCCAGGTGAGAAGGTGTTTCTGGAGCAGCTAAGAGAACCAGCGGTACATCCAGCAGCAAAGAAACCCATTCTGGGGACCTTCCTGGGTCTGCTGCTGCCATCTAGTGACTTGCTCAGGTCTGGCTTGTAGGGCAAAGAGAAGCGTGCGCGTCCTGGAGAGGGGCGGACCAAACCCCGCTTCTGCTGGGCGGGAGAAGGGGAGGCACCGCTGGGCGCCGCTGCGGGTCCCTGCATCCCGGGAAGCTCAGGCATCCCGGGATCTTCCTGGCCAGCAGCCGCCAGCTGCCTGCTCCTCCTGGTCCGTCGGAAACTGATGTGAAGGCTCCCAGCGTGGAGCCAGGCTGGCGGTGGGGCAGCAGCCGGGGCAGTGGGCACTCTCTCTCTCTGCCTGGGGCTGAGCAGCGGCCCCCAAAGCGAGCCCTGAGAAGCTGCTGTTGCTGCTCCGGTGCCTCGCAGAAACCCGGTGCCACCGGTGCCCTCCGTGCTGTGAGGCTCGGCACAAAGCATGGCTCCATAGTCCTGGAGACAGAGAGATCCTCTTACCCTGTAGGTGGTCCGTCAGGGCTGGGATGAGTCCCGTCACCAAGGCACTGCAGGGAACTCATTCAGCAGCTGCTGGCCGAGGATCAGGTGCACTTGGCACAACCCCCAAAATAAGATGGGGAGGTATGGCCGAGCAGCAGTGCTCCCAGCTGAGCAGAGGGCCACAGAGGGGCATCAACTGTTTTCCAAGCACTGGCTGAGCAAGCAACACTCATTTGAGCAAGAAAGTCTCTCAATGAATTGCAAACCTTTTACTGATAGAGGCTGCCCTGTTCAGTCCTTGTATTGAACTGCTGTGAAGACACTTGATTTACTCTTTTTTCTACCTCAACACACCACATCTGGATATCCCTGTGATTCTTCTTTGTCCTTCTCCTTACGTTCTTTTGTAAAGAGGGGGTTACATGGGCATTACACTCTGTGTAGTCAACATGGTCCTTTCTCACATGCTGGCTGTGCTGTAGACATCATGTATAGAATACGAGTTATGAGGAAATAGAGAACCTGACCAAGAAAGTTAATCAAGTTAATGCGTTATTGTGTAATGACTGCAGTGATACAATGCTAGTCTGAGGTATTAGGATGCCATTTATAGTTTTGTTTCAGAATCCTAGCTCAAGTGGGGCCACCAAGTAGGTCTTACAGAGTTTCAGACAGTCCAAGAATTCTGTATCCTTGTTGTGCGGTTTCTTGTTGTTCCTTTGAAAGGGATGATTCTGGCTTATTGTAAAAATTTTCTACATTTTGATAAGCCAAGAGACCAGAAGTAATAACCAGAAAATCATAAACATTTACAGGCCAGCACTGCACCAAGGGTCAGATGCTCTTGATGCTCTGTATTCTTCCAACAGTGCAAAACAACTGCAAATTCAAGACAACTTGCTTGATTTGTTCTTGTTTCCTTCTATGGGGAAAAGGATAGAAATAATTTAGCCCCTTGTATAGGTTTCTTTATATTTATGACGAAAAGATGAAAATACCAGAAGAAAGCCCAAGATCAAGTAACATAGAAGCATACCAGCCTCTATTTCTTTTCTGTTTTGCAGTGCCATGGTTCCCAAGGAGTATCCAGGAGCTGGACAGGTTTGCCAATCAAATCCTAAGCTATGGAGCAGAATTAGATGCTGATCATCCTGTAAGATTTTTTTTTTTAGCATTTTTTCTAGCTGTTGGTACAGATGTTTCTTTCATTTACATTTGCTCTGCTTTAGTACAGATCTAGTAGACTAAACCTCTCACGGTACAGGGTAAGAAGGCTACCACATTTCTAGGGTTATAGTCAGCCCAATCCCTGGTTATGAAGTAAATCAAACCAAAGGTTGCTATAATTGAGCAAATGCCAGGAGATATTAAAAGTTGTAGTGGTTGTCAGAGCACAGGGCCACCACAAGGACACCTCTAGTCTTCTCAGAAGGCTCTGATGTAGTGATTTCAGGCTCACTTTGTGTATCACTAACAGGAAGGAGAAGCAACATATCATAGCCCAGAGACAGACTTTTTTGATCCTTGATTACATACACACGATTCAGCTGATCCTTGATTACATACACACGATTCAGCTCGTTGCATTGTTATGTGGTTGTTTCATCTAATGTGGTACTTTTGTGGTGAGACACGACAAAAGAAAAGGTTCTTGCTTCAAAAAGTTTGTGGTTTAAATGGTAGCACCAGGAAGTTTTGTTCATTGACTTAGCTGATAAAAAAAATTGTTTTGCAGTTTTTCAGTTTTGTTCAGATACAAGAATATTTTCTGCCTCTATTCCCTCTCCAAGCAAACAACAACTTACTTTCATTTGTCAAAACACACTGAGTTCCATGCAGTGTGCCAGAAATTGCTGCTATTAGTTTAATTGAGGTAGGGTGATTATAAATAAATTACATGCAGCGCAACAAAAATTGCTGCTATTAGTTTAATTGAGATGGGGTGATTAGTCATTCACTACCTATTGCTTAATTCGAGACATGTTATGTACCATGTACAATGATTCATGATGTTCACTGTGGTCATGTGAAAGGCAGAATGAAAGGAGCTACACTGAGCCAATGGCCCCCTTGTGTGTCATGCAGGAATAGACCAAGATTGGATTTGAAAAAAGAACCAAAAAAAAAAAGAAAAGAGAAATGTATGAAAAGGAATGAAGCGTCTCTCCTCCACTTCCTAGAATTAGTTGTGAGCATCTGTGCCTTAAAAAAGAAAGCCAGCTGCTGGGGTAAATAGGTATGACAGTCCACAGAGTGCAGAAAAAGAGAAATTAAAGGAGCCCTTGTTTTTAGTAGTTAAGCGATGCATCGTGTTTAATCACAATGACCTCCATGATGGGTTAATCTTGGACAGCGCATTTTTTTGGCCATTGGCTACCTCCTTTTGATTCACAGTCTTGAATTTACACTCCACTTCAGCTGCCTCCTGTGCTTGGTTGTGTTTTGTGGCCCCTCAGTCCAGTTGTGCCATTCACCACTAAGCGATGCATTTATGGACTGCTGCAGCGCCCAGGGAGCTGCTCGTATTCGCCCTGCAGAAGGGCATCCCGGCTTGGAAGGAGGGTGTTTCTACACTCCAGGTGGTGAAGGCACTCCTGCTCCTGGGGATCTTTTAGTCTAAACAGCAGGCATGCTGGGGTAAGAGAATGGTTATCCCAGATGGAGATTTAGAGGTTTTATTTCTTATCCTTGGTTTTATTGGTAATTAGCTGCAAAGGTCAAGCTCCCAACCACAAGGTCCATTAGACATTCTTTGCAGCCATTAATTCCCTTCAAAGGGTTGAATTTGTACTACAAATAGGGTTTTTTGGCCTGCTAAGTGGCTACTGTTCCTCTAGAAGTTTCAAAATGAGCGCTTTTAAGTGTGGTTGATGCTGAAAATCTGCCTAAGAAGTCCGACTGAGTTGATGAATGTGTTTCTAATGTGTTTTGATTCTGCTCCTCTGGAGCTGCCCAGCTGTGCCAGGGACAGCAACGAGCTTCCAGGGAAACCAGACGGGCATGGTTATCCACGTACTGATAATTCTGTGTTGCTCTTGCCAGGAGCACCTCGTTGTTGCTGTAAAGGAGCAAGCTTCCCTATCTCATAGGAAGGGGAAATGAGGAAATGAAAGGACTTGGGGGGTGAGGGGTGGTGAGAGACTGTGGCTGGGTGGCTGCTCGGTGGCTCTGCAGCCCGGGAAGGAGCGGTGTCCTGGATGAGTCGAGCCTGGCAGAACGGAGGCAGCTTTCCCACTGACCTTGCTGCACTTCTTGGACTGCACCAGCCACGCCTGAGGGTGCTCACTGGGAGGAAGGTTCTCCACCTTTTGCACTTACACGTGGACTGACCATCGCTGTTTCTCCTCAGGGGTTCAAAGATCCCGTGTACCGGGCCCGGAGGAAGGAGTTTGCGGATATCGCCTACAACTACAGACAGTGAGTACCCACTGCGTGGGCAGAAAGCAAGCCCTCCTCTCTTGCCCTCTCCTAGGATGCTCACCCTGCTGGCAATCCCTGCTTTTCTGCAAGCACCCTCCTGCTGTTGGCTTTTCTCTGCCATGTGTTTAAATTTTTCTGTTCATGTATTTATCCCCAAATCACAGCAAAACAAAAGTAAATTGTTCCAGGCACACGTTCAGAAGAGACATCATCTCCCTTCTCTCCCCACAACACCCCTCTTTCCCAGCTTTGTTGTCTAATTGAGCAGCAGACTGTTGCTACTACAAAGACCTGAGCATTGAATAAATGGTATTCCCCATTAAAGCAAGGCTGGGGGAGGAGTGCCTATCATTAACATTAAAGGAGGATCTGCATACACTATTAAAATAATGAATAACTTATGGTTCTGATGCTAATCCAGTGTCTGATACCCTACTTTTATCATGTCTAATCCAACTGCAATCAGCAATTTAGGCTTTCATTTCCCAAGAAAAATAAATTAATAGAGATGATAAATTCAGTTAGAACAGGCTTGTTTGATGGCTTTCAATGATCAGATCTGGAGGAGAAAAAATTCTGTTCCTAGAGACACTCACGTGTATAGATCAGTACTGCTGGGAGTGGTAAAAACTGTTTGCAAAGAAAAAATTAACATATATTGTAAATTTTGGGCTACACTTTGTACTGGATCAAAAGATAGCCCCTGAGCCAAAGAGCTAATAATGTAATCACAAAATGAGAGACAAAATTGGGTTGGTTGATGGAAAGTACAAAATATCAGGTGAAAAAAGTCAGAAGCCCAGTTTATAGCTAGAAAATTTGGATAAGATTTTGTGTCTAGATGTGAACGGATCTAATGTCTATTCATAGATATCCCACAGAAGATACAGAGAAGTGGGCAGGAGGCGAGGCACAACCAAAGTTATCAGGCTTCACTGAAAAGGCAAGGGTTCTTAAGTTGTGAAGGTGCTACCCAGCTGCAACGGTGAGATAGGTCAGTGGTTGCTTGCTTTGTATTCCTCCCAACATTAATTTTGTCCTTTTCTGTATTCCTTGTCTTGCATCTGTTCTGTCCTCTTTGTGCTGTTTGCCTCTACTTTGCCTTTGCTTTTTTGCCTCCTCTCCTGATAGGTTTACCCATTGTTTTTGTTGAATGCTCAATTTCCCTGACTTCTCTTTTCTTTGCTTTTAGCTTGCCTCTTCCCTCTGCCTTCCTTTGCTTCTGGCCCCACTGATCCCTAGAATTTTTTTTAATTGAAATTTGAAAGGTTTTTAAGCCATAGCTTCCCCCTGTAGCCCTGGAAGGTGGATGAGGATTATTTAGGAGTGACATAGGAGCAACAATCCCTCAGCAATCCTCATAATTCAGCATGATGTTTAAAGCTCCACAGATCAAGGAGCGCTGATACAGAGAGACAGAAAAGTGATGGTTCTCCAGAGGAGCTGCCCTGAGGCTCAAGAAAAAAATGAGGGAGTGGGAGATGGTGGGGTGTTATCAAGAGTTTAACAATTGGACTCTGGGGCTTGGAAAGCTCCAGCATTATTCCAGCAGTGATGTTAACCCTATTAAGTTACTTAAAACCCTTTGATTTTTCAAAGCTGCTGGATTCACCTATGGCCCTAACATTATTGCTAAGGAATTGGTTATTCACAGGAGGCCAAACTGCATTGCTTGTGATGTATAACTTCTGTTAGCTTCAACGTGAGCTGAGCACGTGGAGGCCTGAGGGTGGGATTTAACTCATAATTACTCCTTACAATTATAAAAAGTCAAACTGGCTGGAGTCTGAATCTGTTATGGCACAGAGCACCGATCAGAATTTCTCTGCCACTGAAACTGAGTTTTATGGAGCTGGTGGTTTCATGTTTTTACAAAAACAATTATTATAATGCTCATTAGAGCAAGAAATAAAACAGCTCCTTCATACCTGAAAGGAAAAATAAATTGAAACCAACAGCCAGCAAGTATTTTTAGAAGAACACCTTTAAAAGACAAATAAGCACTGATTTATTTGTAACACAATAATGCAAGGAGCTGTCTAAAGGCCATTATCTCAGCCAAGGTCAGTAGATTCCTTTCCAGCCAGTGCCTAGGGAGAAGTGAGGCTCCTTTTGCACCTGCGTGTCAGCCCAAAGGCATCTCCCTCCTGCACCAGCAGCTCCTGGCCAGTCCTAGTAAAGCTGCAATACGAAGCAGAATAAGAAAACTGTTTTTAAAATGGCAAGTGGGAAAGGACAAAGAACACAATGTTGATGGCATAGGACATTTTCTGTTGCTGCTACTGAGGGTATCTATTTTCTTTCTAGTGGCCAAGCTATTCCTCGTGTCACCTATACGGAAGAAGAAAAGAAAACTTGGGGCACTGTCTTCAGGGAGCTGAAGACTCTGTATCCAACTCATGCTTGCTATGAACACAACCACGTGTTCCCACTGCTGGAGAAGTACTGTGGCTACAGGGAGGACAATATTCCCCAGCTTGAAGATGTTTCAAATTTCTTGCAGAGTAAGTAGGAAGCACTCAAAAGAACCAAATGAAATGAAAGGCCTCAGCTATAAGTGGGGGTAGTGCTTCCAAAGAAGGAAAAACAATCTCTGATTTATCAAAGGCTCCCTGTGATGTTTGGGCACATCACTTAGCCTGTGTCCCAGGTCCTTCTCTAATGCTTCCAGGGCTACAGATGCTCAGATACTATGCTGGTGGTATATATGGGCAGAAAATTAACAATTAAACTCTATTTTACATAAGGAGATTAAAAAAAAAACCAACCACCAACAAACTATACCCACTGTGAGGAGTCTGGATAAGGATAAATTAAACACATCAGCTGTTTTTAGGATGCTGTCTTTTTGTCCCTTCAGGCTGCACTGGGTTTCGCCTGCGTCCCGTTGCAGGCTTGCTCTCCTCGCGGGATTTCCTGGCTGGGCTGGCGTTCCGAGTGTTCCACTCCACGCAGTACATCCGCCACGCCTCCAAGCCCATGTACACCCCCGAGCCGTAAGTACCCTGGCACGAGGGGTGTGTAAATCTGCAGCAGACCAACAGCAGGGTCGGCCCAGTCGGGAACAACCGCGTGGGACTCTGCAGCACTCCTGGGAACAGAGCTAATGGAGAGCAGCCAAGGGACTGCTCTCTTCTCAAAACACTTACAGAGCATTTCTAGTCGGTTTAACAATCTGCATCCACTTCTGCAGGTTCTCCTGGGGCAGATGAGGTGGTTTTGGTGCTGAAGGCCTGCTCGTGTGATGGCTGGGATGCAAGGGAGCAGTGTACAAAGGCATTGAGCTATTGGCACCTAAGTAGCGCAGCAAGGACTCAACCTGTTGCAAGCAAGCTCCTGGCAATAAGATAGGAGAATCCCAGACCATTGAACCCATCTCTTTTTCATTTTGGAGCATTTCTCTGTCCCTGTCCATTGTCCTTTTACACTTGCCATTTTAAAAACAGGTCTCTTATTCTGCTTCATATTGTCGCAATTCTTCCTTGTTTTTTTTTTTTTTTGCTTCCTATTTTCCACAAACTCTTTTCCCTTTCTTTTTTTCTGTTTTTTATTCTTCTGATTTTCCTTCCTGCTTTTGTTTACCCCATTGTCATCATGCCAGGCTGAAATGTCTTCCACAGACTTGGCCTTTTCTGGACATCTTTTCCCTTTCCCCTTTCCATCTCACCAAATCACTTCTCTGTATTTGAAAAATCTAACAGTCCCTGGTGCTGAGGGATGTATGATGCAAAAGCACAGGAAACCCTTGGGTTTGCAGGCATTTCCATCACAAGAATAATTTCAGAGCAAAATGTTTTCCTGTGAACGATAGCTGCTGGTAGGAGCAAATGCACTGCGTTCTTGACTATGTGCTGACTCTAGGGCATTCTTCCAGCATTGCTGGATTTTCCTGAATCACAGTTACTCAGATGTCATGTTTTTCTGCAGTGATATTTGTCACGAGCTGCTAGGACACGTGCCTCTTTTTGCTGATCCCAGTTTTGCTCAGTTTTCCCAGGTAAGTTACTCGGTGGTTTTATTATTTATATAATCAAGCACACAGCATTTCAGAGGATGGTCCAAGAGCTGTGAAGGGTGGTGCATTTTCACCTTTAAGCATACTGTGTAATAGTGGCTGAGATGATTTATTTATTGCTTGAAATCTGGACCACAATCCATGTAGGTGAAATCATAAAGTCCAACCCCAAACATGATCTTGTGTGAGTTGCTTTTTGACAGGCCCTGTGAAGCCATCATCTTAAAACCTTTCTGCAGATGTTGATCCTTCTGAGTGAAGTCACATAGCTCATGAGTTAGATGGGTTATTACCTCACCATGATATTCAAATGTTAGGCAAAGTGGAGATTTTGTTTTGTTTTCTGTTGAAGCGACATTGGAGGCTGAGGAAAGTGAGGAACTGTCCCAGCTGTAAGCATGGAAGAAGGCTGGAGAGGAGATTTCTTTTTGGTAGTGTTAATGACTCTGGAAAAGAAGCCAAACATTGGTGAAGGAGTAAACTTTCGGCTGCATCTTACCAGAAAATATGAAAATACACAAAGAGAGAAAGGCATAAAGACAGAAAGACTGAGAGAAAGAAAGAGAGAAGGGGAGAGAGGGAGAGAGCGATAGAAAGAGGAAGAAAGAGATAGAGAGTGGAAGGAAGGAAAAGAAAGGAGAAGAAAGGAAGGGCAAGGCGAGAAGGAAAGGAAAGGAAAGGAGAATTGATGTAACATCTCAAAAGTCAGTTTGATCTAGTTAGTAAGTTCTCAATATTGCCTTCAGGCTTTGCCCTTTCCCAGAACTGGTGTTTCTTTCCAGACAAGCCCAGAGTTGGCTTACTAGGATCTGACATGGTGATAGCTGTTCTAATGCCTTTGCTGTGTGTGGGGGGAGGCCCTCTGATTTTTGCATGATGCAGTCCTCACCAGAGCAAATCAAGAAAGGAACCTGGTTATATGTATTCTCATGTGTCCGTCTTTTGAATCCAACTATTGCATGCCTCCTGGAAAAATCTCCATTGGCTCCCAAGGTATGAATAAGCTCTTTCAAATCATGCCCTGTCATTCAGAAAAAATAGCTCATTCAAGGCTCCGGGAAAACTCCTTTAATCAGGACCCATCAAAACAAAGAGAAATATATAAGGTGTGTAGGTGCGATTGATTTGCCTCTTTTTGTCCCTATCATTCTCTCAGATGTTCATCATAGACTTGATCAAAAGCCTGTCAGAGCAAGAGGAAGATTTTATTTGACCTCAGTGGGCTTTGTACCAGGCACAAAGGATCATGCCTTGTAAATGACATTTGGACAAGATCCTTTGTTCATTTTTGGAGAGATTTCTGGTTTAAAATTGATCTTGCATGATAGGAACATGTCCTGTAAACATTTGTGTGTGGTAGTAAGCAATGGTAACATTTAAAATGTGAGCAATTACATAAGACGGGGCAGGAAGAATGTTTGCAATAAACAGCTTGAAGAATAATGGTTTATTGTTACAGGAAATTGGACTGGCATCTCTGGGAGCTCCAGATGATTTCATCGAGAAACTTGCTACGGTAATTTAATAAATGAGGGCTCAATTTTCCAAAGCGCCCTGTGTTGTCTTAATTCTGCTGCCGCTGAAGTCACTGATAGAACTCCCATAGAGCTGAATGGGATCAGAGTGAAGACCACGACTGGAAAACCCCACCCTGAAACAGTTGCACTAAAGGAAAATAGCTTTGGCACCCCTTATTCAAAGTGACAGTTGTGATTAAACACAGACGCCCAAACTAGATTCCTCCAGCACAAACATATTGGGCAAGAAAAGATTATATGTTACTACATCCCCACAGGAAATTTCAAGAGGCAGCTTCTGTAGTTGTTTTACCTTCAAGCATCTCTTCCACTTTGCCAGGCAGATAATGCCCTCTGTAGTTAACATAGATCACCTGGATGCTACTCTGAGACTTCTGAGACCCAGAGCTGCAAACTTGGAATAAAAGCGGGGGTATTCCTCTGAGATTAGTGTCCCCAGTGCCAAATGGGGGCCACCTGGGCAAAGAATTCCACCAGCTTTGACACTTCTGATAGACGGGGTAGTTTTTCGGAGCCAGGGCTGGTATCCCTTCAAAAGGGCAGACCCAGGAGTCAAACGAGGCCACATACCATCTTCCTTCCCTACTGCACCAACAGCCTGTTCACCCCCTTGCTGCTGCAGTCAGATGCCCTCTGTGAAGCAGGACTCAAACTTTTCTAAACTAATGTTCAAGCTTCCATGGGGTTGGCCAACCAAAGTAAAGCTTATTGCTATAATTTCGTCACCCCTCCTGACAAAGATAAGCACAGTAAAACACAATTTTGTTTGTCAGGGACCTGAACTGATTCTCAGGCACACAGAATCTAGTGCTGTGCTTCTCCCAGGAGAAGAATTTCAGTCTGAAGGGACATTTATTGCATTTATACACTTGGATTTGAGACACGACAGCATTTTATATAGAAATGAAAACTCCAAATGTATTCAAGTAAATGGTGTACACATATACTTTTGATCAAGGAATCATACATTTCTGTCTCATTTTCTTTCCAGGTTTATTGGTTTACAGTGGAGTTTGGACTATGTAAGGAAGGAGATTCTCTCAAGGCATATGGTGCAGGGCTGCTGTCTTCATTTGGGGAGTTGCAGGTGTGTTCTAGAAAATATTTCAAGTATGTTTATGATTACACAATTTTTTTTTCTGAATGTCTTCAGATCTTTGAGTTTGCTTCATACTTTGTACAGAGAAGTAGCATGAAATGTGGTACTTCACTGTAGAGCTCTGATAAATGTGTAGGTGTATGGATACACAGGGAACTCACACCTGCCTTTTTCACAAAAAGCGACATTATCATTGTATACACCCTGTTTGAAATGGGCTGGCTCTTTATTTCTTTCACAGCACATTTAAACACTCTTAAACTGAAATAAATTTCTTACCTTTTTGTTCATAGTATTGTTTATCGAGTAAGCCTGAGATTCAGCCTCTTGTCCTGGAGAAGACTTCTGTGCAGAAGTACCCTGTTACTGAGTTCCAGCCTATCTACTATGTTGCTGAGAGTTTTAAAGATGCAAAAGAAAAGCTGAGGTAATCTAGTCATTCCAGAGAAGAACCCATTCTTGTCTGTTGCAAGTACAGTGGATCCCATTGCCATAACGGGTCTTGGGTTGACAATCGTGTTTTGAGAGGCATTAGAAAAAATTGTGCAATGCTTAAACATAATAAACATTTTATATCCTCATAATCTTGGGCAAAAATGAGCAATAACAGGAATATACCTTATGCATGAAGCCAAGATTTTGTGTTTAGTGTAACTAAGAGTTTTATCTGTCTAACCAAAATGCAACAAAAAATTATCAGTTCAATTGCAATAATATCAATATTTAAGGTCAAATTTGGCTAGTTAATGCAAACCAAGTGACTTAACCATTACTAGAATTAATAGTTCTTGTAAAAATACCTCCTAGTATCTACTCCTTTTCCACTGAAATTATGTCCAGGTTCAGTTCTGGTTCTTGGAACAGGAATGGCTCGGCCTGTGTTTGGGGCTCAGCTTGGTTTACACCTCAACAGTGTTTCTATTCCTGCTAAAACACCAACATACCACCATATTTCTGGATGTTAGTCAAGCCACTGGGGGTTAGCCTTGGTTCACACAACAAATTTTTCACTTGGAGATGCCACACAGGGGCTTGTCCCAGACCTGCAGTCCCTTATCCTTCTACCATTCACAGCTAAACTATGCTGCATCCCAGGACATTCTGCTACCTCAGGCTCCCCAGCTCTGAGGCCTCCCGAGCTCTGCTGCTTCCTTAGCTGTCATAAGCCTGCAGATTCTCCTTGTGCCCTTTCCTCTGGGGAAAATACCTGGGGAAGATGGCCTTCTTTACTGGTCTGTGCTGTTAATATCCTGCACACAGCTTCTCTTTTCTCTCTATACATCTCTAACTGAGTAGCAAGCTCCTTGGGGAAGTGGAAGATGCTGCCTTACTTAGCTGCAACAAAATATCTTGGAGCTTTTTTTTTTTGTTGTTGTTTCAGTCACCAAGTTGAAAAAGTGGTTAAATTGAAATTGAGGTTCTGGGGGTTGGTGCAATGCCTATGTTAGTGGCTTGCATCTGGACAGGTGTGTTTGTGTGTAGTAGAATACCTTTCTGAAAAATTATTCGAAGATTGAATCTTAGCTTAAGGCATTCGTCTTCTAACTGGGATCTTACCTTCAGCTGAGATTTAGGAAAGCCATCTTCTAACGTGATCTCTCCTCTTAGAAAAACGAGACCAATGCTGCTAAATTCATCGTAGTCAACGTAGCAGTTTTTCATTGTCACACCTTGTGGCTTGTTCATATTGAATTCTGTTTGAGACAATGTCCTTAGCTGATAATAATTAGGTTTAAACTGAAGAAGCCTTGTGGGGGTGGCATCCAGCATATTCCACTGTTCTGGGCGTATGGGATTTACCCTGCTGAGTCACAGTCTGTGTAGTGAGGCTCCATAATCAACTCCTGCGTGCTTCCCTTCCTCTTTCAGCAATAACTTCAGTAATCCAAAGCAGATATATAAGCCAGTATCCTGCTGGGATCTACAAGGAGCCTGGAACAATAGCTCTGGCCGTCTCATCCCATTCAGAGCCCTTCTTTCCACAGTTCTGTGGTTATGCAAATTAATATTTTCCCAGGATACCAAAATCTTAATGCTTCTGACATGGAATTAACTATTTTGCAACAGAGAATGCTGCTTCAGCCCATTAACCATCTTCTAGCTTTGAAATTACCTGGAAGCTACTACAAACCATGCCAGAAGTTAGGTCTCTGCTTGCTCCTTGGCACACCAGGATGGCATAGATCCTTGACCTTATTTTCCCAGAAACTCAGACTTGGATTGGAATTCCTATATTTTGCACTACTGAAAGGAAAATGAGGTTTTCAAACTTAGCATATCCCAGTAGCTACATAGTTGGCCTATACAAGGAGCGGTGTTGCCATGCCAATAGCTTAATTAGTCCTTAATTAGTTCAGAAAAAAACAGAGGTGATAAGGACAAATGAAGTTTCCAGTGTGTTGCAGGATGTTGTAGGTCTCAGACCACTCGGCAGGAATTTCAGTTATTTCCTCCCATAGATTTTCTTATCCCCACGAACAACAAATGCACACATCAAGAAAAGAATTAGTGAAAAAGAAAAAAAAGATTTTCAACTGTCCATTTGTTTATGTTTTTTCCTTCAGGAAATTTGCTCAAACAATCCCTCGTCCTTTCTCTGTTCGGTATAATCCCTACACCCAGAGGATTGAAGTCTTGGACAATGCAAAGCAGCTGAAGAACTTAGCTGACACGATCAATAGTAAGGAATTACAGATTTGTTACCTTGAATTCCTCAAATCTTGGGTCAGAAATAGGAACCACAAGGCGGATTCCATCTGATTGCATTTAATGCTCTGAGCCTATCCAAGATAAGGCAGCACACATCTCCTTTCTCATGAAAAAATTACTTCCCAATTCTAGCCAAGCTTCCACAAGCATTTCCACTTGACTGTACCTTGTTAAATCTGAAATATCCAGTTTTGGGGGAGATGCTAGGAAATGTCAGATGGCATTGAGGTGGATCCTGATGTGTGGCTCTAGCTGTTTTCAGTAAGGAGGAGAAGGGGAAGCATGGTTTTGATCACATTTTCCCCCTCACATTGGCTAGCCTGCTGAGAGCCAGCTCCTCTGATCCTGTGAGCCAGCCTTGTATGGCTGATGAAGGCAAAGGGATGACTCCGCAGACCTGACCCCAGTAAGACCCTAATAAATGTGTCCAATTCAGCACTTCTCTGGCCACCTTATTCTGTAAGAGAAGGGATATAAAGGGTGAAAAGTACACAGGAGTGTTAGAAATGGGCTAGGTCTGAAATTAACTGCTCTGATTATTTCCTTTGCAGGTGAGATTGGCATCCTTTGCAATGCCCTCCAGAAGATATAATGAAGATTTGCTGGAACTTGCTAGTGACTAGAAGCTGTCATGTGCGAGTGCCAGTCTTGATCTAGCCTCAGTCTATTATCTTCCAGTGTCCTGCATGAATGCTTATGTTATATATCTTAATTATTAGAGATTAGCAGAAAACCAGACATTTGCAGGTGACCCTCAACTCTTCTGGCCTTCAGACACTAATCCATTTTTTTCTCACTAATGTATAAAAATTACCTTATTTCTGGGAATCTGGAGGAAGTCTGTATATCTTTTGTGCCAAAGGTTAGCAGAAGGAGGAGATCTTCACCATGCAGAGCTATAATCTGCTGCACCTGTGAGGTCTGGGACCAGAGACAGGATGTCAGTGATGAACAGAGTAATCCACCTTGTCTTCTCCCACGGTCACTCTCCCCTCAGTCCGTCCTGGTTGTCCAAGGTTCCCATGGAGTCTGAAACTTCACACCTTTCACAGTGTACAGGGAGATCTTTCAGGGTAGGGGAGATCAATAGACATACTCAGCTACTCACTATGGAACGTTGATGTGTGAAGGCTTCGTTTTTTTCGTGTGTGTCCTTCCCTGAGAGTTCCTTATTCAACACTACTGTGAGGTGTCTCCTAACTTTCTGGCCTCACAGCCTAGGAGGTGGATAGGATACCAGCACCCTGGAAATGGAGAGGAAATGCCTGTGACAATGCAGCTGAAGACATCAGAGCCTTCCCACCCCTAACTCTCTGTGTCTGTGGCTAGAGTCCCCACCAAAGCCATGGAAGACCTGGGTCAGCTGTGTCCCAGGCTAACTGCATTCTAACCCAAACATGTTATTTTTCAAGACAGGTCCTAAGTAACGACACCTTTTTCTGAACCTCCACTTCTCATTTCAGTTTTAATCTCCCCCTTTTTGGTGAAAGCAGTTTTGTTTTTCCTAGAGTATATTTCAACTGAGTCAGCAAATGGAACCGAAGGTGATTCCAGATTAACTCAATGACTGAGCATGGAGAGAGAAGAGTTTTGCTGTTCAGGAAACTGTTTCTGTATTTATCCAATAAATGTCACTCAAATCAGCTAAATGCCCTCTTGGACTGGTCCACATTGCATAATGCCTCCTTGTAGCTCCGTGACTGAAGGAGGGAGATCAGCACTTGAACATTGGAGCAGAATGGAGAAAAGCAAAGCTGGACAGCATTTCCAGCTTGAAACAATTTTGCATCATGACACTAACGTGACTCAGGGGTCACATTTCTGTTAGAAGATTCAAAGATGGAGAGGGATCTGAAAGCCCATGAGTCTCATACCTGCTATAGTACTAATTTTGTATTTATAGTTTGAAAATCAATACTGCTTTAAGGTAAGCATCATCCTTTAGGAAGATAGAAAGTACAGCTATTTTCATGATATGTATGGTGGGTAATAACATTAATCTAAGGATACCAGCTGGAACCCTTTTCAATAGACATATACTTATGCAAAATGGTATCATTTTGGTTCTTTGAAGTAACCTGTTTTATCTCAGTATCTTTTTTATTCCTTTTTTTCTCATCACCATGTCTCTCGACATGTATTTTCAGTGCGAAAGTAGCCCATATTTTTCTCTCTTAATATAATAGGACCCATGAGGTAACTGTATGCTACAAAGAGACAATTTCAACCCAAGGGTAAAGTCTTTCAAACGAATCCTCAGACAGCTTTCCAAGCTCCACTGCTTCTTACTGTTGCTATGAATGACAGCAGCAGTAGTTCTATAGTGATATTGAGAACCCAGGACTCATGATTTTCTTTTATGTGCAAGTGGAATAGTTAGAGAATATTGATGCCACATGTCTGATTCTCTGTCCCTTAACACAGGTTTAAATGAGCAATAGCTCCAGCCAAAGCAGCATAGCGTGGCTGTTCAGCAAGATAGATGAGAAAAAGTTAAATGTTCAGCATTTTAAAAGCAAAGGAAATGTATGGAAAGTAGATTTTCTTGCAGAACAAATAAGCTTGTACATAAGTACTTTAAATACTACAAATAAATCACATTTTAAATAGTACTCCATAATGGGTGACTTCTTATTTCAATGCTTAAAGAAAGTTACAGCTGTGTAGGAAAATGCTTTTTGCATTATCTGACCAGTGTAATTCCTCCTTTTATGGTAATAACCACACAAGTCAACCAGAATTAAATACCCAGGTAGGAGGGAATGCCCATCTGAGGTGTTCCCCAACACAAAAAAAGGCTCTCTTGCCCTGGCTGACTGTCACTCATCCAGACAAGATTGTGAGACTGATATAAACAAAAAACCCTTCCTAATGTGTGTCATTACCTAGAAATGCACAGCAGAGCCCAGCTTGCTCTACATTTGCATACTCCATAAATCTTTGAGTGCTACTCTGACTAACCTATCCCAAGCTAATCTTTTAAGTAACCTTCCTCTCTTCTATCCCACCACGATCACAATTGTTGGTGTCCCCATCTCCAGCTCCATTTTGGATGATTGGAGAAGCCTTTCATGGGGCCCTTCCCTTTACAGTGACCTTGGCTCAGGTCAATGATTGTGATGGATAGAAGGCTTGTTGGCACTGCTGGACTCCTCTGGGTCTTAAGATGCCTACATCTGACAGCAGCCTTGGAGAAGAGACATTTTATTCCCCAAAGAATGCAGAAATTATTGAAAAAGGGATTAAGGACTGGAGTGAGTTCTTTTTAAACCTCCCTCTGCTGCTTCAAACCATGCTGGCAGCTGTCAGAGAAGACATTTTGATGCTTGGATGTAACCATCTAAATTAACCTAAATAAACCAAAAATATTAATGCTGTGTCTGTCTCAGATGAGTGCCACTTTGCTCATACAGGGTGGTGATACCTGCAATGGTAGCAGATTAAAAAAGGCAGGTTGTTTGTGGTGATCAGACACAGCCTCCTTCTCCTGTGCCCAGCCTTGCCACCATTGCTGGGGGAACGTGGGAGTGGGAAGGGCCTTTTTCCCCTTTTAAAGCCCACTTCTCCACCCACCTCATTCAGTTGCAGCTGCCATTCAAACACCTCTGAGGTGCCCCCTTGCCCTCCTGGAGTCACCTGGGACACAAGCCAGGCCTGGAGGGTGCTGCAGTGGATGCAGCAAGGATGGGTTCTGCAACAGCGGTGGGTTCTGCATGACAGACTGCGGCCTGTCCCATGGCCCCTGAGCCCAGGTGTGGCTGGGACACTGCTCTTCCCAGGCTGGCACTCACCACACCCTGCAAATCCCACTGTGCCTGAGGTCTGGAGGAGCCAACATTCCCCAGGATGCTGAGACCTGCCTCCAGGGCACGGTGCTGCAAAATCCACCTCGGGTTTGTCTGGCAGCAGGGAAATAGAACTTCCCAGTGCTCTGTCTTGGCCCAAGGGAAAACATGATGCTGTCATGATCCCTAGAGAACAAAATTTCCTTACACTGTCTTTATCTACCCTGTCCAGGGGAGAGGTAAGAGCACAGTAACACTTGGGGGTGTGACTGAGCCAGGATAAGCTAAGGGGCACATAAAAAATGGCTCCATCTGCAAAGACCTGCAGGATGACCTTCACAGGGGGTCTGGCACACTCTAACTCGGGGTATGAAGATATGGGTGCTCATATCCAGAAACAGTTTTTTGGATGTCAAGTGTAAGAGAAGGGAAGATGTGCCCATCCTGTCAGGAGCAGAGCCGAATCCCCTTGAAGCTTGTCCTGCCACCCAGGATGTGGCCCTGGTCTTTTTGAGAGCCTGTTTCACTGGAGATAAAATCATGACAGAAACAAGTTCCAATGGAGGAACATAGCCTGGAGGCAGCACTCATCTCTTGGAGGGGTAGGGTAGAACAGGTTCAGATCCTGTGGGCAGGAAAAGCTCAGATGTAGGTAATGAAATGACTCTGGTTGAGGTCTCTCTGGCGGTCTCAGAGTTGTGTCTGTGCAGAGGAGACAACACTTGGATTGGGCTACGATTTGGGAGAAGAGCCCATTGGTTCACTGGGGATGTAGGCAATACAGAGACAGTTCCAGTGAGGTAAGAGAGAGCAGGGAGGAAGGACAGTCTCAGACACCACGCAGGTCAGTCCAGACGGGGAGATGTAAATGGAGCTCAGGCTAATTGATTGGCTCTCCACAAAGGAGCCCCTATCCAGGGCTGAACAGCTTGCAGACACCTTCAAACAGAGTGGGAGGACAGCACTTTGAAGTCACCAAGGGGAGGAGGGCCATCTTGGGCTCTTGCGCACATCCTAGACGGGTCACTTCCCTTGATGTGTCCAAGATAAATGTCCCTACACCTAAAACACAGCAAACAGCTTGTGTCCCTGCTTCTGGCGGCTCTGAGCTCACCACACACACTGTATCTCCAGTCCCACCAATTCCCCTGGCCATTGCTCCCACACCCTCAGGCAGTTTCCACTCAACATCTGGCTATCGCGATCCATCCCCCTAGCTCCCAATGAAGACTGATTTGGTGGGGATCTCAGGCCCAAAAGAAGAAGCCAACAGGGAGAAGGAGATGTGTGGCACAGAGTCATCGAACAGCCAAGGCAGCCTGGACTCCAACAGGGAGGATGACAGAGCTTCTCTCATCCTGACTCTCATCCTCTACAATGTGAGGAAGATTGAGGTCTCTAAGGCAGCTGAAGTCTTTGAGGTACAGACCTCACTATTCCCTTCCTTTCCTGGGCCCTCTCTTCTGTCCCTACTGCCTTCATGTCTCCCAGTCTGCATCTCTCCCTCCCTCTCCCTTCTCCTGCTCCCTGCCTGACTTACATCTCGTGCTGCCTTCCCCCTTTCTCACTGTCCTGGTTTTGCTGCAGCTGCTCAGAGAGGTGGTCTGGTCTCATGGTGAGGAAGGAGAGTGCTCTGGAGGGAGGGAGCATCTGGGCACAGTCTTTTAGAAGAATCACCATTTTGTGCAAGGGCTGTTGAGAGCAGATACCAATCTGCTGTTTCTTTCTGGCAGTTGTGGTGGCCGGCATTTCAAGCACTCAGATTGTGGGGATGTTAGAAGCCAGTGAATTTTCTCCGCATATTTGGCAGGAGATACAAAGACTATAAGAGCCGTGAGCCACACAGGCATTATGTAGTCTGGGCACTTGAAATACCCCTACCAGGTGTTCACTCTCATCTGGGAAAATGAATAACTCTAAAGAAAAGTATTGTACTTGTTACTTATTTTTCGCAATTATTTAATGATTATGGTGCTATTATACATCAATAGATCTGCTTTCATTCTGGCAGGGTTTTAAGTTACCCAGCCATTCATTTGCTATTTCTGCACAGATGAAATTCTACAGTCAACAGTATCTCATCTTTCATCTCCTTCTTTCTCTACTCAATTCTACAGTGTTTAATCTTTAGCTCTGTCTGTATTTTAGCTCTTTGTAAACCAGACATAATTGGACTTCATTGCTTAACGCACACTTTTAGTTAATACCTCTTTTAGTCACCTTTTAAAGACATTGTAGAAATGTATCTAGACTTACCTGGATTTTCAGTCTTTAGAGAAGCTTCATCGTACGAACACTTGGCTCTTGCAGATGTTTGAAACTCAAATCTATCACTTTGAAACCCGTCAAGCCAAAAAGCCCAAGAACTCTGAGGATGATCTTGACATTTTTGTTGAATGTGAAGCTCACAGTGCTGATGTCGGTGTCCTTATCACCACCTTAAAGAGAGTAGCAAAGGATGTGAAAACCAGAAGAGAAGACAAAGGTAAGAAAAGTATTCATCTGTTAGTGCCATTCTTTCATTCTTTCAGAGTAACTTTTTTAGTTTTAAATTCAGCTTCATAATAGTAATTTAATTTGTCTGGAAAGCCAGTGAGCGTGCATTCATTATTTGTCTCTGCATGGCTGCTTTCCATTGCCATTGGTGCAGAAAGAGAGGCACTTCATCATAGCCAGTAGAACTGAGGTAAGAAGTGTTCCAGCAAAGAGGGAGATGAGAAGGACAGAGCGGCAGAACAAAAAGCTGAGGAGAAACTAAAAACTCCTCAATGACAGGAAGATTGTGTGCTGGGAGCTGTGAGAGAACTGATTGCTTCAAGACAAACACAGAGACAGACAGGTATTTTTCCTGATTGCAGGCAGGAATGAGTGAATACAGCTGTTAGAGACCTTTAATACAACCCTGAGGATGACAGACGGGAAGGCTGAGGGTCCAGCTCGCAGACTGAGTTCTCTGATGGAGAATTGCCGTGGGCTTTCCCTCCCTTGACAAGGCCAGACAGATATTCCCAGAGCACTTTTGACTAATACAGTCCTGTCTGGGCACCTTTGGGTGTTGTTTGAATTTCATTCTCAGGCTAACAATGAGAGGCAGTCCTCGCCAAGCTGTTCTCAGGAACCGTGGGGATATCAAAAGGGCATCACTATTACTGGGGAAACTGGAGAGCCAAAGAGGGTTTTGGAGCTGGAGAAGCATTTCTTTAGGATTCCCTTGGTATTTGAGATGTTAGAGCTGTGCCAGGACTTGGAACTACAATAAAAACAAGGGACTGTTAAAAGAGGGTGTGTTTATGTTTTTTTTCTGTAGGGAACTGGCAAGATGTGTATGGGGACATAGACTGGGGCAGCTGTGATCAGGTACAAGTTTTGAGGGGATATGGCAATAGAAGGCAGGAAAGGTACCTTGCATGCAGAACCACTGCTACAGCCAGAGACAAAGGCTCAGAAAAAAGTTCTGGTTGCACAAAAGACATCTGTCAGACTGGTATTTCTTCCTTCTTATCACAGAATTGGTAGTAATGCACAAAAAAACTGGAATTTCCCCAACATCTTTGGGTATTTTTAGATTTGTACTTTTCTAAACTTGACGTGATTGGATATAATATAATACAGCAAAAGTTAAATTTACCATTCAGAGATGTTTGATTTCTAGTGCAGTATCAGATTAAGATGACCCCAAATGGCCCTTTCTGAGTTGTAACACAGAAAGTCTGATTACAGCATCAATCTGACCTCGGAAAGAAATATCAACTTTGTGTTTTTCCAGCACTTCTTTTTGAATTAATTTCTCATAAATGCTGGCATTCAAATTAAAATGATCACACTTTATTTTAATTTGTCACTGGAAAAGCTTGCCACTTCATGAGAAGGAAGCTGTTTGGAAATTTAGCTTAAGAATAATGTTGCTGAAAAAAAAATGAGCCAGAAGGAAGAAATGTGAAGATTCTTCTTCACCTGTTTGGTTTCTAGAAATTTTATGTTTTCCTTTTAGAATATTGTTTCACTTTTAAAGGTACGAAAATGTAAGACTGCCTTTTAGACAAGATCAAAATAAAATCTTAAATCCAGAACGTAGAAATAAATTTGTTTTCCTGTGTCAAACAGAACCACACATTTGATCTAAAAAATTTTTTTTGCCTTTAAAAATTGTTTCTACTAATTAAAACTGAGAGATTTTCCCAGCAAGTTAATTTCAGCTAATATTTCATCCAATCTGCCAATTTGGTCAGGAAACAAAGAGCAGGAAAGTCAACTACTGACATGTATAAACAGTATGTAGATATGGATATTCTTAGATACTGATGAAAAGAAAGCTTGTAACCTTCAGCACAGTTTTATTTTCTCTGTCTTCTAAAATTTATTTGATTCTCTCTCATTTAACTCTTTCTGCTTTCTCTTCAGTGCCCTGGTTCCCCAGAAAAATCCAAGATTTGGACAAGTGTCACCATCTGATCACTAAATATGATCCCAGTTTGGACCATGGTCACCCTGTAAGTTTAACATTACTGATATTTCATCTTTAAAAGAGAAACCCTCAGTAGGGAGATTGCCATAAGGGAAACTTCAGGAATAGAGAAATACTCATGAAAGAAGAGAAAGAATAAAGAGGCAGATAAAAGCTCATCTTCAGTGGAATTAGGGACTGCGTGAGTCCCTCCAGGAGTGGACCACAAAAAGGGTTTTACTGTAACTGTCATAGGTTGGACTTGATGATCTCAAAAGGTCTTTTCCAATCTAGTTCATTCTGTGATTCTGTAACAGCTTTATGAGTGCACTCTTAGCCATTCCCTGAGCACAAACTAAGAGAGGGAAGGGGGGAAATGCACCATACAGTCCTGCTTTAGTGATAATAGTAAGGCAAAGTACTAGGAACAAAAAAACAAACAAACAAACACTCGTTTCTCATCAAAGTTTCCCCATTTTAGTACAGATGAGGTATGAGTTAGGCACAGACACAAAAGGGACTCCACAGGGCCGTTTGTCAATTGACAAAGCAGGTGCCAGAACCATTGTGTTCTGTCAAGCATCACACAGAAGGGGTGCATGGAAAGGAAAACAAAAGGACATACTTTGCACTGAGAAACACAGTGAAGACATAGATGTGGGTCAACAGAATCTACAAGAAAGTTTTTGTCACTCCCTTCTCTATATGTCTGAATTCTATTTAGTCCCTTTCATTAACCTACACCATGTTTTGTTGTGAGCTATGTACGGTCCTGTGTAATATGAAATAGACCTTTCCAACTCTATAAGTCCATCTTCTATTTTTGAGAATCATTTACTCAACTATAACTCTCTAGTAGAGCTCCATATCCTCCTTAACCAGGACATCTTTCATTCTTCCTCGTTTCTTTCTGATACAAACCGTCCAAGTGCGAGTAATTTTCCTGAGCTAGCTCTTAGGCTGTTTCTCCTTAGACAAATGAACACACATGGGGAATTCTCTGAACTGGACTAAGTTCCCCTCATCCTTTGCCAAATAGAAGGTGTGAGCACTGAAGAGGATGAGAGAAAGCAGCAGTGGTGCAGAGTTACTGGAGTACTGAGTGGGGATAAATCTAAATTGCAGAATGTAGTGCAATTTAGAAATACCGAACAAGCTGAAAACAAGTTACCTCAGGCACTGAACATCACTTGTCTGTGGCAGGAGAGAGAAAAGCATGGGCTTAATTATCATGCTTCTGAGCAGGGCTCAAAAATGGAGAGGCTGGAGGAAAGCATGAAATAAGCTGATGCACAGGTAGCTCAGCAAAGATTTTGCATTTACATTTCCTACCATATAAAGGGTTTGGGCTGTTTATCCCCACACCTTCAGTTTGTTCTTTATTGGCCAAAACCAGTCAACTGATGTCACTGTGACACCAGTTTCTGTCCTGTCAGTGTCACTGGCTGCAGGTCCCCCAGGGAGGCTCCTGCTGCTCAGAGGGTGGGTACAGAGCCCACAGGGACAAAGCTGAGATGTCACAGCATCTGTGTGAGTCTGGCCCAGCAGCTTTTCATGTCTTTTGCATGGACTTGTCACAGCCACTGACAAGCAAGGGTGGCACCTGAATGAACATATTATCCACAACATATGGCAAAATAAATGTGCTCTCAGGATCCAGCCCTTTCCTCAGACTCATGCACACAACACTTATTAACTGCAGGGTTATTGGTATTATTGCTACACTAAAAATTACGTGAATAAACCTAAGGGACAAATTTGGCTTGCAATATACAAAGCGGTTCCAGTAAATTCTGAATATTTTAGAAGAATAAATATTTGTACAGTGATGCTGATCAACGCTGTTTTATGAGTTATATCAGCGCACAGTTCCAGATTTAAGTTTTAATTCCTATTGTGAATGATGTAAAATTAAAAGCAATGTGATTCCAAGTCTGTATGCATATTCCACAGCTGGCAAAGCCTGTTTGGAGTTTAAATTCTAGTAAACACGGAAGGAGCAGAAAGCAAACTCTGGTATTCAGTAGACAAACCTCCCCTTTGAACAGATACCACTGAGTTTCTTTTTCATGACATAGTGATCAATGGGCAGGGGGGGTTGGGTGGGGAGCCTGTACTTCCTACACATCCAGTGCTGGTTCTGATGATTTCTACTTATGCCCACAGATCTCTCATAACGTAAAACTTCTTTTTCCAAATTATTTCCTAACCCAGGGATACGCTGACCTGGAGTATAACAGACGGAGGGCGTTCTTTGCTGACCTGGCCTTTAATTACAGAGCGTAAGTACAAGGCTGCTGGAGGGAGAGTTCAGTGGTCCACACGTGCTTTCAGACCTCATGTGCAAGAAATGGCAGAGATGTAATATTTTGTCAGTGTATCAGTGGGGCCACTTTTGAGAGAACAAAATTCAGCTACAAAAACTTTCACTCCATACAAAATTGACTTTTGTGACAACACAGCAGATACATTATAAGACAAAAATATTAAGACTACATTCACATATCCCAATCCGGTGCTGAATTTTGTTTTAGCAGAAGTGATTTCAACACGACTTTTATTTCAATTTTCAAGTTCCTTTTAGGTCCTGAGCTGAGGCTCATCTTTTTCAAGGCGATTTGAGGAATAATATTTAAGAACATATTTTTGACATCAGAAGCAATTTACTACTTTTGCTATTTGCTTTTTTAAATGTCTCTGTCTATGCACATTAACTACTGAAAAACATAAGAAGCTCTCAGTTCTTGTGCAAGTGATGGAAAGTATTTCCACCTTTATGTGTAAACCTTCACCAGAATTAGACTGCTTTCTGATAGGGTAGATCAAAGGCATAGGTACGACTGGCTGTGGATTATCAGCCTCATGGTATCCAAGAACTGGTGAAATCTCCAAAATCTCGTGGGACTTCTGAGTACAGTTTTCTGTCTGCCATCAAATATCAGAGTCAGCACAGCTGAGAACAGCCCAAATGCAGAACTGAACTGACTCAGAGCTGCAGAAGAAGCAACAGTGAGGAAGAGAAGAAAAGACCACCCACCAGAGAATCAGTGCTAACCACGGAGTGAATGCCTGGGCAGCTCTCTGCTCATGGGTTTGTGAAAGTTCTCTGTGATGGTACGTGCTGATCCCATCCTCCAGGGAGGGACCCTCCAGGCACACACTGCTTTGCTTGCTAGATTGCCTTCAGCAGAGGTGATGGCAAGCCTGGAGGTCTCTTATTCCTTCTGTAAAGCAGAACATGGCTCCCTTCCTTTCATATCCCCCGTTTCCTCCCCACATTGTAACAGAAGAGAGAACGCCCACTTTAGAGCCAACCAAGACAAATAGATGGTTCATTGTTTACTATTTTGCTGTTTCTATTTTCATCACAGCAAATATTCATGGTGAAGGCAAAAAAGATAATACCTGGAAACTGAAATTGAAACCTTCTTGAGACACATGTCATATTTCTTCTCTTCATTACAGAGGAGACCCTTTACCTCACATCGAGTACACAGCACAGGAAACAGCAACTTGGTGAGTTTGGTACTTAAGCTCCAACTCCTGGGCTGTTCCACTGCAGTCCCAGGAAAGACTGGCAATGCGAGACAGCTAGAACCTTTTAAAAATGTTACTCATCCACCCCACATTTTACTCTTTGGTTAAATGTCATCTTTTGGTCATTCGTTTTGCAGAAAGCCATTCCCAGGGCTGGTCTTAACTTTTCACTTTCTAGAGCAAAAGGCATTTTCATGACTATCTCTCTGTCTGCCAATGCCATCAGGATATCAGAAACCAGAAAACACCTGGAGCCTATAGAACAACTTCTTCTAACTGACCTCTAAATCACCATGGCTATGGTGCTGGCAGAAATTCAATTTCAATTGAATTTCAAACCTGTAACCAGGAGAAAATGCCCACTCACGGACAGAAATTCACTCAGAGGATATGGCTAATTCAATATTCACAGAATAACTTGTTCTCCTTCATTGCTTTTAACATGAATATGTATCATTTTCTCAAACTGAAGGTAGAGGAAATTTTGAAATACCCTTCCAGCATACTTTATTTACACTGTAAAAGGGCCTTAGATATCATATGAAATGATGGTGAGTTACTTCTACAAGGGTGCAGCATTTCTTCACTGGGGCTTTGTTTCTCCTGAAGGTTTGCCACTCAAAAAACCAAACCAACCAAACAAAAAACAAACAAACAAACAAAACACCCCAAAACACAACCAATGAATTAAACAAAATTAATTCAATTCAAAGTATGTTTTTAAACGTTACGTGAAGTACGTGGCAGATTTGAAAGAGAGGCGAGTTCTTATTTCAAAACCCTCTGTTTCCACTTTCTCTCACTAACTTTAAAATATATCAGTAAGCAGCAGTAATCACACATTTGTGTGATACTATAAAGCATTAATATGTTCAAATGTCTCAAGTAAGAGCAGAGTCCTGGGATTGTGCTAGGTGCCACATGTGCACATAAAAGAATATTTGTTCAGAAAGTTTTACAGTTCAATGGAAAGAAGGCCTAAAGGTGGGAGAAAGGAGGAATGAAGATCACATTTGCTAACTGTGCAACTGAAAACCCTAGAACTTAAGTAATTTTCCCAAAGTTACATGCAAAGTTTATTCCAATGCCAGGTTTTAAATCCATAGAACTAGATGTCTCATGCCAGAACCTCAACCACACTGCCATCCCATCCCATCTCTTTCAATACTCGCTTTATTTTAAATAAAAATCTACTGTGTCACAGAAAGCCATGACCACATGAAAACCTTGCATCCAGCTCATCCAGGAGGACACATTTTTATTAAGATCAAATATGTTTTTATAGTGTCTCTCAATAGTCAAAGATTGATGGTCAGTGTCGTGCTCATGGCTACTACCACCAGCCAACAATCTTGGCATGGGATGGCGTGTGGGATTGTCATATTTAAGAAAATTTAATTTTGTGTTCTTTCCTGTTTTTCTCTTTTGTTGCCAACCTTCGTCATTCCAGCTCTTCTCCACCTAGAATTAGACCCATTGTGGCAATAGAATAAGCTTTTAAAGGAGTATCTGCCAATTTCCCTGCACAGCCAACCCCAGCAACCCAGGTTGTCTTGTTATGTAAAGCTGTTTCCAAAATTAGCCTTCCCAATTGTTATCACAGCCCCCTGAGGCTGTGCCTGAGGTCAGCTGCATTACAGCACAACTTAATTGAGCACTGTGCAATTGCAGGGGAAGTTTGTAGCACAGATTAAATTCCCTTGGTGTCACTCTGAGCAGTTGCTGGATGCCTTCAGTTTGTAGCAACATGGTTATAAAAATGAAAACCAAACCAGCGAAGAAATACGACTTTCAGAAAACAGAGGGTACAGATGATCTGAGCTTTTGTTTCCAAAACGACTTCTTGGAAGGCCCTGAAACTAAGTAGCCAGAGATGCCATATGAGTAAAAGCTGTGTAAGAAAAATGAAGAATTCAGGACAAAGTTATGAGGATGCACCTGTCACATCTTCATAATGAAGTTGAATAGTGCCACTTTTTTTTTTTTTCCTAAAAAATAAGGAAATTTCTGTAAAATAAGGTTATTGCCTTTAAAGTCTTTCAAGCATCTGGCTCCATCTTTTGTTAGGATGCTCCTTTCTAGAGTGTTTCATGGACTGTGCTTCCAGCAGTTCTTTCATACCTGCTCCTCTCTTGACTTTGGAGAGTACTTAAATGATTGTCTTAGAGGAACACTTAGCTCTGGACAGTTCCTCACTGCTCTCTGGGACTGCCTGCATTTCTGTGGTAGCCAATGTTTGGACACACAGCAGAGTGACACTTTGATAAAAGAGACCATATGTGCAGAAGTGTAAACAAGCCTGCTCTCTCTCGACTCCAGTGTGCGCATGAACCGTGTGCTGGTTCAAATCCCACGCAACCCCACTGAAGTCAGTAGTGTTCTAGGAGGAAATAAGCCAGGGCAACACTTGAACTCTAGTCCTCCTCATTTTTTCCTAATTCCTCCATGGAAATGGCCCAGTCTCCTGTGGCTTTTGCAATAGTGACAGCAGCCACTGTTTCCCTCTGTTCTTTTAACTTTTTTTCCTCCTAAGGTTTTCCTCCCCCGCTTCATTCTGGTTCATTACTCCCGCACTGTGTAAGACATTCTTAAAAATAAAGAGCCTTTACCAGGGACTGGCTATCACCTCCATAGCAACAACAGCATCACAAAAAAGAGAATAATAATAATAATAGTAAAAAAAAAATTACAAAACCAATGAAAGGTCATTTCCCATACCCAGCATTTCCAAGAATGATCTCAATTTTCGTAAAGCAATGTTTATAAAGTTGTTAACACCCTAGGGCCACGTCTGAACAAAAATAACCATTTCTATAAGGTTCTTTGCCATCCTATTACTACTTGCTTATTTTGCAACAGCTAAATATATTCCAAACCACAACTCTAAATCCAACCACCATCAAGTTTGCAAGAAGCTTAAAGCCTGTGCCCAAATCAGGTTACATATATTATTTTCAGCTGGTCTCTCTTTGTATAACGAAATAAATGCTTCAAGAAGTTGGCATATCTTTCAAATACATAGCCTGTGCCAGGCATTTTAAATTGCAAAAATACAAACATCTTCACCTGTCCAGATACTACTCTTCAGTATCAGAAAAGGTGCTTTTTCCAGAGGTTTTTAACAGGCAAATGTAGGCTAGGCTTCAGCATGGAAAAGGAGAGACCAGAATTTCAAGTTGTACCCGAACATAGAAAGGGAGGAAATGCCTGATGCATTCCATTCCTAAACTGAACAACAGAGCAGCCCAGATTCATCTCTCTCCCTGGGATTTCCCAGATACATCCAACACCCTAAGCAAGAAGGTGCCTAATCAAGAAACATTTCGGTATCAGAATTAGAGCTCTGTTACATTAAAGGACGCTTTCTGAAGGAAAAGTGAAACAAAAAGCCCTTATGGTTCGCTACATTCATCCAGCACCAGCTTGCAGGTGTCCCGAGCTCAGATTTTTAGATCACAATGCGTGCTGGGGGTTTACACCTCTCTGTGGATGGTGCAGATAAGTACTGCTTTTTCAAGGGATCTCATGCTGTGCAGTTTTGATCTTCAGGAGAGAAGTCTACAGGAAGCTGAGGAGCCTTTACCCTACTCACGCCTGCACGCAGTACCTGGATGCTTTCCAGCAGCTTGAGAAGCACTGTGGCTACCGAGAGGATAACATACCTCAACTTCAGGAGGTCTCCAGATTTTTAAAAGGTCAGTCATCTTAAACCCTGGTTTATGCTAGGGTTTCCTGCATATATTTGTGCACCACAAACCATTTCCTAGGAAACAAGCTGGTGAGCAGAGCTGATGAGTTGTAGCATTCCCTCATGCACAGGGAGCTGTAGCACAGGACATTAACACCAGGCACATCGAGGGACCAAGCTGTAAATTTGGGGCTGTTCTGTGAGTGGCAGCAGCTGGTGTGGCACTAACCAGCTAATCCCAGTACTAGCAGCGCTACAGTCACAGCAGAGCCTGCTCAGCAGGACTTCCACACATCCTTTTTATGGGTTTGGCTCTGTTTTATGCTTCTACAGCCATGCTGATAATAAGACCCAAACACAAGTACAGGTACATACCTCTCAAGAACACTTTTTTCCTGATGCAGGATGAGGATGTGTGCTAGAGAAAATGATTTCCAGGAGATCCTGCTGGTCAATCAGCAGCTGCCTTGAAACAACTCTGCTTCTTTCTATCTCTGAAGCACCACTTGTCACACTAAACTTTTTGGTGCCTACCACGTGGCTGACAGGAGAACACAAAGGCTGTGGTGCTAGTCCATAAAGGCATGAAGATGTGACCTCAGAAAAAAGACACACAAATTTGCTAGGCTGACCTGTTAGCTGGGGACTGACTAGCCAGGAGCAGGAGAGTCAGGGAGCCGGCATCATTTTTATGAGGCCACAGGCTGCATGGATTCCCAAGGCCAGGTGCTTTATGTAAACCACCTGATTATCAAGAATTACTAAAGAAAGGTGATCTTTAAAGCCTCCTTCCTCCTCTTCAGTGAAAAGGAGATGTGCCAGAGAGAAGACAGCTTATCACTATGACGAAATAAAAAATATGGCTTAACTTTAAATAAATTATATTTAAATACTGTACTCAGGAAATCAAGTGACTGCTCCATATAAGAGTAGGGGATACCAGTTAACCTGAATAAGCCTTCTGTTGCTGGAGAGTTTTCTAAGACTGGCATTTCTAGTGAGGATTAAGCTGTTTGATGGCAAAGTTTTTATTGCACATTTAGTGTAAGGGAAGGGAGGGTTGCCATGTGAAAAGCATCTTCCATGAACACCATTGCACCCAGCTGTAGAAATTTTTCTGTGTAGGCATTATGTATTTTCTCATGTATTCTCCCTTCTATTCAACTACCCAGCTTACTTCCCTCTTATAATAACTGGGCTTATAAATATTTTTTCTCTTAAAGTAGTTGATCTCATTTAATTTACACAGTAGCTGACAGCAGGGAGCTCCAGGAATTGTGATTCTGACTTCATTATCACAGATATTCATATCCTTTAAGTGTATCAGGTGATTTCAAAGTGGGAGAATTTAAAATAATGTAAGACTATCCTGCCATAATCCTATTTGTATTTATTATGTTAGTTGACAGTATTTGATTGCCTGGAGTCTGCTCACTTCTTTTATAGGCTCTGGTTCTAAATTTTTTCTGTGTCATAAAAAAACCCCAAAACAAACTAAACAGTAACTCTGAAAAACCTGCCAATAATGTTTGGAAATATGTTCTCAGTGAGTTTCAACCCATTTACTATAAACACAAGGTGTCTACCATAAGCTAATTGTATGAACTAACTGGGAATTAGAATCAAGCATTTCAGAGGCATTTTACTCCATTCTGAAATGGATGGCCAAGGAAAATGGAAAGAACAGCTCTTGGGACCACTGGTCCTACCCTCATTAAACTGTAGATTAAAACTGAAATACTTTAGCCTACAGATTATGCATGAATGAAACAAATATTTTTCAGAAGAGCTGTGTTAACAACTAGACACAATTAAGAGTGAGGAAAATATTTAGTCCCATTAGATGAGGCCTTGAATGGATATCTTAGCTTGCTTTCCTCTAACAAGTTCATTTCACTATGCAGAATACTTTCTAGAATAACATGAAGATTGAAATCAATGAAAGACCCGAACTCAGTCTGAGTCAGAAGCATCTGCAAGGTCTAAAATCTGACCAAAAGTGAAAACACGTTGTTACGGACATTATCCAAACTCCTCTTAAATGCTGTCAGGCTTGGGGCATTGACAAGTTCTCTAGGGAGCCTATTCCAGTGTTTGACCACCCTCTCAGTAAAGAAATGCTTCTGAAGGTCCATTCTGAACCTCTCCTTGCACAGCTTTGAACATAATAACCTATAGGAGGCAGAGAGAGAGAGAGGTAACCTGGAAAGAAAGTGATCATGTTAAAACCAGCCCACATAGCCAGACAAACTTCCATCTTCTCTTCAACTCAGCAATATCTGTGAACATAAGAAAGCAATTCCTTTTGATTCAGTATGAGACCTGTCTGTTATTATCTATTAGTGAGGCTGGTTTGAAGAGAAACGGACTGTACTTCATAAATATTTCATAATCACTTAAAGGGAATTAAGTGGTCAACAGCGTGACTGTCTACATACGGCAAGTGTTTTTCTAAAGGGTTAACTAGATGAACCTAGGCACATCTTTCTTTCTAGGAAAGATGTTTGGATTTAGGCAGTCATTGTGCTCCACAGCTGGAAGAAATTACAGCCAGTGAACTCAAGCAAGCTCACACTACGATGCACAGGCCGCCTGTATACACCAGTTTTTAGGCCAGGAATTAAGCCTTGCAGATCACTTTAGGTCAACTGCTCAAGACCTTCTCTTCAAGGCATTTCGATTTCCCAGATCTTTGGGCAGCAGGTCCAACCAGCCACGCCCCCAATTCTCTGCTGATGGCTGGTTTTATTGTGCAGTCATGAGCTAGAAGTTCAGATTTTGCAGATTTTACCTTCTGCAGATAACTTTTCCCTAGGGCTTTTCAAGGCAACTGGCCAAGTCTGTTCCATCAACAGGCTGTCTGGTTCAATGGCCTCTATTTAAAAGGACATCTCGGGGAGCACAAGCTGTAATTTTCATTTTCCCTCCTTCTCCTCCAACCCTCCTTCTCCTCCAACATGGATGCTAAAGCTGTATAAATTTCCCTAGACTCTTTCATAGTCCTTCAAAATTGAGTTACTAAGGTCCTGGTTTTCATACAATATATTTTTCAGCTAGTGCCAATTTTCACTTCACTCAGAATTCAGCCCAAGGGTTACCAGATTCTGAAATTTTCACCTTCCTCTGGACTGGACCAGCAAATAGACAAAGACAGATACATAATCTCCATAGGGTTTTTTTTATATTGCTCACTTTTGAGGCAGTTCTGTACTGATTACCTTCGAATTGAGTGGAGCAATAGAAGATAACTATGGCAAATGCCCACTACCTAGTTCATCACAATGTCAGGAGGAAGCACTCCTTGCTGTCCTCTCATTCCTATATTTCTTCATATATTTTGTCACTTCTTTGAATTTTTTCTCTTTTTTTTTTTCTTTCTCTGGGTGTTTAGTTTTGTTTTGCTTTTTAATGGGAAAAATACTAATAGCCTGACAGAGTAAGACAAGAAATTCTGGAAGAAACATGAAAAAACAAACCAAAACAAATCTTGTAAGTGGCTTGGTTTCTGGGTGGGATTTTTTTTGTTGTTGTTTATTTACATAAAAAAAAAAGTTAGAGGCTTTATGAATGGAATACAGCTAAAGAATTGAGAATAAAGCCATTTCTTATTTTTTAAAATGTAGTTTTATGATTTAAAGAAGAAGAGATGTCATTTATGGGAACTGAGAATGCAACTCAGATTTTGAATATGGGACTTCAAAAACATTATCATTGACTCACTTTGAAAGCAGTGATTTTCAATTTTCTTAGCTTTGCAGACCACCAACATGTTTCCCACGGAACTGTAGATTGTGTGTTCTATTGACCACCAGACTGGTTATTTTTTTCAGTTGTCTCTCACAGTCCTTTCGTGGTAATGCAGGGTGCTCTGGGGTAACACTGGATTTACAAGCTGAAATCACCGTGCAAAATTGTTGCATTCTTCTGTCCTGTTCTGTGGACACGTGCAAAGAAAAACACCTATGATCACATCACTGGGAGGCTGCGTAGTGAGCTCTAGACAAACGTAATGGTAAAAAAAAAAGAAAAAAAAGAAAAGAATGCACGTGCAGGTTCTGTTCCCTGCTTGATCCTAAGGACCACGTGTGACCTCAGACACACCACTGTCATGTGGATGATACGTAAATGTGTGTAAACGTGCAAAAATGTGAACTGAGGTGGGCAGTGCTCCCACACCTCGTGACACTGCAGTGTCAACACACACAGCATGGGTGGATAGGTGATTCCATGTTGCAGGAACTGCTCCCATAACAGTACAGGGGCACATCCATAGTGATAAGCCAAGGTGTGCCTGCTATGCTTGGTGGAGGGAACTGTTGCAACAGAGCGGGAAAGATCCCTGAAACTACTTAGCTAAAGTAAATGTGCTGTGTAGTTAACCCTAGAAACAGCTAAATGTGGTGTCCCTTCCCTTTGCAGAGAGAACAGGTTTCCAGCTGAGACCAGCTGCAGGGCTGCTGTCTGCTCGTGACTTCCTTGCCAGCCTGGCATTTCGTGTCTTCCAGTGCACACAGTACATAAGGCACTTCTCATCTCCCATGCATTCCCCAGAACCGTAAGTTTGATGCCCTGGCATAATTCTGTCCTTCTGAATGTATTTGGGATCATTCTCTTGAGAGTGGCTCTGGAGTTCTATCCAGTAGTCCACAGAATGAAACAATTTGAGAAACTGGTAGCTGGAGATTTGGAAGGGGAAGTCATGCATGAGAGGGTGTGGTTCTCTGTCTCTCTTGCAAAGTTGTCTGGGGAAGGAAAAGACTGAAGAATATCTGGTTTAATCTTTTCATCCTGCCTTCAGTTACCATCTGCTGGGGTTTGATTCCTGCTGTGAAACTCTCCCAGTAAGTGCTGGCCAGACAACAGCAATTACATTTCATGAGAAATTACAATTTCACACAGACGCTTTTGTTGTATGCTGGGACAAAACAGGGACCTTTCAAAGATGTTGTGACATAGAAGGTTAGTGCCCCTGCCATCCCAAGCAGACAATAGACAAGGTGGCAGGGGGCAGCTGGCTGCCCGTGGCAGGAGGGAGTGCTCTGATCCTTGCAGAGCCAGGCCAGGTATGGAGGCAGCCACTGTGGAGCAGCACTCACACCAGCTCCCTTTGGGGTCTGTTTGCTAAAGTCCTTCACGGGGAGCTCATGAAGGGCAGGAAAGGAAGCCTTTAATAAACAGGAAGGTCACTTATTTTCCAGAGACTGCTGCCATGAGTTGTTGGGTCACGTTCCCATGCTGGCTGACAAGGAGTTTGCCCAGTTCTCACAGGTAAGAACATTTTCTGCTGGCTCTTTAACCAACTGCTCTGGATAGCAGGCCAGAGGTGCCTTAAATACATGCAGCTCACCATGAAATGCAATTCTAAGACTGGATTGTGCCTGAGTCATGACCTCCAGGCATGGTGGGCTAGCAGCATCCTGGGAGACATTTCCTCCAAGGGAGGGCTAGCACTGCTCCCTAAGGACATGGTGTGAAAGGAAGGGCAGGCAGAGCTTGTGGGACTTCTCTGTGGGAGGGCTGTGTCAGTCTGGGGCAGGATGTCTCTGTGGGGCTGGAGTCTGAGCTCTGCTGACCGAGCTGCTCCCCTGGCTTCCTGTCCTACACCACATGAACCTACGCAGCAGCAGCTGCCAGGCCTCCAAGCTGGTTCTGCCTCTGGATGTACGTTCTCGTCTCACATGAGACTTTTACTGTGTCCATCACCATGTCATTCGTCAGAGTTGTTTTTCCCTTTACAACTCACCAGATTCTCACAGCATTGCTCACACTGGTGAGGAGGCTCCAAAAGGCAAACAGAGCTTCTCTGTACAATGAGGGGATATTTAGTATGAGCAGTCAGTGTCAGACCCAAGTGAACTCCATGGCCTCTCATAATTAAAGACTTCAGAACTATGAATGTTCCTCAAAACCACAGCAGAGGGAAGAAGATATCTCATTGTCCAGGCTTATCAAACAGTGGCCAGTGTGAAAACTGGCAATAAGATCAGAGGGATAACATGATGTAAATTCCAACGTGATGTAGGTCCTTGAAGAAATAGCTTTAAAAGAAAATCAGTTCACCTCATATGGTGTGGTTTCCAGTTGTATCAACTTGAATACATGCCAGTTACCATTTTGATCATAAATATTGGTTATTATCAGAATCAGAAGAGTAGTACTTTAAGTATCCTAGTCACCTATAATTTATTCTGGAAGAAACCTACTCAGTTCAGTTCAATACTGGAACTTAAGACACATTAGAAATTAGAGATTATAGCAATTTCAAAGCTTTCAATTTTCTTCTTTTCCTATCAATAATGCAGACTATACAACATGGGATCACATTCAGTGAATTTTCACATTTCATTTTTTTTTCCCCACGAAGTATTTTCAGAGTTGAAGTTCACCCCATGAATATTCTTTTTTGTTCCATTCAATATGAGACGATTAATAGTGAAAATGCCCCAATTTTGTTGTTTGTTGTGAGATATGGCTCCTGGGATAGCAAAAAAGAGACATCTACAGATTCCTATTGTGAGAATAACATTTAACAGGGAGCACGGATGAAAGTAAACAGAATCATCCCTGCACAGATCTGACCCACTCGTAAGGGTGTCAGAAAGAGTGAGGGACAGAAAGGTAATGGCAAAGATAAAACTCACCTTACTGTCCTTCCTTCCTTCTCATGCCTCCCTGTATATTTTTGTCTGGGGCAGATAAGCCGGCATTAAGACAAGAGATGGTTAATTTTACACAGAGAACACTGAGGATTAAACACTCATCTAATGTGGCTCCCAGTGGTATGTAGCTGGGGGCCAGGGAGAGGTAGGCATCCTGGAAGCCATGGAAGGTCATTTTGGGTGACAAAAACAATGAATAGTTCATGCTATTCATGCTAGAAATGATGTGGCCCTCCCCCTTCCCCTCTTTCTCTCCCTTGGGCTGAATAATCACACTAGTGTAACACTGTCTGCTTGCTTGCTTTAGGATATTGGACTGGCTTCTCTTGGATCATCTGAAGAGGAGATTGAGAAACTTGCCACAGTAAGTACAGAGGGCAGTTTAATATTGGAGGCAAACCCCAAACGATTCGCTGCATATCCCTTGCTGTGCAGGGAAGGCTCTTTTTGTGTCTCAGATTAACTACAAAAATGGGAGCATCAGCAGGATTCTCTCTTCTCCTCCACAGGTTAGGAAGGTGCTGGAGCAGGGACTGGAGTCCCTCTGGGGAACCCCAGAATCATGTGGTTCCACCTGAGGAAATGCTTACTCTTCTTGATTTTAAAAGAAATAAAATTTCTTTTTACAAGTTTTTACAATGTCAACCATAGGATGGTCCCAACTCACTTTCCAGATTCATTTCAATTACTAGATACCCAGTCTGATACCTATATTTTCTCCTACACAAGGTGCAGAAAACCATCAGGATTTGGTTCACTCCATATTCGTTAACCGCCAAATAGGTGAGCACTTAAAAGCAATTTGAGAGCAGGTGCTGCCGTTCAGTTCTGAGTCACTAGGCTGTCTACAGCTGTCAAAACAATTTGTGTAGCCCCTTACCGCCATCTTAACTTGTTCTGAAAGTCATCTGGAGGCCAGGTGATTTTTTTCTAGTAATGGAAGCCGTTTACCTGTCTTGATGATTTTTTCAGGGGAGAAGAGCCTTACCCTCACCTAGCTGTGTGAGACTCATTTAGTACAGGTAGTGAATGAGAGGAGAATGTCACTCCTGAAATTCCTTACCCAGCCCACAGTCTCACTCAGGAAGGAGGATGTGGCTCACCTAAAATCCATCTGCACATATTCATCCTTGGGTTAAGTAACACTACCATTATTTTTGAAGGTTGGAGAGCAACAGGTACCAGTGCTGAATTCTTTGTAACATCATCCAGGTCCTGGGCTGGTGATGTGAGGAGATTATGACAGTGACAATCCATATTTCCTCTTCCACTGTCTGGATTTAGAGAGGCTAGAGCGAGATTAAGATCCATGCCTTTGCTAGGGTGAAAAAATTCTTAGTCCCAGAGAGCCATTTTGCATCGTTCCCCAGGTCTTGGTGAGACTGGGTTAAGGCCTGTGGTTTGTAAAGCATTCCTCTGCAAGCACCTCCTCCTGATCCTGAACTCAACAGGCCTCGACAAGGGATAGGGTAAAGATTAGAAGAATAATGAGCCTCGTGTCTGAAACTTCCTTAGTATCATCTAGGATTTGGGGAGGTAGAATAAGGGCACCTTTTCAAAAGGGCTACCTGCAGTTCAGGGTCTGTGAGAATACAATTTTGTAGGTGCCATTCAAGTACTCTGAACAGCAAACCTATTCTGCATTAACATCTCAATATTCAAATGTTTAAAATTTGCCTAATCTAGGCTTACTGTTTGAGTTCCTTTTCTAGAAAGTTTCTTTAAAGAATCTCAGAATTGTTGCTATGATCTATAACATTTTTAAGACAGATTTTGAACACCCATTATTTCATTCAGCCTCGTGACTTCTCTAAGCAGGTGGGTCCATGCACCAGAGGTGGGAAACTCCCAGTGTCCTTGTCATCCAGAGTGCCACTATATACATTTTTTTGTACTCTGTTAAGACAGGGAGAGCTTGAAAGAACCTCACTAACCAAAAGCCAAATACAGGACACCTTAAGAAACACTAAAAATAATTCGTCCTCCTCCCATGTCTCATTCTGCAGTCAAAAAAATCCTCCTGCAAAATGAGGAGATACTCAAAAGACTTTTCACTGTGAAATAATAAGAATCAAGCTTATTTACAGAATACAAATGCATAATTATCTGAGTTGTTTTCATCCCACTACTGTCCAGCAGGTAAAGGAAGTATGGTCCTAAGTATGCTTTATCACAAGAAAAGCCCAGAGAAATGTATCTTTATTTTCTGCTGGAGCATGACTAAGATAGAATTGACACAATATGGAAAAAAGCATTCTTCAATTCTTCTGAATGAGATCACATGGGCAAAGAAGGAGGGAAACTGTCCTTTCAAGTGCTTTTCCAAAGGTCTTGAACCCTCTGTCAGGATCTACCTGTCCTTCTGGGGACTGTGGATGGAAATGTCAGCTTCCACTGACTATGGTGAGGCTCAGGACTAAGAGGCTGCAGGGTAATTTGTAACATCTTCCAAAGAAAGAAAAGGATATGACTTTATCTACCCATGTATTGTCATTCAAAATTTTTAATTTTTTTTTTTTGAAGTGGACAACAAGTTTTGAAGAAATACGTCATGTTTAGTGTGCATTATGTGTCGAGGGAAAAAAAATTAAAAATATGCAACTATAAAATTTGAAGATACAAAGATATTAGGGAATAAGGATAAAAGAAAATTAAAGGAAAGATGAGAAGCTTAAAAATCCCTTCCTTTTCAGACTGTTTTTCACAAGTCGTTCTTGTTCCCAGCTTTATTGGTTCACTGTGGAGTTTGGCCTCTGCAAGCAAAATGGATTGATCAAAGCTTACGGGGCAGGACTGCTTTCATCTTACGGGGAGCTGATGGTATGTGTCAAATGCATAGTATTGAAAGATTTCTATGATCCATTTTCCTGAACTCTAGTAAAAGCAAATCATGGTTTTCTACAAAAATTAATATGATTTAAAATCCACTTTTTACTTTTACAAAGAAATTAATTCTCTCATCCCAGAAGCTACTGAGTGGGGGAAAAATTACTGCGTTATTGTACCTGTCTTCCATCTAAAGAGACAAAATGCAGCAAAAACAACCATCCTATAAAGTGCTACATTTGTTTCTTCCTGCTCCTGCCGGTAGTAATGCAGCTGACTGACACAAAACTCACGCTCCTTTCTGAATTACTCACTAGAGGGCAATATTATGCCTATTATGAGCTTGGCTATTTCATCCATGCCATTGACATTCACACACATATGAACCAGGAAGGCACCGAATGACTGGACCAAATAAAGTGCAAAGAAACTGGAAATAGCATGGACGCTGACAAAAAGAAAATGCTTCAGTACTTTTCATTCCTAGATACATTTCAAAACTATTTTCAGCTCCAGTTTCACATGGATCAAAATCTGTGACCACAGGTTTCATACTGCCTTGCTTAGGCAGATTAACTGAAGAAAGAGGACTCATACACATTTTTTCAGAAAGCTTATGGCTTTCCCCTCCTTTGACCTGATAGGAGAGATATTAATTTCTCCTTAGTTTTGAAGAGCACTGAAGCAGGTGATCACTTTTTATTTGCAAAAACTCTAAACTGGTGTCAGTAGGGCTCAAATGCTTCAAGCTGTGCAGATACTGGATGATATTTTTTTTAACTGGTAAGAGCCAAAGGGAAATAAATACCACTCTTTTAAAGCATTTTTATAAACCAGGAACGGTTTTTTCTTTTTTTGTGGGAGATATATTTTAAGCTTAACACATAAACTCAGCAGCCTAACAGCCAGATACATGATACATTCGCATGGAATTGTGGCTGAATTGGCATAGCTTGGACTCCCAGAACTGGAGATAGTTGGGTTGTCATGACAATAAACATTTTACAAAACTCTCCCGATGGATTACAGGTCAGTCTGCTTCCCAGTCAACTGACAGGAGGAAAAAACAACATTTTGATATATCTCAAGACATTTCAAGTAGGAATCCCCACAGAATGGCAGCTGAAATTAACAGAGAAAGGGGAACCTTCCCAGACATCAACCTTCATTTTTACCACTTGCTGAGTTTAGCATTGTTTTTCCCCACAACACTTGCAATTTGGAGATTTTTGTGAGGAAACTCTGTGGAGAGCTTTTTCTCCTGATAAGCTGAACGATCTGCATGTTCATTAGCCCTCTAGAGGAATAAACATGACTTTCTTTCTACATAGCAGCCTGACCTTGGCCTGATTGCTCATCAACTTCAACAGAAGCATGCTCACACTATGTGCTGCTGTAGCTACTGTTTATCTGGGAATCCTTCAGTACTTGCTATGTTTACTGACAACAAACAGGAAATATAAACTTGCTTTTATTTACTCAGTAAAACCAGAAATGTCCTATCAAAGCACAACGCAAGGCAACGTTTATTCTATTCTGCCTGGCTTAATACTTTATGGTTTTAAATCAAGTTCATTTACATGTTAAGCAGGGTGCTAAAGGGCAGAGGTAATCATATTGCTGATATTTATGTAGCTTTCATAGCAATATGCATGACAAAATCTATCTGCATGTGGTTACCTCCTTTTTCTGTTTAAATTTGACTCAAATGAAGGCAAAAATCTCATCAGAAATGCTCACTTTTTGTGTCTGGAGTGGAGTGCACCAGACTTGTGCTCTCTCTCCTCTATTTTCACCCTTTTCTTCCCCAGACACCAACAAGCTTTTCTGCTTTTGGTTAAAACCATAGGCGAGGGCTGCTCATGCACCAAACTGTGCTATACAGAACACAAAAGTACAACTGCCTCTTGAACTCCCCACCTCTGAGGCTGACAGTGGAAGTCCTAACTATCCTCAAGCTGATAAAAGGCAGTTTCTTGTCATTACTTTTATCATTGGTAGTTGTTGGGTAAAGCTACTGGATAAACTTTTGATAAAGCTGGATCGACCTCTGTCTTCATCATATTACTGAAAATACATGCAGGAGTGGCAGCACTTATACTCAACAGGTAGTGAATAAGGATTATCCTCCTTCCAGCATGTTCCTCTTGTATATAACATCCAAATCTGAAGATGGGCAAGGAGTTAACCAGCAGTTCTGCTATGCACCCTGCAGAATCCCTTTGTGAGCTCTGCAAGTTCTTCACTGTGCACCTTCTGGGACAATGGCTTAGTGCTTCTGTGCACTGCACCTTGAGCTCCTGAAACCTGTAGTACACAATTTATTTATATCCATGAACTTCAGTGCTGAAATTTCCTTCTTTAGCTGACTGATTTCACCTCGTAGATTTTTATTTAGAACAAAACTGAAATATAGAAATATTTCCACTTATTCATTCTAGTCTGCCTGAGCATCTGATTCTAACTTCAGTATAGACACTGGCAGTGTAAGTAAAGCAGTGAGGTCCAATGCCTAAGCACCTGCTAGCAAATTTCAAATGTGTACCAGCTGAAGAGAGAAAATATGTGTAGTGCAGTGCCTGTTTCATAGAAGGGATTTTTTTTAGAAATAAAGCACTGTCTAGACAGATCTGTTAGAGAAGATGAAGATTGGAAGATAGTGAGGCTCATGATAGACTTCAGTTTATCGCTCTAGATAAGATTAGTTGCTGCTTGGCAGAAAGCCATTATTCAACCTAATAATTCTCTGCCAGTCTTCTCAGTGGGCCCAGACACAGGCTTCTGCATGGAGGTCCCAGACTTGATTCCCTATCATTTAGCTGATCAACATATTTGGCCCAGGCAGTGAAGTTTTGGCACTTTGTTGGCAATGAATATAGCAAGTACTGCAGTATTCTCACTGCAGGTCGTGTGTTGAAGGAGACACACTGCAGCAGCCTGGGCAAGGGAGGGGTTTCCTTGTCCCTGAAGGCTTCTAGGCCAGGAATAGCAGAATGATTTGGCCACCAAGGAGGGAATAAGGGCATGAGTTACCAAGGTTAGATGGTTGGCTACAAGAAGATAGCAACTAATCAGCGGGAGAGGGCGAGCAGCAGTCATTCAGCTTATGTTATATGAGAACTTAGCATCAGCAAGAAGCCTGGGAACATCCCTGAGCTGCAGCCTGGACTGACTGTCTGTGGGTGTGTGACTGTAACCAAGGGAACCACATCCTGACTATGAAATCTCCAAAACATTTCCCTTTTCCCCACAGCACCCACTCTTACCAGTTTGAACTCAGCTTCAGGTAGATATTTTCTATGGATGAGTTGATCCTGCCCAAACTCAGGGCACAATTTGGGGGAAAGGCAGAGGATGAAAGGTTGAGCTAGACACTCTCTGCATGAGTCTTGCCCTTGGATCCCTGTTATAGCATTTAGTAACAACAGCTAGGTATCAGAAGGACAACCATCCCCAAGTCTAAACTGAGCAGTTGTAATGGGTCTGACTGCTGGCCAAACTTGCCTCCTCTGAACTGTAAGAATTCCTCCCCAACAGCTCTCAGTATTGCACTGTTTATTTCACTATATTCTGTCAGCTGTTCTACATTATCCCAAATGCTTCTTCTGTTAACACTCAGCTGGACTCTGTCCTACATACTGTAAAATCTTATGGCTCATACCACACTTCTGGCAACGCTCAGTGCTACATATGCTTTTCTTGCAGCACAACCAGTACTTGTGGAGGCCTTTAAGGCCATCCGGTTTCGAGCTGAACTTCCACTGAAATCAATGGGATTTCAGTTCTGCTTCAACACTGACAGTGTAGTGGGACCCCTGTCAGGTTTTGAGTTACTGAAATCTTTTCCCATTAGTTCCCCAGAGCTTCTAAGATTCTAAGAGCAGCCTCATGTTTGTGTATGCCAACCATCTTAGATTGTATGAGTGCTATCCAAGGTTTATTCTTCAATTACACACTGCAAATGAAGAGCAAGAAAAACACCATATTTTATATATTCTTTGGGGTTTTTGGGTTTTTGTTTTTTGGGTTTTTTTTGGTTTGTTATTTTTAAAGCCTGGTATTTACTTCTGCACCAGTTCAGTGAAATGTCTAAATATGTGCTTAGGAGTAATGTCTGAATTTTTCCAGCTAGCAGATTGAACTGGAAGTCTTGAGCAGCATCACCCACTCTTACCAGTTATTTACAAGTAGTACCCTGGGAGTTGACATTTGTATTATAAAATGGTGAAGGGAGCCTTCTGAAGAGTGGGGAAGGAGAAAGGCAAAGAGGCAGATCTCAGAGAAGGGTGGGCACTAAAAGATTGTCCCCAGCTGGATGGGGCCCACTGTCCAGTCTGAAGGCAGAGAAAAAGGTCTCAACATTGATGGGATGAGTTGCCTTTTTCCTTCTGGTTTGTACCCAGAAAGGCCACAAACCAGCTTTTAGGCACATCTGTGATGCAAGTATCACTGGGGCTGAGCTAGGTTTAAAGTACTTCACTTAGGTTTCAGAGGCAGACAAACTGTTTAGGAACTCACTTTAAGCCTAAGCAGAGCTGCCTTCCCAGGACTCTGCACAGGTGCTGCACTGGTGGCTGGTTTAAAAGGCATTTCCTGTACAAATTAAACAAATGATACAGATGTACCTACGGACTGCGGTGTGGGCAGAAGTGGCTTCCATAAGCCTCCTGTTTGCCTGGGGGGACAACATAAAAGAACTTGAGAAGAACAGATAGAAGAACCTCTGTGGGTCCAAAACTACAAACGTGCACATGCAGTATAGTGTTTATTTATATCTTGGATTCCAGGGAAGATTTTAGGCTGCTATACTGGCCTGGGAGCATTAAATACCAGAAGCATTCTATCTTCTGTTCTTCATAGCAGCAGGAAGCATGAAATTTTTGACATGGGCTAGGAGACTTTAAAGTAATGCTAGACAGGACTGCGAATCTTCTGTGATAGCATTTGAAAAAAAAGCAGCATGATATTATTTTTTTCTTTTAGATATTTATATTTTGGGGGGTGCCATAGACTTCCCCTCCCTGTCTGAGAACATGGCTGTGCTATCCAGTTGTGCATCACTGTAATACAGGAAATATATATTTATCTTTTTTTATCTTAAAAAAAATATTATTTGCTTTATTAACTGCTAATTATGAAAATCAGCTCTGACCTATGAAAGAACAGGACTTTATATTACCTCTAACTATTCCCCAAAGAGAATTTCACAGCCCGGCAGGGACTAATTCTTTCTCAGTTCATCCACCTGCTCTAACCTGTGTTGTTCCTGCTGCAAAGTACGCTTTGTCGAACAAGCCAGAGTACAAGCCTTTCGACCCAGAAGTGACTGCGGTTCACCCCTATCAGGATCAAGCCTTCCAGCCTGTCTATTTCGTAGCAGAAAATTTGGAAGATGCCAAGGTCAAGCTTCAGTAAGTAAAGTGGTTGTGGGTATTTTCATTGAGATGGGCACTCTGGGTTGATTCTTAATCTCAGATACGTCTATTACTATTGCAACAACCATGCCAGCCTATCTCGCTGCATCTGCATAGTGGCTTTTGTACAACGAAGCTAAGCATGAGCTTGTTTATCTCAGAAAAGGTTCACAGAATTTCAGAATTTATTTTTGCTATGCCCTGCCCCATGCTTCATCTTAACAACCCTTCATTCTAGCAGCTTCTGAAGTAAATTCTGTAACTGAACTGTGAGAGTGCAATCCCACCCTATGTGCCAGTCCATGCAAACAGGAGGTCGTGAAGAACTGATTTATCCAAGGTCACATGGAAATTTTATAGCAGTCTCTGGAATTAACATGGATCAGCAGGGGGCTTAAAAACAAGATTGCCTTTCTCCTCTGATTATATCTGCACGAGAATGCAGAATCAGCATTCACAGGCAATCTAATTTCAGCAAATTAGCTGTCTACAACCTAAATAACATTATTTCAAATTAGCTTGAGGTGTTTCTAAAGGCATTTCCTTAACTGTGTGATGTTGTGCAGTAAGGATGTTTTTTCCTTTTTCTTTTTTTTTTTTCTTTTTTTTTTTTTTTAAGTAAGCTGGGTTTAAATTCTGGCCTTCATCTCCAACAGTTAGAACAACATAACCAATTCTGGCTGGAGACAGGATGCTGATTGTGGAGCTACTGGGGAGCATGTAGGAGCTAAAATGAGGAATTTATTAGAGGAAGAGAACCTGAGCCAGACTTCTTCCCTACTCTCCCCACCTCTTCCCCAGAAGCACCGTCTTCTGGGGCTATAGCCATGGCTAATTAGGCTCCTCATCTTAAATCTGAATGTTCACATTAAATTTTTAATACGTGTAAAAACGTGGGTGAGAACTCACTGGCAGAAGAGAGAGGCTTTGCAGAGCATTTGACTCAGGCAAACCTGCAAAGAATGTACGAGGACAAGGAATACACCACTCTCAGGCATGAAGCTTTTTCATACACTTTTTTCAAGGCAGTTGCACAGCCAAGGCTGCTCAGAATAACTGAAGGCACAAGAATCTGCCAGCACAGAAAACATAAGGCAACATCAGTACAGGGGGTTCCTACCAGCCTGCACTTAATGGAAATATTGTCGAAAATGGCAAGCAATCATGTTTTTTCTTTTAATAGAGACAGAAGAATAGCCCAGGATGCCTAGTATCAACAGGTTTTTAGAATATTACACAGAAAGAGCTGCTCCAGGTTATTTCTTGGAAGTGAAGGTGGCAGACATGCTGTGCTCCTGCATTCCTCAGCTTGTGGTTGTAATAACTCTGAACTGTGTGAATGCAGAGCTGTGAGAGCACAGACGGGTCCCAGCCAGCCAGGCTGAGGCGAGGCACTGCAGACCTTCGGGGCTGCAAGCGGCTCAGCCGTGGGCAGGATGTGCTGCACCAGGCAAAGCTCGGGAGAAGCAGTGAGGAGGTGGCACAGCAGCCTCTGTTCCCCAGTAAGGCCATGACTACACCCTAAGAAATTAGGTCCTGCAGGTTTTGCCCTTAAGGAAATGCCTTTTGAAATAGAAGCTCTGTCCTGTCTCCCCACAGGAACTACGCAATGAAGATCAAGAAGCCTTTTGCTCTGCACTATGACCCCTTCACCAGCAGGATAGAGGTTTTGAACACACCACAGAAAGTCAAGAGGGCACTCCACCAGATAAAAGAGGAACTGAAAAACCTCTGCTTGGCCCTCGAAAACCTCTAAAAAACCTCTTAAAACCACAGCAATACATCTCACCTGTCACTGAGATACTTGCAGGTGGTGCTAGCACTTGAAGACTTAGTGATGATGTACTCACAGGCAGAAATCTTAAATGAACAAACCAGCTCAGTTCAGATAATCTTTTCACTGTAATTTAGGCTGCTGACTTAGACAAAATGACGAGCTCCTGCTTAGAGTGTTTCAACAACAAACAAGACCAACTTACTCCAATTTTTGGTAGGTGATATGAGCTACACCTCTTTGCAGCATATTTATGTGTTATGGGACTCTTACAGGTTTTTTCCTTCCCCTGCCACCTTTGCAAGTTGTCTGTCACAAAATAGCATTGTAACTTTTCATCCACACAGTGTTGTACTTGCTGCCTTTATGACACGATCACAACCTCTTAGGCTGGCTAGCTGCCTACAGTTAGCAGTCCTTGCAGCTAACTCCTTGCTGCTAGCAATTAGCATCAGCTACTGACCACAAACTATGAAGGATCCGCTTAAAATATGCAAATACAAGAGTTTGCAAGAGGAGAACTTCTGCTCACTATTTATTTTTAAGTACTCATTCATTTGCCTTGAAATTCAAAAAAATAAGTTTTTGTCACATTTAAGATCACAGAATATTTGTACCTTCATTGAAAGAAAAGGCAGAAAATAAAAGGTCCAAGATATTCTGGCTCTGTCACATACAAGGATGCTTAATTTGAATGGGAAATTTGAATTTTTAGAAGGAAATTTTTGTATAAGGAAAGATTTGCAAAGAGGCCTTTAGCAAATAGGCTTCCATTGCTTTTTTCATGGAATTAAAATTCTCCTGGATACCCTTAGAAATCTTTGCTTCTCATCGGTATTATGATGATTGTAGTAATGATCAAAAGGCCAAATCTATGGAACACCTAGTGGAAAACCTGAGATCAACCACTAGCAGTTGTGTAGCCTTGCTATGGAAAAAATATCTGATATGCTCTCCAACTCATCTTGTCTCTGTCTCCAGCCCCTCTCTGAGATGTGCCTGAAATTTATTCATGCTCCACAGGTCACATTTCCCAGAATCAGTCCTAAAGTTTCCTATTCCAGACTTTCATGCTGTTCACATCCCCTTCCTTCCTCTACTGTGCACAAATAGAAGGTAGTTCAGGAAAAGAAGAGAATGCTCCAGACCAGAAGGAGTCCCTCTCCCCTTAGCAGCAGTGCAAGCAGGTGGGGTCGATGCAGGTTACAGGTATGGCATGAGCAGGGAAAATGTGGATCTCATGGCTCAAGCTGAGTGATACTTACCTACAAATGTAAAGGTAGATTTATCCTGTGCTGCTTTGGAGCTCTACTTGTTTATTCAAAAGTATATTTAGCATGTGGCTGCCTCGTCCACTGCTACCCACCAGCTGCCAGCCTACAGGGTCTGAACTCTGAGGAAAATGTGAGGTGGTTTGGCTCTTGATGGAAAAGGAGTTATGGGAACAGGAGTTACCATCTCTGCCTGAGCTGCTTGCTGTGGGATAGGAACACGTACACAGACAGTCACCACAGAGCAAGCCACAGGCTGTTATTTCATACAGACCTTATCTCACTGTAATTTTTCCACTTGTCAGGCTCTAAAGAAACTGTCTTATTAAAAGTTAATAGAATGCTGTCTCTTAAACCTTCATGTCTACAGCACTTCAGAAAATTTTCCCATGGGCAGTAATATTCAAGATCTGGGGATCTGCTGCAACTGCTCCATTTTATTAAAATGTGGTGATGCCTGAAAAATTTGGAAATATCTTGGCAAAAATGGCTATGGGACCCCCTTCCTCTCAACAGCAGGAACATCCCAAGCTCCTTTTTTATTTTAATTTTTTTAAAAATTCTACTCCAGGAGAACACTTGCATATCATAAACCCTGTTTTGCTAGAAATTCAGCCAGGGACAGAGCTGAAGTGAGTTCCTTTGCTTCCAGTATATTTCTGCTGTGATGGAAGATGATCTCTCAGCATGCTTTTATGGGTTTAATTCTACTTATCCTGCTCATAAACACACACACACAAATACCATTCCTCCTCAGAGCAATTTGTTTTCTTACATATTGTAATAATTTATCTGTCTGCTTCCTGCCAATTGGTGCATAGGCAAAAATATTTGATAGCTCACAACAGATTGTTTTCAGAAGTATTATTTTCATCAATCAGTTCTTTTACAGTGAAAATTGAATAATGTGCTCCAATTCTGTGTGTTTTCCTTTTCTTTCTTTTTAAGTGGAAGATAATGCCAGAGCGGAAGAGCTATCAAAATATTTTCTATAGACGGACTCTCTGGGCCATAGGGTCTTTTTCATGTATTCCCTCTGAAACGGTTGAATGTGGAATTTAGACTTGAGTTTGGCTATTACTCAGAACAGACCTATATTTGGAAGAAATGAGAGACCTGATGGATTTGTTTTGCCCAAGGCCTCACACTTTCTTTGGAGGGACTCCAGGCCCGCCCACACACCCTTGTCTTTTCCAGTTCCTGTAGCAAGGAGAGAAAAAGAAACCATTTTGGAGCCAGATTCTCCCACCCTTACACATGCCGAGTAGTACCCAGCCTCTCAAGCAATCCCAGCGAGGCACTGAGCCTGTTCAAGGTGCTGCACACAGGCAGTAAGAGCAAGATTATCAAAACCACTGTGGGTGTACTTGCTCTTTCCTTCTCCTAGTGATAGTCAGCTGGCATACACGGCCAGCGTAGGCTCCAGTGAAACTTGGTGAAGCTGCAAAAGTAGTGGATTTGGCTACCTGAACTTTTAAGATGAGAAAATATTTTTCCAAAGGAGGTAAATCTTTCCCTCCTTGCTCAGGCAGAACCTAGCCCAGGCTAGCCATGTTTGACACTCCCCTCCAAGAAGGTCCAAATTCATTTCTTTTGATTCAGGGTAGTGACAAAACAAAAGCCTTCAGGGTTACATCCTTATGAGTTACACTGGTCACTCTGCTCTTCCAATAGTCATTCTTTCATTTCCTCACAGAAGCCAACAAGTACCTCATCCTCCTGTCAGTCTAAGGCAGCAGTGATGGGAAAGGCAGCGATGGGGCCTCCCGGTGAAAATAATGGCACAGAGGAAAAAGCACCAACCAGTAAAAATATGTCTTTTTGTCAGTTTGCATTTCAGCAGTTTCATATTAATCTTGCACAAGAAGGTTCCAAAGCCAAGTAAAACACATCTTGTGACTTGAAACTGAACTGATGAACTCCCCATGGGCCCCTTGCTTATCCCGATAAACTTATTTTTCCTAGATGGAGTGCATTTAGAACGAAATAGTGTATGTTATTAAATCTGTATTGTGCTGTTCAGTTATACATGGGAGAGTTAGTAAATTCAGTTTGTGGGTTTGGGTTTGTTTTGGTTTTTGGCTGACCAAGTCTGTCCTCTACCAATTTTGGTCCACCTTCAAGCCTCCAGCTGCTTCACTGCTTCCCTGCAGATTTGCTAGGGATGCCAAGGGTACCACTGTGTAAGGAGAATACACAGTTATGCAATTTGGGGAATTTGGCAGGACAGGAAGAGGAAATTTAGGCTGGCCTCCCACCCACTCCCATGAGAAATAGTATTGTATTACAAGGCAGAGCTGTCATCCTCAGAAAGACCTTCTCAATCACTTCCCTCTGGTTCCCTCAACATTTTGATCTTTGTACTACCTGGTGAATATAAACCTTTCTTAACCATTTCAAAAAGTGCTGCGGTGGGGGGGCAGGGGGAAGGAGGGGTGAGTAGAGGGGAAAAAAAAAAGAAAAAAGAAAAAAGAAAAAACAGATAAAAAGAAAAAAGAAAAAAAGAAAAAAGAAAAAAGAAAAAAGAAAAAAGAAAAAAGAAAAAAGAAAAAAGAAAAAAGACCTTCCAAGAAAGGAAACTTCATTACCCTCAGTCTTCTTTTTCTCTGCTGATCCATGAAGAAAGAAGAAAACAAATCAAGCTTCCATGGAAAAGATAATGTATTCCCAAAGAAACCTACAGCATTAAATTCTTCCATGTACAACTTCACGCATGAAGATCTCCTTACACCCATCACTGAAACGCCATCATTCCCCCAGTAAACCATGACCACCAATTAACCGTGCACAGAAGTGTTACATGACTTCTTGAGTCAGGAAATGAAGCTACCAGGAAAAACCCTGCAGCAGCTTTGCCTTACGCACCTCCTGAGAAAACCAGAAGGTTCTCTGGAGCCTGCTTCCGTAGATATCCTACAGTATGGAGAAATTCCAGTTGGCACGGAAACAGAGGGGTACATACACACATCCCCAGTAATCTCACCCACTGCTAATCGGGAGTTTATACGTGGGCTTTGAGATTCAGTCAGAAGACATTACTTCGCAGCATTCTTCAGCTGGCACATGATCAGAGGTTGGCAGAAAGGGTTATTGGCTCTATCATATTAAATATACATTGGGTTTGGGTAAAGCTGGTGGCTGAGGCCCAAAGCGAAAGCAAATCTCTGGCACCCTCTCCCACCGCAGAAGTTCCCCAGGGAAAAGAAAGACAGACTAGAAAAGGAGCAGAAAGGCTGACAACTGACAGAGCAAAGGGCTGAGGGATGGAAAGGACCAGTAGATATGCCTGAAAAATGCTTGCTTTGCATATGCTGTTTTATTGTATTAGAGAAACATTTCTGTCTGAACAGGAGCATTTTAGCGTCAAGGAGGAAATTTTGTACCTGTGAGAGTGTGTGGAGGAGTCTAGGTCACTTAAGACTTTTTAACCGTGTCTGAGGAGTGTTAGCCTTATCTAAGGCATTTAACTTTCAACATGGGATATAAAAGTTAGAGAGCAGAAAAAGAGGTCTTTAGAAAAGTGGTTTATATGTGGTGTGTGGAAAACGGCACACCAGAGAAGGGCAAAAAGTCTTGTGAAGGATCTAGAAAACATCTTACAAGGAACAGCTGAGGGAGATAGGTTTGTTTAGTCTCAAGAAGAGGAGGCTTGGGGGGACCTCATCACTTGTGTTGCAAGACACAGGACTCCTAAATTTTGAGTGAAGACTGCCTGAGGAAGGAAATCAAGCAGCTGGCCAAGCACTGCCCCCTCAGCAGAAGACTGTAAAATTATTGTTGCTATAACTGCATGCTAGGTGCTGTCTTTTACCCTGTTTAACCATTTTGTCAAGAGCTCGCTTATTTCCATTAGTTTAAAATGTTATTTATCGATCCCTTTGATTTGTGCTTGCAAATGGGGAAAATTAGCTCACTGAACACGAGAAAGTTCAGGATTATTTTCCCAGGGTTTTGGGTGGAACTTGAGCAACACATGGACACTCTTAAACTTAAACCTGGCCCTTGATGAAGGCAATTAAGACCCGGCAAAATGGTGGTTACACTTGAGTAAAGGAGGTGACAGCTCGTATCCGATGTAACCAAAACAAATCTCTACTGCTATCCACAACCAGTGGTGTTAATCTTCAAGGTACGTCTTTCACAACATTACCCGTGATAGATTTAAACATAAACATCTAAATATAAAACATAGCACCTAACACTTGTCAGGTACAGTAACCAGAAGAATCCTGCCTTATAACAATTTTGGATGCCATTTACAATGATGTGCTCTGTTTCAGCTGTTGCTGAGGTTGTGGAGTTTGGGCATGGTGTGCAATAAAACAGGACGTACTGCTGATTTAGTGAAGCCAGTTTGACTGATCTTACTTGCAGACTCAGAATGAACAGCTAAATTTCTGTTGAGCAGGCTAATAGCTAAAATGTGAAAGTAAAAATAGAGGATCCATTTACAGTCATATCACTGTGCAGCATTTAGTACTTTCCTCTTATATTTACTGACAGAGAAAAGAAAACCCAAACTGTCAATATTATGAAATATTTCTTGAAGTGGTAGACTGGCACACTTTAGATACTCTGATATAAACAGACAATTAAAATGAATTTGTAGGAGGAAAATATCTATTAATCTGTTAATTAACAAATGCTGTCTTTCAATAACATCTCACAAGATGACACAGATGATCAACACTGTGTTTTGTACAAGGCTGTTAGGAACAGTCTCAAGAGAACCTGTAAAATAAAAAAGAAAAGAAAAAAGAAAAAAAAGGAAACAAGGGGAAAAAGGCCTGGTTTTAAGTATTTCCTGAATGAATCCCAAAACTGATGGGTTAGAAATGGAATGTGTGTTGGATGATGATATGAATTTTGTACAGTGTTTAATTCTTGTACTTCAGACATTTCAATTTGGTTCTGACTCTTCAATTAGTTCATATTTCTTGGTTTAAATCTGAGTAAACAGAATGATTTAACTTGATTCCTCTGTCTCTAGTGTCCTACAAAGGCAGGCTTTGCAACTGAATCTGAGGTTTAGCCCCTTTGTGAAATACTGTGTGAGCTGCAGGGAGGTTGAGGAGGAAGGAGTGTTGCAAATGAAACTTGCTAGCCACTGTTGCTTAGTTACTTTGCTCCAATTATAATTTTTATCCTTGGGCAGGAAGCAAATTAAAGGTCACCAGAGTGGGTTTTCTGTTACAAATGTATCATCCGATATTGCTATCATGTGCATACACAGTTTGGGAATAATTCCACCCCATCACTAATGTGGTACTGGCTTTCTGATGATATTGCCTGTCCGGGCAATTTCTTTGTGCTTTGTGATACATCATTAGTTTCTGTACTGCTATATCACTTGGTTAAATGGAGCTAAAGATAGATTAAAAACACAAAATTGCATGGAGAAAATTGACTTCCTATTGCCTTGACATCTCTATTTGTCCAAGAACCAGACTGAAAAGATGAAGCAAAGAAGCAATGATGTCATTATACAGAAAGCTCGAGAACACATCACTCTTTACTACTTAAATGGAAAAGATGGACTCTACAAAGACTTTCCTGATTAATTTCTGCAAATTCCTCCCCACATTCAAGAAGTTTACCAAAGCTTTAGAGTGTTGACTAACAGTTGAAGACACTAAAATTATTACAGAGGGCTGTGGGACCCCCTATGATTCCCACTGATGGCTTAGTTCTGTATCTTAAGCTGATAAAAAGTGGTATTACAACAGAATTTCAGAAGAGTTGTCTTAGGCTACACTATATAGCATACTGTGTTGCCTGAGAATTCAGGAAAGGAAGTTCAGGTCTTTTTTGCTTTCTGATATAACAGATTTGAGATTGTGAAGTCCTATTTATATTTGTGCAAAACACAGAGCAAGATAAATTGTATCATTTAGGAAACATGGAGCAAGAGGAAATATTTTCTTACATAAGGAGCCCCACTCATTAAAGTGAGGAAGAATGTACTCCTGTGGCTGAGGGCACCAACAAAAACCATCAAGAACTGTTTTACTCTGAATTCCTCCTGCAACACCATCACAATCTTCTGCTAGCAGTTTCTCTCCAGAGAAACAGGTTCAGCATTTGTCACATTAACAGACTTCCACCCTCAGCAAAGGAGTTATTTTGAGCATGACATGAAAATCTTTCACTAACAAGATCTTGGTAGATGAAATTAGCACATTTTCAAGATTAAGATCTGTAGTACACAACCTGTTACTCCACAGCAGCTCTGCTATTTCACACTATTGGTCAGTGGAAGAGAAAAGCAAAAGCACAGCAGGTGGGGAAAAATGGGAGAGAGTCCTGGATGCACGGTAGCTCTGAGCAGCAATTTTGCTGTGCTTGAGGCAGAGTAAGGGGTTAGTGACCTATTCCTGAATTAAAGGACCACTCTTACACAGAGCTGGAGTGGAAGAGCGCCTGCAGTGCACGTCCTGTTCTTCATGCCTCAGGCATATTGTGTGCCACACGAAAAGACAATATGTCCTTTGGTCTTTTCCGTGTCCTTGTAAGACAGAAGCTGGGGACAGAGGTGAGCTGTGGTGCTTCAGTGAGTTTCCTTGGGCAACAGGAGAAGTAGGGCACGGAAAACTGCTGAAGAGAGCATGAGGACTCACTCATGTCCCACAACAACTATGGGCTGAATGTTATCCTGAAAGCAGAATCAAAAGATAGAAATGTTTTTCGTCTCTCTGCCAAAAAGGGTAAAAGAAGTTGTACATAGAAGCATTGGTCCTATCAGAACTGTGCCTGGAAGAATAAATGTGCTACTGTACAGCATCACAGAGTTTGGAAGGGACCTCTGGAGACTGTCTAATCCCACACTCTACACAGAGAGGGTCAACTAGAGCATGTTGCTCAGTATTGTGTCTAGTCAGGCATGGAATATCTCCAAGGATAGAGACTACAAAAACTCTCAGGGAAGCCTATTTTAGCATTTGACCATTCACAATAATTGAAAAAAAAAAAAAAAAGCTTTTAAAATTTGCATGGAATGTCATGTATTTGATTTTGTGCCCATTGTTTTGACTCTTTTCACAGGATATTGCTGAGAAGGGTCTCTATCTTTTTTACTGTCTCCATCAGATATTCAGACAGATTGTTCAGATCCCACCGAGCCTTCTCTTTCCCAGGCTGAAAATAGTTCCAGCTTGCTCAGTGTCTTCCTGTATGTCACATGCTCCAATCCACGGATAATCTTTATGTTCCTTCAAATCTTCATGTTCCTTCATTAGGCTTGCCCCTGTATGTCTTTGTCCTTTCCCTGGTGGCTGCAGCGCTCCAGATGCTGCTCCAGCAGTGGTGAGCACAAAGGAAGGTTCACCTGACTCCATCGGCCTGCAGTGGTCTTCTTCGTGCCGTCCAGGATGCTGTTGGCCATCTTGGTTCAAGGGCAGATTCCTGGCTTATGGGCGATTTGTCACCCACCAGCACTGGCAGGCCACCAGGCCCTTTCTGCCAAGCCACCTTGCAGCTGGTGGATCTCCCTGGTCTGCACCGGTGCCTGGGGCTAATCATCATCAGCTGCAGCATTTCACCAAGTTTCTGGCTGTCCCATATCTCCAGCCAAGAAGTCATCAGTCTTTTCCGTGCTCTCATTCAGCAGCAAGCCTATGTTTCCCCCACCCACACTTTTTTTTTTTTTTTTTTTTTTTCTGTAGATACACTTGCAGAAGCCCTTCCTGTTTTCCTTTACATCCCTCACCAGATTCAACTCCAGCTGGGCTTTCGTTTTCCTAACCTCATCCTTGCGTGATATAATGTGTCTGTATTCCTTATGGGAGATCTGAAACTAATTCCACCTCTTGCATGTTTCTTTTTTTGTGTTTGAGGTTTGTCTGGAGCTCCTGTTTCATCCATGCAGGCCTCCAGCCATCTTTCCTTGGCTTCCTGTCTGTCAGGATGGATCATTCTTGAGCTTGGAAGAGGCAATCCTGGACTAAACGCTCAAACTGTCTTATAAAAATGTAGAGGATGGGGGAGATGAGACAGAAGGAAAGCAGAAAGAATTCTACTGCCTTCCACTAGGGCAACCTGGAGTCATGTTGGAGACCAAGCTCATGTGCTTACTCCAGCAGACACCTAATTTACCATGTGAGGAGGACTGCTCTAAATGAACAGCAATTGAGAAAGGCTTGTTCTGTAATACCAAACTAACTGGGCTTATTGGACAGATTCTCTGGATGTGGAAACCCTCAGTAAGATTTTGCATCCCATCCCACCCCAGAATTTGGCATCGGTATAAATCTGGAACTCTGGCCTGTTGACGAACAGGAGGCTCAGTTCTCCAAAAGCTTTTACCTTCAGCCAATCTCAGAGTCATAGAATCGTTAAGGTTGGTAAAGACCTCCAAGATTCAGCCTTTGAACAGCTGTCACCATATCAACCAAAGCACAGCATCAAGTGCTAGGTCGAGTCATTCCTTGAACAGTTCCAGGGAAGTTTTTGGCACGTAACAGATGCCAGAGAAACACTTGTTTTTCAAATCCCTCTGTAGTTGTGTGTGAGGAGGCACATCAGATAGTACATCTGATTGTGTAGAGTCTCAGGTGTGCAGGGAGATTCTTTCAGTTTTAGAGAAAAGGAAGACAGTATTTTGAATACCTCTTCTCTTGGAATCTGTTAAGTGCCATGGAGTACTAAATCCTGAAGGGATGAAGAGGCTACCAATGATATTCTTATTAATAACATATTCAATAAACTGACTTTTAGGTGGCTTTCTTATTTCTATTCTTCCCTGAAGCGCAACACTGAAATTCAAGAGAGCTGCAGTAATCCTGGAAGGTGGAGAGAATACCATGGAGGAGTTGGTACTCCGAGGCAACACGCTGCCAAGGGACTTGTCAGTGGAGTTAGCAGGTGGAAGCCAGTCAAGGAACTTGTAAGTAGCTCTGAGGATTGTGGTTGAGTGCAGGCAGATCAGAAGAGTTACTTATATAAAGGCATTGGTACTCCAGTATGATAGGAACATGATTCCATCCTACTTGCTTCTCTTTATATCCTATGGGAATACCAGACTGTCGCATCCCTTCGAAGGGTACCCTCCGCCTGCTGTCACACTGCAGAGCTCTAGCAGATTTTCACAATCTGCTTGGCTTCCCTTGGCTGCCCAGATCCCGAACCGTCCCAGCCTGGAGGATCCAGGGTGTGCCGCCCCTGTCACCTGCCCGGCCGGCGCGGCGTTTGTCCCCCAGGACGCTGTCCCTGCGCGCCGGGCAGCTCAGCGCTATTTACCTTCTGCCCACAAGGTGGTAGCGCAGCATCAGGTTAGCGTGAACACGGGGCTTGGCTGAGCTCCTGCCCTCTCACCTGGCACACTCCTACTTGCTGGAAAAGCGTGGGCGATTTTCTTCCTTTTCACTAACTTTCTAATTAAAGAGCAGCGTGATATATTAGGCCAAAGGCCTAACACATCTGTAAGAATAAATATTTGAGGATAAAGAAGAGATATCTATTCCATGCCCCAAAGGGCCGTGTGGAAAGAATGAGTGACAGGGATAAAATCATGCAACCCAGCTTTGAGATTTTGATTTGTGTCCCGAACTGGGGAGGCCAGATATTATCAAATGCTGCTCCAGGGGGATGAACCAGTCTAGGCTGCAGTGGTCCCTATCATCACGCTTGAGTTGTTGCAGAGTGTGACAGATTGTCCTTTCAAGGCCCGCTAGCATCCATGTCCAGCAGCTTGTAGGACAATACATTGGGCATGTCTCTGGTGAAATATTTCAGCTCTTTTCTCAAACTGGTTTAAGTGACAGTTTTGTCCTTGGCACTTCTACTGCTACTACTGCTTTCAGACAGTCCCATCTCTGACTTTCCACCACACCTGGCAGCACAACTATGACAGATCAGGAAACTACTCTGTCATTATTATTCCCTCCATGATACAAACTGCTTTTCCACAACCGAATTCCAGCAGTCCAGAGCAGGTTTATGGACTGCTGTGCTGTCACAAACAAGCAGGCATTCTACTTACAACAGAAGGTCAGGAGTGGGGACAAACACATTAAACCAGAGCTAAGCCCATGAACTCATTTTATCATGAGCCTGTGCTTAGTTTCTGATGGTGAACAAGCTCTCCTGCCAGGATTTGTGTCTTATTTTTCAGTCTGTTGTACTACATGAGGTAAAATTTCCTTTAAAGTGTGTCATTCACCTTAATGTTACAGAGATAACTTCTTAGAAAGTTACTTAGTAACAAAATGTCTATTCATTTTCATACCATTATTAAAATACAGCCAAGCCAATGAACACCTCATGAGGATTTCTACATGCTCAAATCCTCTTCATAGAATTAGGTCACAAAATAAAAGTAAATCTTAAGAGTGATTTTTAGTAGTCAGTCTTTTGTTCAATAGAAAATCAGAGTAAACCCTTCGAGGTGACATCCCACCCCAGCGAATTGTGCTCAATTCTGGGATATGTAACCTAATCAGGTAGTGATTTTTGCTGGAGATGAAGAGGTAGGAAGAGAGCTTTATCTCCTAATTAGTGTGGCCTCTATTGTCATGTCAGATAATAGTTAGGGCTGGTTAGCAGGGCACTCTCCAAACTGCCTAAATTGCTCTCTCTTTCAGCAGGTCACCAAAGAAAGTGTTTGTAGCCTCAAACCCAGGCTGCTGGGCTTCTTAAACAGGGTTGAGAAGACATGGTGTGTTAGTACCAAAGAGATCAAAGGAAGCTTTTCAACCTGGCTGGTACCCGAACATAGTACTGGAACAAAATTCCCCTGTTTGAGTTTATTTACCAGTAATTCTAGGTGGTCTCCCATCAAAGTGCTGGAAAGTCCTCCTCAGTGTCATAGTGACTGCCCACAATCCTCACAAGCAAGACAAAGTGTTGCACAAACTACGCAGGCTCCTCGTTCCCCAGGGCATCACTACATACCATGGGTCTGACTACAGTCCTTCATCTCTTACTGTAACTGTAGTAGGAGGCCTTTATTTATGTCAGAGTACCCTTATAGTGTGCTGATAAAGTATTACAAAGTATTCCAAGGAATGGACATAGCTGTCTGCAAGAAATGGAACTGCTGTTCCAGTCTAGTGAAACTATCCAGTTGAGTGAAAATACTTGTACTGATAAAAACAGTTTTGCCAGTATGCTCATGCCACTGTTGGGGATCTCACACTCCTGACAGACAGAGCCTAGCAGGAATTTGGAGCATAGATGGAGCCTAGATCAAATGAACGATTTGGAGTTAGAATCATATAGCAATGATCCTTTCAAAATGCTTTTATTTACAGAAACCCTCAACTGAAATAAAGTCTCTTAACAGGAGGTCTTGATTACTTTTCCATTTCCAAACCACACATCATAATGGGGATGGAATGTGGTTACCATAAATTGTTGGTTTACAAATCATCACTGACTTGTTAGCAACAGCTAGGATGTTAGAGTTAGAGCAACAGTTTGGATGTGATAAAATAGCAAGAGCCCATTTTTCATGGCATTGTTGGAATGAATATAAATGAATTCTTCCCAGAGATTCATTGTGGTGGTTGTGGTAAATAACAAACTGCATATTTCCTGCTGATGTTGAAATCAATGGGAGTTTTATTATTGGCATCAGGAGAAGCAGGATTTGACCTTAATAGAAAAGAGAAGAGGAAAAGAGAAAAAGATGAGGAAAAGAGAAGAATGAGATTGAGAGTTCTAAAATGACTAGTGCTTCAGTTGCCTGGGTGGAGGCACTTCAAAAGAGGAGTCTGAAAAGCAGAAAACTGGGGCCCCTTTTCATTTGGATTTTCTTCCAAATTTTGCTTTGAATTCTCTGTTTGTGAACATTGAAACTGAGGAATAACCAGTAATAGTCACTGCTGAAAATGCAGATTTTCAAATTTTCCTTTTTCTTGGAAATGTTTCTGCCTCCCTAACGGCACTGAAGAGTTCTCTTACTGAGTTTTGGATGAATCCTACAAAAATCAGCAAAGGCATTCTTCCAGGGAAGGCAGCACAAACTTCCTTCCATGCATGTGTTTGTATCATGACACAGATCACTATCAGTCATTTAACCTTGCTCAAGCAAAATCCATATTTGATAATAGGCAGAATTAGCAACTTTGCCCCTGTCATACAGGTAAATCTTTACGAGAGAAATTCTGCATTAGAAATATAGAAGCTAAGATCTAGCCCAAAAGAGGTCACTACACTCGCTTAACTTAGAGACTAAACTACGCAAATTTATGTATTTCTCCTCAAGTACTCTATAAAAATAGATTAAATCAACTAAATAACAGTAACAAAATAACAATGTGTGCATTCTCACCACATGGAACAACACATTTCAAACTTTCTTTATCACATGAATTCAAAGCACTCACCAGCATTACAATTCCTAAATATAGTTGTTTGAACATTTAAAAGAGCAAAACCTGGTCCTCTAAAGTTAACAGCAAAATTGCCAATTACTTCACAAAGACCAGAAGAGATAATTAGCTGAGTAAATTTAATATCAGTGGTGTTATGTTGGTCTCTATTAGCTGAACATTTAGTACTTACCCACTTAGATTTTAACACAACAAACAAATAAGCATCCTTTCCAAAGTCTAAGTGCCCTTAAAAATAGATAGTGGAGGTTGCCAATAAATATACGAAGAGCAAATTCAAAGAATAATTCTTCTGCCCAAAAGAAGTATCTGTCCATTCAATGGATGTTTTATCCTTCAATACTCACAAACCATATCTCCTGAAATACAAGTCTACACCTAAGGACTCTGATCCTTAAAGTTCACCAAACTATTTGTCATGCAGTAATGCAAGGCAGGATGAATTTAACCTTTGCTAAACCCCCCCTGAAACTGCAGTATAAATTAAATGGACTCTAACACATGGAGAGAGAGAAACCAAGTCCAAAAACACCATGTTTATTTGTTTGGTTTCTTTTAAGGTAAAGGGCTAATGGAGTTCATTATTTCCCATCTGACATCATTTTTTGGTTATCTATGCAAAATTCCCGTTAGCTGCAAGACAGCCCTTTAAATAGCATATGTTGTCCCAGTCAGATGAGGAAGGTTTGTAAAATAAAGTTATGTCTAATAAATGTCATTTTTCCTTAACAGATTCGGACATTGTTGAACTCTAGCATGTAGGAGCAGATGATCCAACTGAGATTATCACAGGAAATCCAAGAGGAATTTAATCCAATCCTTTGAACTTTCAGTAAGATTACTTAACTGTGAAGTACACAAGGAACTATGTTGACTATTGTCATATTTGGCTAGAGACCCCTCGTTTTACCAAAGCATTCTCTAGAAAATGATCCTTTATCCCCAAAGTGTTTCTGTTGTTGCTTGAAACAGACAGCAAACACAGTTGAGATTGATTTTGAAGGAAGTGTTCTTCTTGAAGGAAATATTGTGTTCTAGAAGATCCTAACCAGTCAAAATTTCCCCCTCCCAGAGCAAAAGGTAGTTCATGCTTCTCAGAAGATGCACTTAAATTTATTAGCTCCATTTTTCTTTTGCCTGGACAACTTAACCGAAATCTAATTGCTGGAGTACACAAGGTCTTTACTGAAGAGGCAGCCATGCCCATTTCACTAATGTAGTAAATTTGTTTCTCATTCCTCCAGAGTGGAACAGAGGTCTGGGGTCCAAAATAGCGAAATGGATGGATTCCACAACAAGAAGACTTTTCCTCATCAGTGCACTGCTCTATGGAGGATTTCAGACAGAAATATTTCAGCTTCACTACTTTCCCCTGACCACTGGGATGTTCAAAAGAGAAGCATTCAAACTGGTATCTTGGAGGTGTGTGGTCTCCTTTTTTTTGGAAATGGATTTGATTGCACTAGTTTGAATTAATTACTGTGACTATTTACACACCGAATAAGTCTGGACTATGGTTTTACTAGGTGGTACAATTTCCCAGACTCATAATGAATAAAGGTACTGCTATTAGAGGAATTTCAAAACGTTTCAACATTTCTCTACGTGGCAGATGGAATGGTTTTGCAATGTAAACTTATCTAACCTAAGCTGCCTTGCTTGCACACCGGTAGCTGACTCACTGTGCCAGCAAGGAGCTTAGTCAGGGCTAATTTGCCCGTGTTGGGAGAGTTTTGCAGCCTCTGCTGAATTTCCTGCTCCCATGACCAGAACTGCCCTGCTGGCACTCATCTGCAACTGGAGGCCAAGTCTGCCACCTCCACGTTTCAGTGGAATCACAGCTCACTCACAACTCACTCCTAAGATGTCCTAGTATGTGCCATAGTAATACCAGTTAATAAAGTACTTGCCTGACCTACATCAGTTTTATTAAGAACAACGCAAAAAAGCAGGCTTGGGACTTCAGGAAATATGGATCAGACTACTTAGAGGCTGTGCAGACCTTCCATTGCAGAACAATTTGTCTTTGAATGTACTAAAATTCAGGCATAACAAAGTCATTTTCTCTACCAAGGTGTTTAGGTCCAGTTTGCCCTAATTCTGTATTTTTTGTATGTGTATTTACTAGTACCTGAGCAGTTCAGATAATGACATTATTTCAGGATTATCCTTTTATCCACAAGCACTTCCACATCCCCTTTCAACTACTCTTTTTCCCTTGGACTCATTTCTAGGTTAGAGAATGTCCATATTTCAGCATTCTGGGGCTTAAGAGAATGTGTAAATGCTTCCTAAAAGCCACAGTTAATGCAGGGAACTACTCCCAGTCAAACAGTAGGCTAGGAGGAGGGTTCATTGAGACCTCACGTTTGGGAGGCACTGAGGGGTCTTCTCAGCCAGCACAATCCTAAGGATGCCCAAGAAGTTGACAGAGTCTGTAGAAACTCCTGTGGAGATCAGAAGATGCTTCAAACTGAGTGCTTCTCACATCCTGCTCGATGGATATAATAGCAACTGTTCAGGCATCTGGTAGCCTTTGGCTATGTGCTTCCAAAGGAGTGTGTAGTGCTGCACGCTGGTCGAACAGCACAAAGGCTCTCGGGTCTGCGGTTTATAAACAATGCACAAGCCAGAATGTGGTATTTGGAGAGCTGACGTGTTTCTAATGTATGTAGACGTTGTTGTAAGTAATATCTAAATTATAAACACTTCCCCCCACCTCCACCTTCCAAACCGAGTCCAAAGTACCAATCCTTGCCAGGGACAATAAAGTAACCCAAGTTTGGAGTTTCTCGGTCAAGATAGTTTTGAGTCATAACATTTCTTTAAATTAAACATCAGGAAATTATCCAAAAAAGTGAGATCACCCCGCTTCGTAAAATATCTTTCTATCTCCCAAATATTTTGCCTAGTATCAGTCACGTTTTCCTGGAAAATTGTAGTCTGACATAGAAGTTTCCCTGTGCAATTTCAGGTGGATTAATTTCAGCTTGACAAAGTCAGGGTGGGGTTCAAAATCAACCTTAAAGTGGAAGATCTTGCATCAAACTAAATTATGGAAGAGCTTCTCCATCTCGTATTTTCTCTCAGCCAGCTCACAATAACTATGCCTCTACTACCGAATATCCGAGCCAAAAAAACAGAAAGACAAAAGCCAAAGCCAAACCAAAAGACAAGAAGCAGAGACAGCGAAGAAGACAGAGAAAGAAAAAAACAAAACTACCTCACATACAGACCTTACTCTGAAAGCTCAAAGATAAGGAAAGCAGCCTCTGTAAAAGTCAGTTTCAACATTAGGAGATGACAGAAGCAGCAGAGGCAGCAAAGCACCTAACCTGACCTACTGTCAAGAAAAGATAATAAAAAAAGATGGGAAAAATATGGAAAGCTTGTCATTTTAAAAGGAAGCAGTAATTTTTAACACTGAGCATATGCAAACCAACAAAATACTCAGAAGGTGGATCAGATCCATATCAAAGTAACTCAGCCTATGATTACATGAGAATCAAAAAATGCCAAAACACGTAATAAAGATACTGTAGAGTACTTTGTCTTTTGTGGGGCAAGCCCATTCATACCACCAAATAAGGAAAAAAAAGTTAAAAGGAGTTCAGCATAATGATTACCAAAGGAAACCATAATGGATGGGAATGGGCAGAACTGGGAAAGAGAGAAGAAAATCGGCTGAGATTAACGGCAGTAGTGAGTGAAAAAAATGAGGCAGCTGTGTATGAGACTGACACCTGAGAAAAAGCTGTAACAGACAATCACATCTTGAAGAAATCCCTGTATCTAAGTTTGCAGAGAAAGGTAGTATCTCACATCAGTACAACTAATGCCGTTAGGAAAAAAATAAGCATGCCTTCAGAAAAATAGATCAACCTTCAGGTATGAAATGGGAAAAGGATTTGAAATGCTCTGAAGGTTGTTTGATTTTCCAACAATATAAGTTGGAGTAACAAGAATACCACCATTTCCCACAAAATTAATTTTGCCTCTATACTTAACCTGTCATAGTTATTTCAATAAGTCACTAGGAATTCCCAGAACAAAGGATCAGATATAAATTTATCCATCTACACTGCGTAAAGTGAATGCACATGTAATTTCATCAGCTGATAAATCACTTCAGGATCTGCCCAGCAGCAATGCTTAGTCCTAATTTCTTGACAGGGAATGCTACCAAATATGCTCATCATATATCTTTGCTCCTATTGAAGAGAAAGGAAACCTTAACCTGTCATTTTGGTGGGAGCGGGATGAGGCCAGCTTTGAAAAATCTTACCTATTTCAAAGAAAAAATTCTGTGCCTTATAGATATATCCCATCTTTTAAAAATCAAACACCAGAGTGCATGAATTAACTCCTTTTTTGTGTATGCAGCATCAAATATTTTTCACATTTCTTCATCAGACTTTGAACTATCAAAAGAAACGAAATGGAGAACAGGAGGGCAAAGTTATCACTAGCTATTCTACCCAATGGCAAATAGAAGGATCAAACCCTCAAACAGGTAAAACCTACCATGTCTTCAGATTGCACATTTATACTAAAGAGGCAGCAACCTTCTGTCACCAGAAGCAAGTTCTTTTTCGTCTTGCAGACACCTCAGCTAATCTTGGAACATAAATGATAATCCTGAACTTCCTGCATTTTATCCTAGATCTACTACTGCCATCAATGGGAGTATTGAAAGTGCAAGGAATAGGCACTGGGCTAAAGCTTTAGGCTAAAAGATCTAAGTCCATGCCATTTTCTATGTCTGAAAAGTGCCCACAATTTTATGGGTAACCTACAAAAACAGTTGAAGTAATTGTGGTGGTCTTGCATTGTTTAGATTGTTTTCTTTCCGCTCCCCAACCTCGTAATGTGAACACAGCCATGACAATGATGTATTAGAGCTGGGGCCAGACTCACGATAGAAAACTTAATACAAGCTGAGAACCAAAATGCAGTCACAGCCCCAAACAGCTCAGGGATGAGATGAATTCTTTGTCTATCCTGTGTCCTAAATGCGTCCAAATTATTCCAGTATCCATATATCTACGTGGACCACTTAACTCCCTCTTGAACTCTCCTTAGTGCTTTAAATTGCTTGTCAGCCACATGTAAAAACGTCTAGCTCATCTAAAATTTACATTCCAGAGTTTTCTATCACTGATTTCTCTCAGCAGTAAGGTTTCTTCTGATCTCAGTGCCACTGAAATGCTGGGACTGAATTTTGCACAGATAGTCAGAATTTGTGTGGAGCAGAAATGTAATGAGCCCTGGGTCAGAATTTCAGCAGTCCCTTATTTAGGGCATCAGCATGGGGGAGGGCTAGCTGAGATAACGAGGTAATATGATTGCTGCTGCTGGCAAGAGGACAGATGTCAACATTGCCTCTCCTTTTCACGGAAACATACCTGGCTTTATGAAGAATAGGTTAGCAAATATTTTAATACAAATAGCAACCTCAGCAGAGCTGCCAAAGCAGGCTCCAAAGAGACTGACTTGTTTACAGTCTGGACCAGTGCCTTAAAACCTGACTTGCTTATTCAACAGAAAATTAACCCCAAAACGGGTATCATCATTACTGTAGGGAGAAGCTCCAGAAAGATAATATCCTAACTCACTCCAGCTGAACTCAGGATGTTGTCCACTTTTTATCGCATCCAGTGCCCTTGTAGTCATTCAGAATAAACAAGAAAACAAAGAAGTGAGGTATATCACATGTGATAACTTGGGTCACTGAGACTGCAGAGATGTTTGGATCTGGCCCAGCCTCCTGCCTTCACTTGAATTACTACTGGAATATAACTTCTTGCATTGTTTTAAGAGACTAAATTGTTCTCTCTATGTACTTTGGTCATCCCAACTCAGATGTTATCTTTGTCTTTCCCACTCTAGTTTTTGGCTACAAAAAATATACATGAAGACGAGTGCTGAGAAGAGCCTTTTTTCCCCAGCTGTGGAGTGTGTATGAATGTACCTATGGTACTGTTCTCCCCGAAAAGCCTTTGACAAAAAATGTCATTTATGAGGTCATTTGTTTAAGAGGTTACTAGTGATCCTCGTGAAAATGAATACTGCTATAGATCTGACCTTGGAAGCAACATTAGTAATACCAAACTGGTGTAGGTAAAAAGGGAGAGAAGAAATTGTTTCCAGAGTTATTGTAAGCATGCAGTGACAGAAGAAACTTCCACAGGGAATGGTCACTGCTCTGGAAAAGTCAGTCTGCAGAGGTGTCATAATCTTCAGCCATCAAATTTCTTGGAAGATGGAGAAAAAGACAGGTCCTGGAATTATTATGCAAAGGCCTGTAATACTGGATTTACCAACAGAGACCTCGGTCAGCTTTCGTTGCATAAGTCAGTTCATTTTGAGCAACCCCATGGGGGAACAAGAGAGACAGCTGAAGAGGGACAGGTATGAGCCAGGGCTTTCCCCTGTGGCCCGGTGCCAGAGCTCTGTGTGAGACCACACAGTACCCTGCATCCCAGTTCTTTGTGAGAAACTGACCTCAGACCTCCACATAACCTGGAAAATAAAGTAACTGGATTTGGATTTCATGCGAGTTTTCATGGGTCACAAAACTTTTACTGAAACTAGAAAGAAAAGGGTTTTTTCTATCCCAGACTATTCCTCTCCCAGACTACTGGGATACTACCACTAATATTAAGAGACAGCAGGTGTGATCTAGAAGAAAGGGTGAACACGGTGTTTTTGCTTGAGGTGGCCAAAGGTGATAATAATTTGTGATGGCCACCCTTGATGACCTGCATGGAGGGACAGGACTTACTTCCTTGTTCAACTACTCTTCCAGTGAATTTGTGGCTGGACACTCAGGCTCTCTGCGGCTGCAGCAGATGCCATTTCTTGTAGGGATGGAACAATGATCCCTTTCAAAGCAGTGAACTCTATCAGAATGCAAAACTGAAGCAACCTGCAGTTATCAGGTCACAGGAAGTTTTGTGGATTAAGCATATAATCCAGCTGGGATTTGGTGAGAACTGAAAGCACATATTCGCTTCCACTGAAAATATCTGCCAGTGCCTCCTTCGTACTGAAAGTGGAACAGAATGAAATGAAAACTGAAAGATTTCTCGCAGTAACCTATAAAGCTTTTTTAAAGAATTGTATCCCTTTTGTAGAATTCTGTAACTGTTTAAAAACAAAACCAGAAAAACCCAACACTGCTTCCTCTTGTGTCTGTATTTTTAGAGTACTATCCGCAGAAACCTATTAGAGCCAACCCCACTAAATTCCTTAAAATTGTCCCACAAGGGTGGTTCTCAAAGAAAAAGGAGAAAAATGCTGGCAGTTTATATAATGTCTTTTTCACTTATACAATCTGACAAGATATCTAAGAATTTTAATGGTGTACAAGTCTCTGGTGACAAGAATCAGTCTGGAGAGCCTTCTCTACAGACTCAGCCTTGTTTATCTGCCTGTCCTCTTGTACACTCTGGTCCCATCTCTCTTTCTGCTCCTGAGAAGACAAAGAAAATAATACAATCTCTTGAAAATCAACAGGCTGAATGAGAACGCAGTATGTGGACAACTGAAAAAAAAACCTTATACATTTTGTAAGAGCTGCTTCTGGGTCTGTTTTGCTTGAAACAAATATTTACCTACGGAAAACTCTGGCTGCGTTCAAGTGGCATAGTAAAATGTTCCCTAAATAATCTTTACTCAATTCCTTGCCTTTCCTATAAGAAGCCCACCTTCTTTAACCTTTTCTATCAAAACTCAGAAAGGAGCACAGTCGCCTCCTCTCTCCCTTGCACCACACATAATCTGGAATTCTGGACCTTGAAATGCCCAACTTGTACCCTTTTACCATTTAGTGCGTTAATGACTCTACCCCTGCACTATTTTTCCTCCTCACATGTCTGATACAAAATGTCAAGCATCCTCGTGACCTTTAAACATCCTGCACAGTTCTCCAGCTCCTCTTTATGGGATCCAGACTCATCTCCACCTCCTGTTAGAAAATCCTGTGCATGCACCTGGCTTGATTACATCAGCATATCTGCACACAGCTGAGCTAACACATTTCAATGAACCTACTGCAGAAGCAAAGGGAAATTAATACCTCTCCTTCTGTCTGCAATCCAACAGTCACGCCACCATGGTATCAATTTGGCATTAAATGAGAGTTATCTGTAAATCCATTTCACTGCTACCTGAATGCCATGATCTGGAGCTGGAAAAGGACCAGATTGACAAGACTTTGATGGTGGCCACTAAAAACTAAAGCTATTCCATTTCCCTGTGCTTGAAACAACACCTCCTATTGGTGTTAATCTTTTCCCTCCCTTTCTACTAGATGAAGTAGCCACATATTCCAGGAGTAATATGTGAGCAAAGCAAAAATTGTATGAGGGACACATACCAATCACTGAAAGCTTCTACAGAATTCACCTTACACGCAGACAGCCCAGCAGTTGTATTTCTCAACATCATTGCTACACATATGGCATTTTTCAATTTTATTTTACTGTACATGAGTAGGTGATGCCTCTCTCTTTAACCTGGACGACGAGCATGCAGGAAACACCAGAAAGAGTCACAAGGGTCATATAAACGTACATGTACAGCAACACATTTGATCTGTAATCCTGAGTTTCCTTGTGCACACAGGCCTTTTTCCTTCAAGGGTAGAGGGCTAATGGATTGCAGGGTTCTGTAAATAACCTCTGACTTCTGCTGAGCAGGATGAACCAGTGAACAGAAACACGTGTTCATCACAGGCACTGGATAGCTGAAGGAGAGCAGCACTGTAGGAAAACAAGTGTTACTAGGAATAAAAAGTCTGCTCCAGATTCTTGTTCTGAACTTGACACCAGAGTACCAGGAAAGTCTCTGTGGGAGAGTTTGGAAGACTTAATTCGTGTCTGGTGGAGCAAACAGCAGTTGTAAAATCTCAAGAGATGAGGGCCACCCAGACTGTGTCAGTTTATCAACTGGACAGCTGCGGTGTGTCTGCAAATGCCAAACCATAAGCACATTGGCAGGGGAAGCAGGAATTGTGGCCAGCACGCAGTGAAGTGGCTCCTGAGTTTCTGAATTGCCTGCCTCTCAGAGCACACTTATGGTCCAGGCCAGCCTGCCAGCTCCAGCAAGACTACTGTGCAGCAGCCCAAGGACAGAAACACGCCTCACACCTGGCTCCACAGCCTTTGGGAAGGGCTCTGGATTATAGAGGATGGCAGTTTGGGAATACTGCAGCACTCAGCTCAAGTCCCTGCATTGTGTAGGGCAGTAAGATAACAGTGTAAATGGAAAGACCTTATAGGCTTATTGCTCTCCAGCTTGAGAAACAGCCCTTTGGGAGCTATGAGCAGCACAAGAAAGGGACCTTCTGGGGGCAGAGAAACCACTGAGAGACTTGATCAGATGCTCTAGGATCCTGAGACTGGGAGCAGAGCAGTGAAGCCACTTTTAGGCACTGAAGTGGTCTTACCAAAAAAAAAAAAAAATCCCCATGTCTTCAATGCAAAAGAGTCACTTGTTGCTGATGGCCATATTTTCTGCCCACTGGAAAAAAAAGCTGAAAATCAAAACAAATTACTCAGGAGAGGAAGACAGAGAATTATGCTTCAAAGAGCGATTTGGGCTACAGTGACAACATAACCAATGTCAACAACAAATGCCCAAGGAAAGTGAGCATGAAGTAGATTAAAAATTGAATGAAGTGTTATTCAAAACATACGTGGTATTTTATATCAGTCTTAGGTGTCCTTCAGATACTTTATAAGCTGTAATATTTATGATTATTTGTGTTTATAGTAGTAGCAGTAGCAGCATTACTGTATCAATAGGCTGTGAAGAGATAAACTCTATTCCTAGTGTATTCCTGATGGAGTTCTAATAAATCCTAGAGGATTCCACCTAATCCATTCTGAAGACACTGACTAGGGCTTAGTTTTTCAGGATTTTAAGATCCTAACACTGGAAGCAGGGCTAGAGGATTATCCAGGCTTCTTAAAATCCTCTAACCAGTTAAGAGTTAGGCAAAGGCGAGGAAAAATAGATGGTGTTGTTGCTGATCCTCTGCTACCCTTAGGCCTGGCTTCATGGGCTGCTAGATTTTCTGGCTAGAAACTTCCTCTTGCTTTCTATACTTTCATTGGAGAAGAATACAAAACACCCCAGAAATGCATGCAGCTATTCTGAGGTTAAGGAAGAGGGAAGGGGGTCTTTAGAGACCAACAAAAGATCCAGTCTGCCTCTCCACTGACTTTGCTTTCCTTGTGAAGAACCAATGGCACAAGAATCCTCAAAGTAACATGGACACTTCTTCCCTGCAAAAATGGGGAAACAGCCTTGGGGCATTATATAAACCAGGAATCAAGGGCTGATGGTGTTGGATCCTATTGATAAAAGTTTGCAGCAACTACTCAAATGTCCCAAACTCCAGCTTATGGTGACTATCATGACCACAACATAGAGAACAACACAGACTGTTTCAAATTTGTTTCCCAGGGAGATGATGAATCAACACGAGGTCCACATCAGGCAGGTTGAACTAAATAGCCATTCAAGGTCCCTTCCAACCCAGACCATTATATGACTCTGTGATCTCTGCAGTTCTTCAGTAGGCATTCTGGAGCGAAGGATTTGAGAGATGGGCATTGGGGCCCATTAGGAAGCAGGTGGTGATTTGGGATATCAGGGAACCTCAAGGTGTGTGCTACTGAGAGAACGAGGGGACTCCTGATTGTTGTTCTGCTTTTATGTTCCTCCACGCCTGTGAGATTTTGTGTGCATTTCTTGATAACTGACCCCTGGCCCAGGCAGCTCCTTCAGGCTGGTGTGAGGGAAGGGAAGGCAGGCAGGGCTAAGCAGGCTCCGGCTCTGGCCATGAGCACAGTTGCCAAGTGGCACTGTCAAGGAAAATGTCAATCACCTAAGTAATGTGGTCCTGCTACTCAGCAGGTGAATCCTTTCTCTCTGTGAATCAAGAGGATGTGGGACCATCTGACATAGGATGACTTTGCTCATCTTAATCCCTGGATCTCTCGTCATAATCACAGCAAAGCGTGAAAAAGGGGAAATAAACAGCCACGAAACCAACCTCACTTGTTAACTCTTTACCTGTAAATGCCACACCTGTTAAAATAATCTTTTGGCTACTGAGATCAGAGTGAGCCGTGAATTTTGCCTAAAGAGTGTGGACAGAATAAACTTCTCCTTTGAAACTTTTATGGCAATGTCCAAGCACTGCCTTGCAAAAGAAAAAATATCTATCTGATTAGCTACTGTGCATAGCTACAGATCTTGTTAGGACAGCTTTAACAGGACAGAAGGGGGAAAGGGTTGATGATCAGTCATTAATGAAATGCAGCCACAAAGAAGATGACAGCTATGACTCTAGCATGTCTTGGAAAGAAAGGGAAGCATTATTGTCATTCTGGAAAGCTTTGGCAAGCCTCCACTCTGAATACAATACAATTCTGACCACCCACATGTGGCAAAGATGTATTGAAAATGAAGCAGGTACGGAGAATGGCCACACAGCTGATCAGAACCTGCCCTGTGGAAGAAGACCCAAACCAACTGGTTGTTCAGCCTAGCAAATCAAAGGCTGCAGGATGTCCCTATGATTGTAAGTTCAGCAGACATAAGGAAAAGTATAAAACTAGACCGAGAGAAGAAATTTGAAAATCTAGACAATAACAATGTCAGTGGTTGCACATTGGCTAGGACTAAAGTTAGGCTGGAAATTAAAAGGTTTCAAATTTCTGGAAGAATAAGTGGAGCTTTGGTACTCCTCTCCCTGCATTCCCCACTCTCTGTTGTTCATGGTCATGAGTGGCTATTGGTATTTCTCCTATGTAAATATGAGCCAAGAGTACAAACTGGCTATCAGACTGAATGGGGCCTCCAGCTTCCATGGTTCCCAGGAAATTACACTCGGTGAGTAGCAGCTGTCCTTCTGTGCACCAGGAGTGAGCAGGTTTTTCCCTATCTGTTAATCCGTAGTAAAGTCAAAGGGCTCACATTCCATCCCACTCTTTAACACAGCATTCAGATTTACAGATCAGAGCAACAAATTTTTTTTCCTAAAAAAGAAACCCCACAACTCTTAATGGAAAAACCACAATGTTTTTCTCTATAACAATGAAAAAGACATAAGGAAAATCAGATTTTTAATAGTGACATGTAATTCAACAGAAGCACTGAAGACACCATCCAGTACAAAATGTGTTTCTTACTAACTGCTCCATACCAACTATTGAAATATCATTCAGCCATTCCATGCACTCCTTTCATCTCTGCCACACATTACAAAATGTAATACCAAAGATAAGAAACCATCAACAGCAGCTCCACTGCTTTCAATAAATCTGCTTTCTACTCGAAACAACACTAACATCTGGATTAATCTTTAGTTATTTGCAGTAGCAAATCCTTATCTTTAGTCTGAATTCTGGAATAAACTCATATAAACAAAGACTAGTGTAAGAATATTGAAATGCGTTTTATTTATCTGCATGGGAACATGTTATTTTGCCCATAAACAAGGGAACTGTCATATTTAAATATTTCTCCAGTACAGTCATAAATCTCTCATAAATGAATGTCTGAGCTCTCTCTTTGAACTTTATCTTGCCTTTATAGAAATGTATTGTCTATGGTTTGGTCTTTAGATTTTATTTTTTTCAGTTGTTTGCTTGCAGTTTCGTCTGTTCTCTCTCACAGTTATCTGTGACTTGTTGAGTAATCCTATGTTACAAATGAAGACACTATGTCTACAAACATAGGTATATAGGAGGATTTACACTGAAAATATTATGTACTCATCATCCTTGTCTCAGATCCAGTGAAGTCAGAAGCAGTTTTTACCCACTCCACTTATTTGTAATTAAACCTTCTAGAAGAGACTGGCTTTTTTTCCCCTCACATCTATAGAGCTGACGTGTAATGTAAAACTCAGGAAAGTTGTTAGAATGTGTTCCACAGGGCTGGTGAAATGCTGGTCTCCATAGCTTAATACTACAGAAAATAAAAAAAAAAGAAAAAGGAATTTCACTAGAGTCTACTAGGTCTTGAAAAAGCTAGCACTGGAATCCAAGAGTTTCACTCATTAGGCTGTGGTACTATTCAAAATACAGCAGCAAAAGGTTAAATGGTGATATAGTGCCATTTATTATATACTACACCAATAACAAAAGCCTGGAAAGCCAGCCACTTCTGCAGGGAGGGTCTCCTCTAATCTTTATATTCCATACATCTCCCCTGAAATCTCTAAAATTTCTGTAGGGAGGTTACATTTTCACTTTCTGTTCTGCTGTCCACAATCAAATGTTCTAGTGCCAGACGTCATTGTTGGCCATGAAAGGCTCATAAGAGCATTCATATGTTCATAAAATGAATGGATAGTATTGCTATGAGACAAAAAGCTGAAGGAGGAAAAAAACAACTCTATTAACAGCACCAGAGAAATCAAATTCTCAATAGCCAGTATCACTGTAAACCCTATTTCACCACGGCTTTCAAAAGGACTCTATCACAAGACGCTAGTCTTTGCCAGAGACAATCCCCCTTGTTATCCAAGGCGAAGCCTGCAGGGAAAGGTTGGATAGACGCTGCTGGCTTACTGAGGTAAGTGCCTTGTTATCCATTCTGACATGAAGGAAGTGGGAGTGATCCCCCAGAGAAAGGCTCCAGAAGACAGGCGGAAAAATCTGGCGGAAGGAACCCTACAACCAGACAAGCCTGGGGAATTGGCAGAATATACGTGAAATTATTGCTAATGCATGGATAAATAACAAAAGCCCAGAACAGATGGACTCCTGGGATCCAGCCTCAGATCCAATAGGAGCACCATTCCCCATCCTCTAATCCCATGCCACCCATCCCAGGCACTTTGAGGGCCAGTAGGGTTCTCTTCCGATGTACTTGAAGCACATCCAGCCATTGTCGCTTTCAATACCTCTTTGTAATGTCTGCAGCCTTAAAGTCGCCCTGTAGGAAGCAGCTGCTGTATGAAAGGGGAATGAGCTTCCACTGGAAAAAAAAAAAAACCCTTCTGTTATTGAAAATAGTCATTACTTCACCACTCAGCATGCTAAAACATTAAATACAGGAAATTGCCTCTCTCAAATCTGGTATTGCTAGACATATCAAAAAATACACAGTATTTGCATGGCTCCACCTTTGCTACTCTCAGTTTAAAAATCAACTTGGGCCCCCTGTGGAGGAAGTAAGCAGCTCTGTGAGTACATGTAATGACATGGACACAAGCAGCAAGGCCAGTGTTACTGCAGTCTGCAATGAAGACAATTAGGAAGGCCAGAAAAGCCTCATTAAGGAGCAGGTCATTCCAAAGGTGAAAATCACGCCTTCTACGGAAGACCAGAGCCCAAGACAACTTTCATGCACCCATCTGTGAGGGTCATCAGAAGAAAATGGAGTGATGCAACAGAAAACCTAGCAGATCTCCTAGATCATCTCGAAGGAATATTGTTCCTACAGTATTACCAGCGCCTTATCATGATGTGGAGATCTTTCCAGTCATGCTCTCTAAGGAGTATTTACCTCAAAATGGTCATTGCAAACTACCACAAAGCACAAGCCAAAAACTGTGAAAAAATGTCAAAAAGAATTTTCCTCAAAAGGCACTAAAGCCTGAGTAAGAAATCCTTGCAGTTTTCTTTTCATCCTTTTCTTTTTGGCCACATTTTTATGTCTTTTCCCTGGACATGTACTATCCTAACTCAAAGCCAAAGAGTAAATAAATGTGTGCACACATACATTGTAGGGTTACTGAAGGTTGATGGGGGGAAGGAAAATTTATCAGGTCAAGTTTTCAAATCAGAACTAGATCTCCTTCTAAAAGGTACTGTAGCAATCCAAATGAAGAAATATGCTAAGTAAAGCAATTTCTAGGGAATAATTTATGGCTAGGATTATACAGGAGGGGCTTGAAATGAAAGAGAAGGATTCAATATAGGTCAGTAAAGGGGGATCCAAAATAATTTGCCTCTCAGACAGGGAAGATTCCATCCCCATGGGAGTTGGGGCACACGGTAAACTTTGAATTCAGCTGGATCCAAGAGCCAGCACCACTGAGTCAGGATATGGCCTCTGCCTGAGGCAGCTGCTCCCAACCCCCAGATTCCTCTGAGGGCTCTGTCCAGGGAGAGAGGCAGTGGGTTGTGAGGTGGTTTTGCCATAAAGGAAAGCAGTAACTGGGCCTCACAGGAGTGTGCTAATAAACACAAGCTCAGGCTCAGAGAAGCTCTGCCAAGCCCAGTAGCCTGTCTCTGACTATAAATAGTTAACTTTTTAAACCGAAGGGAAAGTACACTATCAAACTACCAGAGCTCCTTTCAAGCCTGGCATTTGGCAAAAGATATTCTGATCAGTGTTGCTCCTCAAAAATACAGAGCAGTACGCATGGGAGAAGAAGCCAGCATGTGTCATTTCCTCTGTATAAAAGGTCTTAGTGGGAGCAATCATTGAATCATTTATTTTCTGGGGTACTGCAAAAAAAAAGGTATCTCAAAAGACAATACACTTGCATTTAAAAAAAAAGAAAACCAAAACACACCACAAACTCCACAAACTTCCATATTCCCTTGAAATACTTGCTGTAGGAAATCTGATTAAATGAACAGCAGTTGTTCTTTCTGCTCTTCTGGCACTAAAATCTGTAAATTTCTATTATTTTTTCACCTTTTCATCATAAAATGTGTAGAGGGGCTTAAACCTCAGAAACCCCAGGAATATTTTTTATCAAGAGACAAAGAACAGTTTCCGTTCCTTTACGTATAACACAGTAACTCATCTCAGTCTTTCTCGCATCTGATCTCTATCACTTCTAAGTCAAGGGCCAAGTCTGTAGTAGGAAAAATAGAAATCACTTTAGTCCATACTGGAAGAAATGAATATTTGTTCTAGTTGACAGGCTGGCAGGAACTCAGTAGAACAATATAAGAGACAAATCTCAGAGAAGGTTATTTATTCTCGTTCAACCACAGTACAAATTTCCTGATGAAGCTGGAGTTCTGGAATGCTTGACCAGATCTCTGTGAACCTTGTTACCAAGGTTGAAATTATCATGAATTACTGTTGTACTCATTAGTAGAAGTTCTTAGAGACATTAAGTCACCTACTGGCTGACCTTCTGAAGTAGTAGATTTACATTACCCAAGACTCAAAAAATACCAATATCAGCATTTAATCACTGAAGATTTTTATATAAAGTGTGCCAAGTTAAATCAAAGGGTTGGATATATCAGTCTAAGAGACCAGTATTCACACCTTCTCAAAAACCTCATTATTGATTAAATTTTGCTAGCTGGGTTTCCTTTTAATAGATTCATGCCAGGTTAAAAGTGACAGCAATCCCTGATGGTATAATACAAACTCAATCACTTTTAAAAAGTTCATTTTTGCATGCAGGCAGATGGCCAAAAAGAGCATTCGAGTAGGGACTGGAAGCATTTGAAACATCAGTGGCTAGTTCTTATTTACATCTGAGAAAATGACAGTATAGGAAAGTTGAAGAATGCCGAGGGTAAAATCTCAGCCATACTAAGGTTAAACGACACCAGAACTTCTACCCTGAATAAGTGTTTTCAGCAAAAACTCTCCCAAAGCTTTGTAAAAATTAAAGTTGTGTGGTTATGAAAGTTATGTACATCTTAGCAGTCAAGAAGTTTGCATGAATGTTTGAGGTTTTGGGCTAGATTCATTTGAAAGTAAGTAACAAGATTGGAACAATTAGTCCCTTTTCTTCCAGATCTCAAAAGTTCAGGCAGTAGTTGGAGAAGATCGGACCTGACCCTTATTTCCACCTTCACAGGGTAAGTGCTAAGTGTACCAAAGAAAACAGCACTGCTCTTCATTATGGTGTCTTAACAGATCCTTTCAATAACTAATCACATAGATTTCCTAGTGATTTTCCTTTCTAGCTCTTTTCCTCAAAATGCCTGATGTAACTTCGTCTTTAACTTACCCATAATAAAATAAACATGACTCCTCTTCCCTGCTGCTCATTTTTAAAATTCTGCAGCTTCAATCTCATACAATTCTCTGGCTTTCAAGCTATCAGCAGAATTTCCCTAGATGTGTACAGCTACAGCTCCAGTATATTTTGCTCTTCATTTGTGTTGGACATGAAATTTTAGTTTGGTGTTATGCATTATGGAGAGTCTGGAAGGGAAGGTTGTTCTCTTTGCACTTGGCCCTGAGGGTTGGCAGCAACACTGCAAAATGACTTTATCCCCAAACCAGATGTTCAAGTTGTTTTAATAATATCTTATGTTTCCTTCACAAAATAAAACAAAAACTCACTGTATCAGAATGTTCCAGTGTTACAGCAATGGGATTTTTGCTGTCTGCATTTTGCCCACCAGATGGTAGCACTGAAATGAAATCAGAAGTTTTCTTATCTAAGCACTTATCACTCTCATAGGTTGGACAAAATTCCTCCTTCGTAGCAGCGGTAGGATTTAATTGCAGGTAATTCCCTAGGGCACTTGTATCCTATGAGCTTCTGTATTATCTGACAGTAAACACGGTACAAACACAAATAAAATTATGGGCCCTCTTCCTTCACGAATTAGGTGTTATCTAGTTCACTTGCAGTTCATATCCTCCTTATTTTTTTCTCCTCCATTTCAATTTTGTTTCTCATCATTATAAAAGAGACTAGCAGAAGGAATGTTATTCACATAATGTGTCTGCTAATGTTTGCAAACTTTAAAATCAGTAAAGCTGAAAACAGTGTTGATTTTCTATGGAAACCTTGTCCTTGGTTCAGAGAAGGCTAAGGGCAACCAGAGGACTGCTAAAAATACACACAGTGTAATGTGTTGTCTTAGAGAGAAGTTACTTTTTATCTCTGTGTGATCTGCTTTTGTGTCTCATTCATGAGCTAAAGATGCTATCCTGATTCATGTTTGTGATAAGAACATTGCTCAGATGCTGTGAAGAGTGGTTTTTCTCAGCTCGTGATGGATAACAGGCAGCACCAGAACCAGAGGTAACAAAACTTCTACCTGAAATCCCTCAAGCACATCTGTGCATATAAATTTTCAGTTAGAAAAGAGCTTTTAAATACATTTAGTGAATTCAAATTCTTACTTTTTTTTTTTAATGTTTCAGTCAAGTGTCATCATTAGTAGATTTTCCGAAGAAGACAGGCTTTATTGAAATATAGTGATTTTTTTTCACCTGACTTAATTCCAAGCTAGTGACTGTCTAGTTCAGGCTTAAGCACAGCACTCAAATTCTATGAGGAAAGCAGTGCAAATATTTTCAGGGAGATTTGAATCAGGACCATTTTCTCTGAAGAGGTTTGTTCTTTTTCAGGCTTCTGCTCTGTGTAAGTGCCCAATATGTCATTGTTTGCAGACCCTTATCTAACACGGTTAAGTTTTAGCAAACAGAATTTTAGTCCACAGGAAGGATTATTGTCTCACATTTCACCACGAAAACAGGGCTCTCACGTTGTACTGAAGATGAAGGTGACAACTGTCAACTGCTGCAAGAACAAGTCTTAATGAACTCTACCAAAATTACTGATTTTCTGCATTTCTACAGTCTTGTGTTTTTACAGGCACTGTAGGCTGATGGCGTATCATTAAGGAGAACTCTTGGATTCTATTTAGTTTAGACCTTAGCATTTTGTCTCCTTTGCTGGGGTGGACCTGTCTGAAATTAAAATTCTTGAGAATAAAACTCCAAGGAACACGGGAAGTCATGAGTTTTCTGGTAGGATCAACACGAGTCCCTGAGGTTTAAATGTAAATGCCAAAAAAAAAAAAAAAAAAGAAAAAAAAAAGCTAAAAAAGCTTAGCAAATGGTTTGGTGGAGAAGACTACAAATGTCTGGTAAGTATCTTGGTGCTGTACCATTTGAGGTAGCTCCTGGATTCCTGCCAAGCTTTGAAAGTGAAATGAACCTAGAGTACAGCAGGTTTAAAATATTTTGAATCTGTGCCATCAATCTGGAACTTGAGCGGTATTACTCAATTTTCCATACTTTCTTTCTGAACCTGGCTGCACAGTAAGAAAATTTGAAGTGGTTTTCTATAAACCTGGGTGGCTTCATGTTTTTTTATATAGAAACCATCTGAAGTGTTGTTTTCCCTAGGTTTTGACCCCAAACCAGGCAAAAGTTGGTCATTTCAGCTGAATTTCCTTTTGAGGTTTTGGATTCCTTCCAACCTTAAGCTCTCATTCAGGCTGTAGAAGGTTCGTATGTGCCTTCTTTGTGAACCTGCTGAGTTTACTCATCTCACACAGTCAGAACTCAGAGGTTCTAGCAAGAGGTGAAGGGAAAGGATGTACAAGGAACAAACAGATCAATCCTGTAGTCCCCCAACATGCACAGCTTCCATTAATTTTGTTGAGAGAACCATGCATGGTGCAGGTCTAATCACCCCAGCCCTTTGTCAGGAAGGGCGATGTCATGGGACAGGGACCCAAAGTTCAATTCCTGTCTCTGATGCAGACTTCCCCTACAGTTTTGGACAAGTCAGCCAGGGTAGAAATCCAGGCCACATGGAAATGAGTGACAAAACTCTCATTGACAAAAGGGCAGGATTTCATCTTAATCTACTTGCATTGGAGCTCTTGATCTTCCACCTGAAGCCCTTTACTTCACGCTTTTGTTTTTGCCCCAGCCATTTGTGCTATAACCTGAGTAAGTATGAGTCTCTGCACAATATCTAGAATCGGCAGGAGCTGATCTCAGGTGAGGCCTCTCGGTGCTCCTGTCATGCAGATGACAGACAGTAATAAATGAGAAGCACATGCACTTGACCTGAATGGAAACAGATGGAGAATACAAGGCCAGAGGATTCCACTTGACAGGATCACAGCACCGCACTCCATTGTTAAACTCTCTAATGTCCTGCAAACATGCAGGATCTTCCTGGAGACTCTCCCTCCTAACAGAGCAAAGCAACACTTCTGGCACAACAGAAGGTTGTATTCATTGACAGAGTATTCACATTAAAAGCTGTTTTTAATCAATAAGTTCTGTTAGCTGACTGGTTGGATCTAGGTACAAAGGTACAGTTTATGTAAGCCAGCAAAACAAAATATTTTTAAAATAGATTAATTATAATTTTATAAAGCATTTTTCATCAGCATGTGGGCTCTAACTGATGCTAGAAGGAAGTGAAGAATGACCTGAAAGCTGTGTACTCACTTACAGGTCTAGTTGTACCTAACATCCAAGTATCTCCATCAGATCATCTGCCAACTTGCAGGTTCAGCATTTGCACATTTCCCACCAGATTCGTGTTGCTTCTAGACCACGTCCTGCCTACAGCAGCATAATTCACTACACGTGCTTTCATAAGCACAGCCATTGCAGAGGATGATAAACAAGTATCACTGTCCACTCCCATGTCTGATATGCTGTCCTAGTGCTTGTAAGCACAGAAAAGACCACAGTTATCACCTGTACAAATACAGCACTGATATTTTCATCAGGGTAGGCAATGGTTTCGGCATATCCAGATACAGCTCTAGCTTCAGTTTTGTTCCCCTCCCCACCCAAGATTTATACAGGCACTTCTAGTTTTGTAGTTTCCCATTCTTCATTGCCTGGAGGTGCTTCTAGTGTTTTGTGTGTATCTTGTCTCTTCTCTTTCACCTGTTTCTTCCAGCAGCTTTCTAACTCTTCACCTTTTCTATCTAAAGGAAGGTGACCTTGTTCTAAGCTAAGGAGCAACTGCATCCTCTCTTTTAAAGAGAAGAAACAATGCACTCTTTGGCTGCATCCATGCTAGTAAACTAGATGTGATAAGGAATGTTCCCGGGCCCACAGCAACATCTGGCACAGGACAGGCTGCCTCAATCCCATTCACTTCCTTTACCTGCCAAACTGGGGCGAGTGCATCCAAAGTGCCTACTGGGAGCTGCCCTTGGCATGCACTGACTCCCGAGCAATATTTGGGAATCAGCTAGGACAGCGCTATCTGACCTGGGTCAGAGTGTTGCCAGCATCCATGCTAAAAATTTAACAGCAAAAAGTGGTCTTCAGCTCTCAGGAACATTCCCTGGCATTGCTTAATTTGCTAGAGTCAGTCTAGGCTTGATTCCTGTGCTGTTAGCTAAGCACACACAGTTGACACTACGCACAGTCACATCCTTCTAATTTCTGCACATCAAAACCTCTAGTGATAGGGATGGCTATCAAACCAGCAAAGTCAGAGGTACAACAACATGGACAGGGAGAGAAAGATCAGATTGTCTGCGGTGGAATAAACAAACAACAGGGGGAAAAAAAAGGGAAAAAAACCCCCAACTGTTTCTTGGCATGGCTTTCACCCCAAAATGCTCCTCCTCACAATTCACTGTTCTATTTCTCTGAGCTCCTGACTCTTTTCCCATCTCCATGTGTTTTCTGCAGCCCTTGCCACTTCCTCTGTGATCTTTTTTCTTCCCTTCACACCTACTCAAAGCTATTATTTCTGAATCAAATTTGACACACATTTCTCAAATCATTACTTTTCTTTCCTATGTTATGTTTCTCTGCTTTAAATTCTCCTCTCCTACATATTTTTCCTCCTTCCTCAAAACTACCAAAAGCTCTTCTGTTTGATTCACTTACTCCTTTGAATTGTTTTCTTTCATACCCTTGATTGTATATTGCTTAAAATCTAGAGTAATTCTTGGACTTCTTCCTAATCTCACAGTTACTTGTTGCCTTCTCTTGACATAATTTTCCTGCACCCATCCTTTAAAATTCAGGATGGTGCAAAAAATCTTTCCTGTTTCTTTCACAATCATAACCCCATTCCCTTGCCTCCTGTCTCTGTGCCCCTTGACTCTTCTCCCAGACTTTGCACTATCCATTCTCAAAGAAAAACAACAGTGAGGGGGAACACCCAAGTTGTTCTCAGCCAAGGGGAGCAGAATAGAGTTCTTACACCAATGCCAGTGGGTTCCATCGTGGTGGGACCATAGCACTGGTGCTTGCCAGCTGGCAGGTTAGAAGACTTGGTAAACCTTGGGATTTTGCAGTGAGACCTCAGTGAGAGCCTGACCCATCCACAGCCTGACACCTATTTTCACCCAAGACCAGCAGGTGTTTGTTGTCCTTCTTTGGGGGTCTGCTTCAGATGTTCAACTAGCATTCACGTTTCATTTGCGTTCAGACCGTGGACTATGCCAGTTGATTGTGCTCCCAGAGGCACTGACTCCTCTGACTGATATTTCACATTAACCGAGGTCTAGAGTCAGTAAAATATTTAAGCTTGTATCTAAAGATATCTCTGTTCAACAGTGAGAACAGCTGTACAGAGACCTAAGTTGCCTCAGGCAGAAGTTCATCTGCAGCAGACTGAAGTTCAGTGCAGACAAAATGTCTAAGCATCTGCCCAGGTCCTTATGTTTGTTTTGCAGCCTCGAATCCTGGTGTCAAACCCAGGTGCTTCTGAAGAAGCCCAGGCATGTCTGCATGGAAATTCAACCATTCCTGTGAGCGCATTGTGAAGTTTGAAGAAAATACAGAGCACGCCTATAGCTCTCCAGTCATTGCTGCACAGTGGCAAAGATTGTCAGTCGAGTTTCAAGTGGTAATTGACAGCATCTGCCAACCTTGAAAAGTTCCCACACAAAAGGGAGGTCCACAAGCGGTCCCAGAAGTCCTACATTTGTTGGGAACAGTAACTAAGCTCAAGCAGGAATAACTTGTAATATACTATGGTCGGCAATCTACAGAAAAACAGAATAATCTGATGGTCTGGAAAAAACATTTTGACATTATTCGTTCCTATGTGGCTTGAACTACGAAGCTTTTGTCAAATTTTTAATTAAATTTCAATTTTTGAGCCCATTCTTTTTCTTTGGACAACATTAATTTTATTCAGCAGAAAATCTAATCTGCGAATTTTCAAAGCTTTCTTTATTTGTAGCATTGAAGCCTTTTCAAAGCTGACAAATAAACAAACAAAATCCCCCACAAAACAAAGAAAGAAAATCTTAAAGAAAATTTCAGGAGGGAATAGTCCCTAGACATTAGTCTTTACATTGCATTCAGAGGCAAAAGAAAGTAGAGTGTAGGGAGGAAGGAAAAAAAACATTAATAGAAGAACAAAATATTTGTTTCCAATAAAAAAAAAAAGAAAATTTAGAAGAAACTGAAAGCTTTTCCTGAAAGTTCTGGTTTTGGAAAAAAGCCATTTTATATTGAAATGTTTTACTCCAAGTATTTTTTCCGTCAGCTCTAGATTAAACTGTTCGAGTTGAACTTTTGCTTCATTAGCTGTTTAGCAGTTTCAGGGCAAATCAACAAGAAACAGACACGTCTCAGTAAACTCCCCAAGTATTCTTTTATGGTCCAAACAACTTAACATTTTTTTCTTTGTAAGATTTTACCCCTCCTCTTAATTTTAAGAGCACTTCATAGATTTCATTTGATCTCTCTTGGTGTTTCGGCTCTCAGAAAAAAATTTTTTGAAACTATGTGATAGAAAATTGGGGATTTGGCAAGGAAAACAAACAAAACCAACAACTTTTCACAAGGATACTTGCTTTCTGTAGGGGATTTTTTAGTGTTTTCATTAAAAAAAAAAATTAGAAATGCATCCAATTTTCTGGCTGAAATCTTTAAAGGAAAAGGATTTCAAACAGAGCTACTCAAATAATTTCAATGGTGAGTTCTTCATAATCTTTATAAGTTAAAGAATGTGTTACAGCAATGACAATTTCTGTCGTAAGTCATGCTTTCTTATTTTTATAAGCAACAGAGTCCCGCAGAGATCTACTGAACACCCTGTGTTTCAACTTATCTGGGGGAGAGTTCTCAGTCATGCTGCAACTCCAGGCATGCACACTAACAGCTCCTGGCTTAGCACAGACCATGGTTTCCTCGCAAAAGAAACTACTTCTGTCGCTGGTAGTGATACCAGCACACAATGGAGGCGTGAGAGATTCTGAGAGATCCTAACTGACTCAGAGCAAGCCCACCCGAGACAAAGTGAGACACGACTTTCAGAATCACGCGGGTTGCACAAACTGTTGACTGCATACTCTGCCAGTCTTCTGTTGCATTCGCTTTGTCTTGCACTTGCTCTCTACTGTCATTAAAAATTATGCCAAAGAAAATTTCCGAGGAACCTGGGGATCTGGGGACTGCGTGCAATCTGAGGAATTTCAGGGTGGAGTTAAATAATTTACTTATCAGGGCCTAAGATCTTATGCTTGGCTGGCTGTTCTTACAGAAGTGGTCCTCGATGAGGATGGGGGGGCCTGGGGGGGCCAATCCATATCCCGATTCCCTCACTTTCTTCCCCCTCAGCCCCAACACACTGTTATTTTGTGTTTATTTACACTTCTCGTACTAGGACATTTTTGCCCAGAGTTGGATACAGCTGTAATTCCACTGTAAACACAGTGCCTCAGTCCTTCTTCCCAACCTTCAGACCGACCACAGCCAGGATGGTACTAGTGAACAGAGCAAACCATCACTCTTCTCCCTCAGAAAAACTTACAAACCCCTGCTTCTTTTCCAGGTACACAAAGGTTTGAAGAAATGGCAGTTATGTGCCTTTCTTACCTTACCTTCTCATTACAAACACCAAATGCTCATGCTGTCTCCCACTTGATTACAGGTCCTTTGGGACTGTGACAACCATTGATATACTTCAGTACCCAATATGCAAAAGTCTTTTCTTTTTGCCTGTGAGAGAGACCTTCTCTCAAACTTTCTATTCTCTTTTTTATCAAGGGCACGGAGTTGCTGAGTCCCATCTTGCTGATTTCTTTGCTTGTAGCTAGAGACCTCTTCTGGCTCCCTACCCAGCCAGCCAGCACTTATTCTCTCAACAGTAATAATCACGTCCAAATTAGATTTGCTGTTAAACAACATCCTATTTCTTTCAGAAAGAGGAAAAATGAAAACATGTATAGGAAAGCCTTTATTCTTACTCACAGCAACAGGATGTGGGGTTACCATGGGTCATGCAAGCATATGGTGCAAAAGGTGAATATTTGTCGAGAACCTTTGCTGTTGAGATCAGACTGTAGAAACTGTGTTTTCTCCATAAGCATTTGAGCACTCCTACTGGGAATGACTATTTGTTTCAATTCACACAAAAATTTGATTTTGAGCTGACTGCAAGTACTTATTTATTTTGGGTTCAATCACTGAACCTTCCCCCTCCAGCCCCAAGTAACATTTGAAAAAAGGTAACTTCTATAATTTGAACCCAGAATGTACTTCCTAGGTCAGAGTTTCACATTGCTTCATCCCTCTAAATTAAGGAGTCCCTGATCCTTTCTTCCTTTTTATACCCAGACACTTTTGCCCTGAAAAATGCAGGCCTACACAGAGAATTGGATGAGAGAATTTGGGTTAGTCTTTGCTGTAGACATTTCTGACAAAAGAGCTTTCATTACTAAGGTAAGCTCTAGGCACTGGGAGAACAGAGGGATTCTGTACAATTACCTTCTCTAATGTGCTTCTCTAAGCATTTACTCTCAAAACCAAAGCAAAGAACATTATGAAGCCACCATGTGGTGCTGGTGACTTCTTCTCAAAAATACCCCAACAAAAACTAACCAAACCAAGAACTAGAAACAGTATAGAAAAAGATGACAAGAAGTATGAAAAGCAGGGGGTAGCCCATGTTTGAGGAGAAATCTAGACCTCTTCAGCCTTGAAAGAGACAAATGGGAGGTAAAGACATGCAAGAGCTTCTATAAAGTCACTGTTCTCACTGTTCATAAAGAAAAAAATGAGAAGTCATCAAAAGAGTCTTAAGTAACTAATTGAAGTAAAAGAAAAGTATTTTAATTAAGAAGGTGCAATTTAACTGTGAAACTGCTTCATCGCTTCTATTTACAAGCAGAAAATACCACCTGAACTTTTTTATTTTCTAGGACTCTAATTACTACAGTTCTTCACTAGAATGTTGGGCTTACACTTTATTTAAAAATAAAGGTTTTCATCAAGAGTGAATATACATGCATACAGAAAGAATGAGATTTCAGTGTTCTGCAGTAGACCATGAAGCCTCACTTTAAAAAGCAGGTTAATTGGAAAATACTGCCGCTGTCTCATTACACTAAAAATACTGATCAATAATCCAAGATTGTTTGATATGCAATAATTATGTCCTAATATATTTTGAAAAATATTTTTAAATATTTCTAGGCAAAGCTGTTTGGATCTGAGAACTGCCACAGACAAAACACCACTGAAGAGTTAAACCTGATTGGGTATTTTTTCAGATAGGTACATTGCTTCATTGAAAAGGGATGTGATGTGCCAGAGGAATTATTAAGAGTTCATTCACACAAATATTTATGGTAACATGACACCAGTAGCCCTCTGTGAGTGGGCACCAGTAATAGTGGGGCAACAATAGATTACCCATTAGAAGAGACCTATTACAGTTTGGACAGTGGGCAAAGATCCTGAGCTGCAAAGTGAGCATCTCAGCCTTTACTGCTCTACATAAAATTACTGCTTATATGACTTATCTGAGCAGCTGCTGAAGGATTGTTTAATTTAATGAAAGACAATATTCTTTCAGCATTTTAGACCTTGTAATGTAACACAAAGGAGTGCTGGTATTTCCTGGCATTAGCCATAGAATATGGGCTGGGTCATAAAAGACCCAGCCACTGGATTTTGTAGCTAAATTATATCCCCTTGCACTCCAGATATTTTTTAATCTTGGAAAATTAGATAAGAAATGCAAATGTTTCAACCCAAACTAACAACTACCATAGATAAATTCAAACAATTAGCAAAGAATAAATCAATAACTGTAGAAGAGAAGACAGGGTAAACTTTCAGAATTCACCACAGTCATAAGCAGATTGTACTGATGCCTTTGGGATCTCTGTTAGCAGTAATCACCTCTGTTCCCCAGGGTTTACCATCACAGTGTCACCATGCACTCTGAAGTTCATGAGGCTGCCCAACCAACTCTGGAAGTGGGAGCACTTCTGGAGCTTTATACCCTCAGTTCCTGTGGCTTTCCATTTCTAAAGGCTGCATTGGCTTTATATTTGTTCTCAGGAAACAGAACGCCAGTGACTCCTGACATTCTCTTCTGAGAGCATTTACCATCATGAATGCTTATAAGAAAGGGCATTGTTAAGATCATCAGCTTATTCCCTCAGCAGAAGTCCCATGGATTTGCCTGAAATATACTCCGAGACATTAATGGCAACTATTGTACATTCTTGAAGTTCGTTTTCTGCCCTATTCGTCATTCTTGATGTATAGTACTTTTGGCTAACCACAGTTAACCACCTTCGGTTCAAGAAACCCATTACATTCTGGCACTGAAACCTCTGTTCCTCTGCCCTGAAGTCTCTAACATCATCTCTGTGCAGCGAGATGTATGATGTTTTGCAACAGTGCTCAATGTGAATAGATTTGTTAAACGCTCCAGAATATATTCTCATAACCAAACTATTTCTGCTAACCCATGCAAATATTCATAAAAGGTTGGCTGAAATGAGTAGAAATTTATGGACTGCTGAACACAATTGGTTATTAATTCATGTGGAATCCTGTATGCGGGGGAAGGGAGATTATACTACAAATTCATAAGTGGTTGCTTTCTGAGATGTAATATACAGCCATTTAAATTTAAGCAAAACTTTTCTCATAAAAAAAAAGTAATCCAAAATGATGAATCAAATTCAGACAAAAGCAAGCAAGATCTTCCTATTGTTTCAACTTCTTGTTTGTTTATCAGCATTCTGTTTCTTAGAAACCTGTTAACACTTAAACTCTGATAATGTACTCAGGTTCTTGGAGCTAAGAAAGCTACACATTGTGAGACCTAAGGAGCAGAAAAGATTATTTAAAATTCCATTAGCAGTTCTCCAACAGTCAGCACAGGGACATTTTGACACTACCTAGTGACACCCTCCCGATCTCAGCATGTTCCATTTCACTTCCAACACCTTTGCAAAAATCTCTGCTTAGGCAAGGATCTCCCTGAAAAGAGCCCTCATAGACCACTTCATGCTTCCTCTCATAATCATGGATATTTTAATCATGCCCTTTTCAAATTGAAGGCGCTTTATTTTCATCAATTTCATGATAAATGGACACATTCCGAGGCTAAAAGGGTGATCTGTGAAGTAGTTTGTATCACATAGATTCCCGTGGTAATATGGTCTGTTTTTACCTCAAGTGACTTATAAACACATACATGAAACCACTCATAAGTCAATCCAATAACCAGCAGTTGCATTTCCCAATCTGAGTACAGTTCTATCGCTCTCAGATCTGTGTGTTGAAAGGATTTGCCCCCAGATCATCTTGTTCCAGAAGTGCAGTCTCTAATCCACATAAACTTGTATCATTTTGGTCTCTTTCTTAAGCGGAGAAAAATTAGTCTGAACTCCTCTGTGGCTGTCCCCTAAGTCCTTCCCCTTGTAATCACAGGAGCACTCACTATCGTCCCCTAGCAATATGCTCAGTGGAATATTTATAATAAATCAGGGGATAGGTTTGCTTAGAAATAGTAATGAGGCTGTGAATCTCCGGGTGGCCTCTCTCTTTTGAAGTTTTTCCACTTGTCCAGTTACCTTGCTGAAGTTCAATCAAATTCCTTTGTCACGACGCACAAATCACGGTAGGTTTCCTAAATAACCAGCCTTGCTCATCCCAATTGGATATTAGTTCTCACTCAATTTAAGGCTTCTTTTTTTTTTGCTTGGCATACATTGCATAGATTTTTATAACACATAATAATTTCTGTCCCACATAAGCACATCATCAATCATTATTTCCAGGCAAAGAGATTTTGGTACATCTTATGTATCAGTGGAATCCTGCAGTGAAAGCACATCAACCTATCTGCCCAAGGAGAAGATTCTAACTCAACATGCCAAAACCATAGGCTGGAGGAAAAAAAAAGTTTAAAAATAAAATAATTTAAAGAAATAAAGTAGGTTTGGCCTTTCCAGCTTTTCTCACAGGCTAAGAGATTACTTGATAGCTTTGCCTCCCTCCTAAACACATACAGTGGCCATACCATCACTTCAGTTCACTGACTTCTGACTCCATTTAGCACATTTTAAGTCTGCTAGCCCTTTAACTTTCTTTCACAAGGCCCTGAAAGGACTATTTGCACTGTATGTATGTTTTGGCAGAAAACTGGGATCTAAACTTTTGCGTTATGTCCTTGGTACGTTTCTCACCATTAAACGATAATTACAATTTACACAGTTATAAGACTATCTACGCCCCATCTAGTAGAGCTGCTAAACACCTTATGGTTATCTGAATGGCATTCAACTGTTTTAAAAGCTGAGTGCAGTCATTTAGATTTACTATGTTACTGTGATTTTTGTCACTCAGGTGCCTATTATCTTTGCTGCATAAAAATAATTTTACTGTTCTAATACTAAATAACCACTAACCTTTCTGTTAACAGTTAGATATTTCAATTACATTGTTTTGAAATTGACTATACAAACACTGCTGGTATCACAAAACTATTTTGAAGAAAGCAGCTATACCACAACAGAGAATAATCACATCCCACAGCTGCTCCACAATCAAGCTCCCACCACTCTCAGAAACAGAAGGCACAGAAATAGGTTGCAACTCACCTCCCTTTCCCTCTCAGGGTCCTTCTTATCCAGGTTCTTGAAAGCTTCCCTGCTGCATCTGGGAAAGCAATTTTCTCTTGTTCCCTGCTTGCCCCAAAAAAGCACATCAACCAGCTCAGCAGCTCCTGCTGCCACACAGAATTGTTCTTTAGTAGGGCAGTTAAGCAGTGGTGACCTGGGAAGACTGGAGGTTTTCAAGACTAGACTAAATAAAGCTCTAAGCAACGTGGTCTGATCTCAGAGCTGGCCCTGCTCAAGAAGAAGATGTCCCCTCCACCCTGAATTAGTCAATTATTCTACACTTCAAAATATGATAAAGTTACATCTCCTTCATTACTGACTATAGAGAAAAATTATAAATTTAGTCATGACAATCCTCCTAAATACATTCCTAGAAGCCCCATCTTCCTTGAGGTAGTCACCCTTAATTTCCCTTCAGCCCTAGCATTGCAATCAGCTGTGGATATCAGCAATCTGGTGTCTGTCAAGGACCTGCCAACCAAGATGTTATTCACAGATGTATCCCCTTGACACAAGAACCGTGGTCCTCTTGCTCTGATTACTGACCCATTGTTCTGATCATTCAGACAGCAAATGAGATGGCTATTACTTCCCTTAAACTTTTTTGCATCTTGGTTTCAGAGCAGAAATATGCCAGAAAGCAAGGTCTGAAACAGAACACAAGATTACAGGAAAGTGGTCTGAAAGTCCCTGAAGGACACTTAAAAAAAATATGCATTCTTCATGGTTTATAGCAAGGGTATAAACTCATATATCATGGATACCAATGCAAATCCTGACTCTGCTGATACCAATTGGAAGTCAATGAAAAAGTCAGGTTTCCCTTGCCCAGAGAACCTTAGCCTGATAATATTAACATGCCTTAAAACCTTTTCAGATATGGTAAAATTAAACCTGCATTACGTATTCGCAAGATGAATCCCTGAGATCTAAAACATGCATTTATTTCTGGCCAGACAAAGTAATAAACTGGACCAGAATCTAAAATAAGATCTAGGTCTAATAACTCCCTCCTGCAAATTCATAAATATCTGTCCATATCTGAGCAGTTACGCTGAACCTATTATATATGTGAATAACTTTAACTTTTCTACCCCTTTTGGGGAATTTGACTCCAAATATGCTACTCATTTAGGCTGATGGCCGTCCTAAACAAAATTGACTAAGTTGCATACTGAAGTGTTGCAGAACAGAGGTCTTACAGATTGGAATACAGTTACTTACATGAGAAAAACCACTCACAGATATTGCAGTGTGAGACCAAGATTGTATTTTCCTACGTACTGCTCAATGTCAAAAATTGTAAGCTTTCAACATGAAAAATACTACAATTACAGATCCATAACTTTTGTTTTCATTTAAATATGTTTTTGTATTACATTTCTGCTTACAGAAAGGCATAATTTTCTATGTATATTCACTAGTTCTGTGTCACCTAAGTGTGTTTGCATTGGTTTTTTTTGTTTTATATATGAAATTTAAATACCACAGTGACAATCAGATCATTCAAAAGGGAAACTAAGATAGAAGTGTAGCAAAATATTGTCCCAGAAAAATCTCTTTAGCAGAGAACAACTTCCAGACCTTAGCTTCCCAAAAAAAGCCAAGAATAATTCCCTTAAACACAAAACCTTGAGGTTAGAAAAGAAAAATCTAAACAGTAACTTCCTACAGGAGACTCAAGTTCAGCCTATCTTATCAGGCTGTGTACTTCTATGTTCTAGAAGTGTGAAATATTTCCTGAGCATAATTTTTGTAATAGGTCTTCTTCTATAATCTGTATGTTTAAATTCTGATCATTCAGCTCTATCCTCCCTTCTAATTCTTATTTTCACAATCTTAAGACCTTGGTCTGGCTCAGCTCATCATTTTAGACCACTGTTGGAGCCTCATTTTGGGCCACTCTCTTAATTCTTAGATGAATTTTATAACCCCTAATATCACCATATGCACTGGTGAAAGCAGTGATTTACTATGACCACTCTGCACAGGAATAGCCTGTGCTTCTTAAAAGAATCATGCCTTGATTGCCTGTACCTTCCTTTTCTGAGACTTCTTCCAGAATTAATTTTCCTCCACTCCATGCAAGCCCCTCTCTGCTGAATAATTACTCCAGGTATTTATTTGGCCTTTACCTGACTACCTCAGCTATGAGAAATAGTAGCTGGCCTTGCAAACTCTAACCTGTTGTATTAAAGAACCAGTTCCACCGATTCCATTTTAATTTTTCTACTTTTAGAGTAAATCAGAAAATCCACAGAGATGAGCTGGTTCAAACTCTGCTGTAAGACAGGTCTTACAGGAGGGTTTTCTTCAGTGTGAATGGAAATTACAATTCCTCACTATTGATTTAGGACATACATTTAGAAGATCCCATATCCTCCACTCTGACCCCACCATCCCAACCAGACTTTCAGAAGACTTCAATATTTGGGAGAGTATTTGTTGAATATCTAAGTTTCTAAAAATAAAAAGTCATCCAGAGTTCCACATTTCCAAGAGAAAGATTTCATGTTAAAAAATAAATGCATTGTGCTACCTTAGCAGATAGAATTTTTAAATAAACGTGTTTGTCTTTTTACGTATATTTCTTCATATCTTTACACAATTAAAAAAGGCTATGGTTTCTTATTTTGCATATCCGGTTACATTATAGGCAGAACTAGTGCCTTTCCCTTAGACAAGCAGGGCGCAAGGACAAGTGGGTGCAGAATGCAGAGACCAGGTGGTACTGAAGTGGCACGAGGAAGGTAGAAGGCTCCTAAAGCCTTAATGGGACACAATATAAATTTAGAATCATATTCAGGCAGCTCTGGCAGCAGGGGGAGAAGAGGTAACCATAACTTCAGCTCTCCCTTTTCCAGTCTCTATTGAGAGAGATTCAAGAGTGATTTTCGGTCCTGTTGCTGCCCAGGACCAAGATCCCAGCCTTGAGAATTTGACTGTCTGTTTGTCTGCCAGCACGGTGGATATGCGCACAGTCCAGCTCCCACTTATCTCCAGGGCTTGGTGACATGCCAGTCTTCAGTGTTCCTCTTGAATTCACAGCCACAGATCTTAAATTTTTCCAGTAGACTGTCCATCATTAAGAGCTCACTGAACATATTAGGCTACCACTGTCACCCTCCTTCCACGGTGTAGATTTGCAATCAGATAAAGTTATATTTCAATTTTATTTCCCATACTCATTACAATCTTTTTTTTTTTTCATCACATGCTAGGCACTACATTATTTCTAACTTCTCCTATTTTTGTCTCTTATACATGAGCTAAGACAGCTGGATAAGGCAGCACGAGTATTTTGTCACAGTAATATGACGTTCCACTCTCGAAATCACTCCTTTGGAAAGCCCTGGGATTCTGGCAGACACCATAAGTTACTGTTTGGTCACATCTACACCTCTAAAACAGTTTTTGCAAGTTAAGGTATTTGGCTGAAATGCCCCATCTGTCCTCACAGTCCAGGCTTTTAGCATACCTTAAATTGAGCCAACTCTAGTCTGTTTTTGCTGACAGGTAATCTTACTCCCAAATTTTTGCTACTCAGTAGACAGTGCCTTTTTCTTTCTTTTTTTTCCCTGATTTTTTTACCTCACAATTCTAAACCCACCAACTCTGCCCTATATCAAGAGTTTGACTCAACCCAGAAGCACCAGGATTCTTTAATCAAAGAACTGTCTCTGGTGCATAAGGCAGGTTAGCCATCGAGGCTCATGCCACTCTCCCTGAGGAAGAGAGATACATCTGTAAGCTCTGAGGGCAACACACAAAACTTTGACAGGCTCCAAATGAAGGCATTTCTTGAGCCCTTCCTTCGTAATTTCTGACTACAAGCACTCTCTCTTCAAACAGTACAGGACTTGGGTCAACGACGCTCTTAGTCAGGTCTTCTACCAGATTGTGAATACATACTGCTGCTGTCACCTAGTCCAACAGGGGTGACACTAAAATTAGTGGGTTTCCTTGCTTATCCCTGTCCATTGCAGGAAAACTTGCCCCTGTACCTCTTTGTTGTGCTTTCCTTATCCCCTGTGGCTTGACTACACCTTGTCAGTTGATTAATATCAGCCAAAATGAACTATTTCTCCATAATTATGCGTAGTAAGTACCCCAAATACCAGCTACCTTTGAGGCCTTGGAGCCTTGCTCTTTGCCAACCCCCTACTGCATGTCTGGGTCTCAACCAGCCTTTCCAGAGAGACAACCAAGACATTAGAAGCAGCAGAGTTTATCAGCATGAGGAACAAGGAGCCCAGGCTGAAAAAGGGAAATATGGCACCAGTCACTTAATATAGGAAAACTATCTGTCCTCATCTGTCTGAGAATTCTCTGAAACTAGTAAGGACCCCAAAAATCAGGCTTGCTGGGTCCTCAGATAATTGATCTTGGGAAAAACCCACAGAAAATAAAGAGAAGGCTCTTCAACTCTAACCTTTACTCGTGCTCTAACAAGCAAAATAAATATAAAACCCAAACAACAATTATGGCCAAAGTGATCTTTCTGTCCTTTGGCCAGGCCCTTTTTGTCTGCTCATCAAGGACTTCTACCCTCACCTTTAGTACCTCTCAGGGATTCTGGACAGTGACAGAAACAGCCTTGAAGGTGGTTCACAAAGGTCTGAGAACTGTAAAGAATTATCTGTAGATAGCCTAAGAGCAAGGACATAGGACATCTGCCAGCAATTTTCACCCTGACTGTCCCAGAAACCTGGCAGAAATCACATCGCATCAATTTCTGCTCTGATCAATGGCATCTCACACAACTTTATGTATTCACCTTCTTCAAGTATTCATTTAATGTTTAATCAACCACCCTTTATGTTTCTCTCATGGCTAAACAAGATTTTGGCTCTTGAACCAACAAAACTCATTCCTCTCATTCACTTTTTCCCCTCTTTGTGGCTAACTTACCCTTCTGGCTTCCAAAGAGATGCTGCTCCGTGTGCCACATGCTTCTCTAAATTTCTGTGATCTTTGCGTTTCCACGATTCTCTGACCTTCAAATCTGTCATTGCTGCATTGTCCTGTTACCAACACCTCTCTAATTTCTCCTTATTTGCACACAAACATACTCACCTGCATCACCTCCTGCAATTCTTCACCACTACCACTTTGCCCCAAAGGCGACTAGTGTTCTATAAAGGGTTGGAAAATTTTGTATTATTGACCAGAACATAGAATCTTAGCCTTCATCAAAGTACTGTCACTTATGAAAGCATTACAAGGGTTCTCAAAACACCATTAATGTCCATTTTCCCCCAAATGACAAGAATTTTATTTAGAAGTGTTTTATCCAGAGACTTCTTCCAGAGATGAATCATAAGAGATCAATAGAAACATACTCCAGGAATAGAATAACTGAACTCCTTTGCATTTCAAAAGAATACAGAAAGCCATCTTTTCCTTCCAGCTGAAAAACAATATGAAATAATTTTTTAACACCACAGAATTAGTGCCATAATCTTTTTCATTTCGACTTCATTGTGATCTTGATAACACGTAAAAGAAAGTTTTTGTGATCCAAATTTCAAAGTAGGACTTTATAATGAGGGACTTGATCAACCTATGAGACAGACTTTGAAACCACAGAATTAAAGTGAAGAACATGGATTAAACGCAGATCATTAACGCAACAGCAGTCAATCAAACTGATGAATCATGGGCTATAAATTCTTTTTTGTTTTTTTAAATAATGTAAGTCCCTGGGGCTTGACCTTATCACACTTTTTTTCAGAGATGGAGGAACATAAACATGAACTTAAGTGACTTGTGATTTGTGAAATGGTAAACTTTTCTGGACTGTAGCCTTAGTCTTTATTTGCTTGTGAGTTCCTCATCCATATTCTTCCAAGAAAAAAAACCCCCAAACAAATCAGTTAAACCACATAGCTTCAGGTACAAAGGCTTTAAAGGAAAAACAGGAATCACATGGTAGCACAAGCAAAATGCACTTTTAAAGAATTAAGGTATTGTGTCACTCACACTGACTTACAGTTGCCTTGAGCAATAAAGGCTTAATTTTCCCTCTCTTGGAATGGACACATTTCATAAAATGTTTCTGGCCTTTCATTACCCCTTGAACATTATAAACTACGAGGCAGAAAACATCATGCATCATTCCTTTGTCTCGGAACAAGAAGAATGGAGGTGTGTGCATGAATAAGACTTTCTAGGGATCAGCTGGAACAACTAATCAGGATGCACGGCAACATTGAGAGGGACTATCCCAGGAGCAGAGCAGGGAAGATGGTATTGGTGCTTCCCTTCTCTCTATGAAAGGAAAACATGACTTTGTTCTTTGATGGGAAAAAACCCTTGCTTTCATCTGTGGACACAGGTGCTGATCCAAAGCCGCTGAAATCAACACAAATATTTGCATGGACTCCAGAGGACCCTGAATCAGACCTACAGCCATTTGCTCTAGCTGGCATGTGGAGGCGGAGGCAGAGTCAGGCTCCTTTCACTCCTCATGGTTCTTTGCCCTCCTGTTCACCCTCACAGGTGAGGAGTCCCTGCACCACCAGCGCCCAGGCTGGGGCCAATACCCCAGTGGTAAAAGTGGTCAGGGAACAACAACGGTGTCAGAGACAGAAAGGGGGGGAGCGATGGTGGGAAGCTTGTTCTCCAGTTGTGCTGAGTAAGGATTGTGCTTACTTTTCCCACCTGACCACCACAAAATTATTTATAACTGTCCTTGTGGGGAAATACACAAGATAATAATGAATGCTATACAACAAACAGCTGAATCAGTGTCCCAACCTCACATTCTCCAGCCCTTGAGCTCAGCCATCTAGGAAGTGCCAGAAACTAGAATGTATTTTTATAAAAGAAAGTGCTCATATCTTTTAGGCAGCCAATGTTTGCCTGCCATTGGCTGCTGGACTCACAGCTTTCATCTAAATTAAGAGCGATCACAAATATTCTCATAAACTCAGTAGTCATCCAACTGTGTGGTGTGAGCCGACAGCTGTGTGACACACAAGAGTCAGAATAGAACTGGCAGGTGAGCCAAGGAAGTTTTGGCTGTCCTTTGGAAAGGAAGACTTCTGCAATGTTATTTAAGCCTTCTCTGAAATCAACTGTACTGCAGTGACAAAAAGGAAAAAAAAAAGAAAAAAGCATCATAAGTCTTACGAGCCAGGAGGAAAACATCCTGTGAGATGGACTTTGCAACTTCAAATGCTAGGTCTGTTTGTTAGCTAAGAGTTAAATTCCATTGTGCAATCAGAAAAGATGGCTTAAAACCTGATTTCCAAATCAAATAGCCCAGTTCTCCTGTTTGTAAATTCTGACAGCCTTTCCTAGCTGACTGCCTGCATTTGTTACCACCTCAGCTTTAATGCTCTGTGCTGCCACTTGGGTTTCCTCCCATTTTGTTACATGACCACCTCTAAAACTTCTTTCAAATAGAGCTGTTAACCAATAACATGGTTCCCATTTATCAGTTAAATAAGCAACATTTGGTTTAATATTAATGGATTGCCACATGTTTGCCCAGGGAGAAGGGACACAGAAGCTTTGGAAGTGAAGTTTGTCATTAAAAGCATTTCCCAGCTAGTGATTACTGAACTATTTAGAATTAGTCCCGCAGGACAATTGTAAGGTACTGATGAAGCAAGATCATCCTGTAGATTAGATGTGCCTTATCCTTGCCCATGGAATACTTTCCTGTGAACCCCATGATGCTTTTTAACCCTATCCTTCTTACAAGGTCATTTTAGATTGCAGCCTCAAATATCCAGGAGCAAACAGCTCCAGCAAGATTACTGTGGTATCCAGAGGTCTGTGGGAAAGAGAGGACATGAATGTCCAGCACTATCTTTGAAGAAAAGGGAATGATTGGACCTTGACGGAACAGAAAACCTTCCCAGAAAATGGTATTTAGTCTCAGTTTATCATCACAATGTTTGGGATGGGGTTTTTTACCATTTTTGCATTTATCTGATCTTTAGTTACAATTACAAGCTAAAATTAGTAGCCCTGCTTCTAAGCCATGTAGAGTCAGATCAAACCAACCATTCCACAATCCAGGGAAAGGTTGCCTAGGGCAGCTCAGGAAGCTGGAAATCACTAAAGATAGACAGTGATCTTAAATCAGACTTAGTGTGAGTTAGTCTTTCAGGCCTCTGCTAAGTTCATAACCCTATGGAAGCTTCAAAGGACAAGGTGTAGGTGTTATAAAATGTGTATATAGAATAAAAAGGCAATTGCAGAGCAAAAGGACGAAACAAATATCCTCTCTTCTGTCTTTCAGAAACATCATATTCTGAACATCACAGATAGCAGAATGCTGGTCAGAAAAAAAAGAAGTATTTATTATGCTTCAGAAAGATGTAGTACAGAGATCTCAGTCTGAGAGCACAAACCTGTCACTATGAAAGATGAACTTAAACCCTTGGAACTCCACCTCATCTGCAACCTATAAGTAATGGGATTGAGGTTCAAGGTGCCTGTATATCTTTTGGTGTATCTGTGACAAGGGGCAGGAGGCAGAGGCCCTGATGCCAAGTTATCAAAAGTTAATGGAAGCCCCCCATGAAGGACTACTCAGTGTACTTTAGGGACTGGAGTTCAAAACTCCAAGTTATGCCAATACTTCCTTTAGCCTTTGCTATGATGAGTCTGTCCCTTCTACCTTCTCAGAAAAAGTAGGACAAGATTTGCCATCTTATTTCAAAGTGCTCTGATTGAGTGTAACTGTTAACGAATACACAGAATTAAGTCAAGTTACTGACAGCAGTCTATAGTGATTTCTCAAATTTATTACCTTGTTGTTGGTTTCTCACATTATTAAATAATAGGCTTGTAGAAGATATAGGATTTTACCCTTGTTAAATCTTTCTTGAAGTGTTTAGATTTAATCATTTAGGATCTATGCTTTTCATTTTTGCAACCAAGAGCTATCACTTCTTTGTCCTGCTGTTCATTGGCTGGATGCACTTGGAAAGCCACCTTCTCATGATTTCTTTTGCCCAAGCTCTGTTAGCAATACCTCTCACAGGAAATTTTGGGGTGGTCACATCTGGAGGCAGAGAAATGTGATTTGTCCCCCAAAGGACTCCAAAAGTGAATGTACAGGAGCATGTTATAAAACTGACAATTTATGTATAAAAAACAAACCAAAACAACAAAGGGGCTCAAGGCCAGTTTGGATGAGGTTTTGAGCAAGCAGGTCCAGGTTGCTCCATGGCAGAGGGGGCTGAAGCCAGATGATCTTTCAGCTCTCTTCCAGTGCAAACAATTCTATGATTCTCTTAATTAAGTCATGACAGCTGTCAACTCACTCAAATCCAGATAACTGCCAATCACTACAGGTTAGATTATTATTTTGTCTAAATTATAATTAAAATTTGTAGTAAATCTCCAAGAAGCTCTGCAAGGGCTGTGCAGTTTTTGATCCCTTCTCTTTGTGGCCATTTACTTCTGCCAATGTCCACTGCAAGAGGGGTCGTGGTTCTTCACATTTTTCTGTCCAGCACAGATCAAGAGTGTTTTAAGATCAACTCTTCCTTGGACCATGAAGTAAGGATGATATCCAGTGTGGAAGCACATCTTCATCAGAGCCATCTGTGATACCATCTTCTGGAAATGTGCAGTTTAAGCCCTCTTTCATACTCCATGTTCTTTTAAAGAAGGATAAACAGAAAGGCAACTAAAATACCATCCTCACAGAGAACATTTTCAGCTAGAGATTAGTTTAGGCGACACTGAATTTTTTCACATTTTAAAAATGATGATTCCACATGCTTTATTTTTCAGGTCTGCTAAAAGGCAAAAGAGCAACTAAAAAACCCTACCAACCAATCCCTCAATTTTTTATTTTGACACAACGAATTAAACACTTATTTATATAAAAAAAGAAAGCAAATATGTGTTAAGCCTTCATTTTCATCATTTAACCTAAATGAACAAAACCAAACTAAAGCAACTCCTGGCTGCTGCCATAGGACTTATGATAACAGGTTACACCTAAATCAGAGGCTTGAAAGAGCCCAGCTGAAACAGCCTGGATATTCCTACTATCACCTGTGAGTTTTTGGAGAAATCCTGCTGCAGCTGCCTGTACAACGGCAACCATGAATATCGTTCAGACTTGGAAAACTTTATGGTTAGCAGGAATAGTTGAACACTGGAATAGGCTGGCAATCCTATGGCATTTCTGTCAACAAAGAATCATAACAAGAAGGCAAAACAGTATCTGTTCTGAATTACTTGTGTCTGGCTTCAGCCAGAGGAAATCACCTGGATGGCCAACATATGGCTGTTTTTTCAGCCTATTTTCAATTATTTTTTTTTGTTTGAAAAGATAGATTACTGGGGATTTTTTTGCAAACTTCGAGTTTGTGCTGGATGTGACCATGTTTGCAACGTCACCTGCAACACCAATCACATATAGAGGTCAGGAAATAGGACTGGGTTTCCCACAGCATGAGAATCCAGTTTCCTGAGATCACACGCCTTCTGTCATATGACCTTTCTTTCACAAGCCTGTTGAAAATCATTACTAAACCACTTGGTTTTCTTCTCCTTTCCTTTCACCACCCTTTTAGATGCTAACAACACAGAGGTGGCTAAGGCAGCTTTCTAATTCTTCAGTGCAGAATGCAAGAGGAAGGAGTAACCTGCCAGCAGAAGAACTGAAAGACCAGTTTTCTGAGTTTCCAGAGAAGGAGGATGTGTGGCAGTTTGGTCCCAAATGTGAACGGAAACAGAATCAGTTCTCTGAAATGGATTATTTGGATTGTAGGTGAATTAATACCCATAGGTCAGTTTTACAGGTACTCTTACTTTGAGAGCAGTGCATCAAAACCACAGCTGTTCTTACAGGCTTAGCTCACAGGTAGGAGTAGTTTAATGGATGGGNTACGTATATATGTGTGTATATATATATGGGTTTTTATTCATTTATTGCTAATACACACTGAAGTACAAGGCTGTAGAACAATCTTAAGAGGGAAGCTAGAGAAGGGAAGGGTTCACTAGGTTACAATTGTTTTTTAAAAATATATCCTGGGAAGGTGTGATACTTCGTAATTTTAGTCCAGCTGAGTTCTAGAGAAACTTCTCTGCAAGTCTATAAATAAACAAAGAGAATTAACATTTCTGGAGGAATCTGGGAGAGACTGGGAATGCAACAGAAAGTAATATTCCTGTTAGAGGATCCTTTACATTCCAAGGTGAGGTTATCATTCCCCATTAAATTCTGCAGAACTTTTCCATAAGAAGACAATATAGAAAGAGGTAATGGGTACATACAGTGTTGGCCATATTAAAGCAAGAATAATAATGGACAGGTTTTTTTAAAGATATATCCAAACCAAATTCTCTGCTGATGTAAATCATCCCAAATCAACTGAATCTGATCAATATTAAGTTAGGAACCCATTCAAAATTCTCTCCCATTGGCTCAGGAAAGATTTGCAATATTTATTTTTCTCCTTATAGATTGAATTAATGTAAGTTGAATTTTTAGGGGCAACAGACAGAGTTGAAGCTGACATAATGTCCTTTTAAAGGACAGGATGTGAGCAAATAAAGATTTTGTAATTAATGTTTTTTTAATCCCAGAAGAGGAGATTCAGTGGGTTAAGTCTAGCTACAGGGTCCTAAAATATAGCATACATTTCACAACCTCCTCGTGTCATGCCTTTGTTACATCTTTAAATTAAGTGGCACTTGGAAAAGATGTTCCTTTGATATCATAAGAACATTTGATTATTGAAAATGTTCCTGATCCTATAGGAGAAATAAAATGAAAAAGCTGCAGCAACAACATCCAGGTGAATTCACTGGGACGATCGAGAAACTAAGCAATGAATATAAATTCAAAATGAAAAGACCAAAAGTGGAACAGGTTCAGTACCCAAACTCATGGGACTAATCCATCCTAACAGTCCAGGAGTTGCCAAGGGAAGGAAAAAATGAAGATGAGGTGCTGGCAATGGGTAGAGAATGATTTTGGAAGCACGAATACCAGAGCATTAGATGAAAGAAAATTTAAAGGCAGTGGGAGTAAAGTATTGGATCACAAAGGGAAAAAAAATGGGCTAAGAAAGAAAGGCACAGAAAAAACCATCTGCAAGCAGCACTAGTGATGGGGAGAAAAGAAGCAGGAGACACACACCCAGGTGCACCATTGCCAAGCAGCCCAAAACAAAACCCAGCATCATTTGTGTGGGGATTTTTTCTCGCGCTCTCTCTTTAGATCAAAAGGAGAGCAGCAATGCAATCTGCTCTTTGCAAAGAGCACTTTCAGCCAAGAGAAGGAGAGTGCATACACTGGAACATCTGTTCCAAGAAGCCACTTGAAAAATAATCTTATAATAGCATGGGGAAAACATCTGTGCAGCATGCACCAGACCACCAGTAGTGCAGCAGTAGAGGAGTAGAAGGGGGAAGGAAGACAGGAGGGAGTGAGGGAGACAAAGTAGAACAGGATTAGGTCAGGGGCAAGTACCCCAGTGAGGGGCATGACCCACATGTGAAGAAACTGCTCATTTGGTGTCTTTTCTCTTCTAATCCTCAGCAAGAGGCAGACAGATTTCTCACCCACTGAGCTGTGTTTATTGGCAGATATTACTCAACATGTGCAGCTTTGAAAAATCCCAAACTACAATCAAAGTGCTTGAGAGGCTGCACGAAAAGCTCCCTGCCCTTGGCCTCTCATGTAACCCCCACCCCTTCTTCCTCAACTTGCTTTATCTCTGCTGATAGTAAAATAAATGTGCTTGATAAACAGTCACTGCCAGCTCAGGTGAGGAGAACCAGGAAGCCAAACCACTTTTACACCGTGGGTGTATTTGACCTATTGTGACCTCAGTAAAAGAGAGGTCCACTTGTTTTCACCTTCAGTCTCAAAGCAAACAAATTCAGAAAGAAACCACCCTAACCATCACACAAACATGCACACACATGTGCAGTGTGCACTATGCTCTTGGCTTCTCCCTTCTTCTGTTTTATTTCAAGAGGACTGAACCCTTAGAGCTGCCCTGCGCAAACTTCTGTAGCATGGCAACAGTCAGGATATTTCCCCTGAGTACTGACACATTTTGCAGGAGATTTATAAGGAAAACAGTGTCAAATGGACTGAGCCAATATTTAACTCTAGGTTCTCTAAACAAGAAGACCCTTCCCGAACACGTATCTTCTTGACAACGAGAAAAAGAAAGAATCAACAAGTCTTAAGCATGAAACCTCCATACAAACATTGAGGTAATTGGCTAGGTACACAAAATTGGACTGGGAGCTACTAGAAGTTGAAGTACTCCTTGTGTACATGTAGGTAGCTATAGCCTTCCCTTTTAGCACTGACAGGAGAAAAAGGCCAGTCTCCCTATCCCCCACATAATCAGACTTCACTGTGGGAAAGTGATAGGGAAATGAGGAAGTTGGAGTTATTTTAGAAGTTAGTTGGTAAGCTGAATTAGCTAGATGCAACTACTAACTAGATAACTTTTTCCCACATCAGAACTGGGCAGAAGACATGGCAAAGGACACATTAGGACATACCAAGGATCAGATGCACCTATCCACAGAGATATGCACAGGTGGGATACTGGGTAATTAGATTGCTACATTGGAACATATCCATGGTCGAAATTGTCCACAGTTACAGGTGGTGAAGTGTACCATGCAAAGCTCTTTTTTATATCAGTCTTATCTTAGTGCCGCTCTAGATGCCCATCACTTCTATACCATGGCTACAAAAGGCAATAAGCAAAGAGACCAAAAAAATAGAAAAGACATGCTGGGAAATTAGGAAGAGGAGCTGGTAGCACGATGGAAAGGAAGGCACAGCTTCCCTCCAGATTACAGACGAATAAATATCTTAGTAAGCAGGCAAAGTGTGAGAAACCAGGAAACACTGAGGATAAATCTTCTTCTGTTTCATTCTCAAGGAGTCAATCTTCTTTTCATGCCCCACTGTTATGTTACTGGTGCAGGTCTTTCTCATTTCTAGCAATGCTCTGAGAGCTTTGTTTCAGTTGGAAGACAAGGTATTCATTTATTCTCTTCAAATCTCAGAAGTGTAAAATGGAAGAAAATTGTTTTGTTGTCAACATTCATATTGCTCTCGAAATGGTTTTATCAGTTTAGCTTCTGCATGCCAACGCAAACTAATGCACGCATCATAGGCTTATACAATAATAAGAGGAATACCCCAAAAGAAAGCTGCCCTGGTTTGATTACATTGACCTAAAATTATGTTAGGTCAATATAATTCTATTGGGAGGGTATGACTTGCTACAGAAACCAGTTGATTAAAATCAAGATGATTTTAATCAACTGATGTTGATTAAAAACAATTTCACTTCTGTCTTTCCTTTTGTGGACCACAAATCCTGTGAACTGAGGTCATTTCCAGATCAGAGATGTGGGAGGGGGAGTCAGAGGAAGTGAAACTGAATATATAGGCAGGAGCACACAATAAGGGCGTTGTAGGTAAGGATGAGCAGCTTGAATTTGACATGGCAAGTGACAGGAAATCAATGGAGTGTTAATGTGTGGGAGGAAACGAGTATGACTTCAGCAGAAACATTTAGGACAGATGTGAGGGAGAGAGCAGAGGAACCATGGGGCCGGACAGGAGAAGATTACAGTAACCAAAACAAAAAACATCTGAGACACAAACAGCAACCTATTTTTGGGAGTTTCCTCTTTTCTCACTCAGAGACAAGTCAAAAGTTAGGTGAACTGTTAGGTGTTATGTGAGCTTTAAACCTCTAACAGCTCCAGGACTAACTTTTTTCTTACAATGTATTGTAATTGTGCCACGAGTTTCAAACAGAGAACATCATGCAAGGCTGTGTCTCCCCTATTCCCTAATGTCATTCATCTGCCTGGTTATCAACTGGAACATCATCCAAGACATCAGTATTTTGAATACCCTACCCCTCATTTAATTAGTAGAAGTATCAGAAATCCCATTCTTCAATCCCTTGGCTGGGAAGTATTTTCTCAGGGCGAGTCACACAACATATTTCACCAGCATTAGTCTTATGTGTGTTTTTTCTCTCACCTTGAAAAACCTTTCCATGAACCTAATGACCAATCTTCCATGAAGTCTGCATTTGACAAGCTCCCTGCACAACACCTCTAATGCAGGCTGGGCTCTGGCATGCTAGGCATGATTACCTGCAGGAGGAAACAAACACTTCTCCACCTTGTTTGTATGCTGAAAGAACTCTTAGAAAAATGTGCATCCAGAACAAGATCTTTCAAATCTTTATAGATATGTCTTATTTTCAGAGTAGTCATGGGCGACATGCCTCATTCACTGAAAATCTACAGAATGTTCTTCAAACTGGCATCTTTTACGTTGAGGGTGAACCTTCTCCCCTCCTGAGGCAGCATCTTCTTCCACAGCCCCCTCAGGCTGATGTGCCACAACACCACATCGTAAGGGTGTTACCAGCTACTTGTGTAACGCATTTAGTGCAAAACAGAGCAAAGAAACGTCGAAAAGTAAAGCCACCAGTGGCACACAACTTCATTCCACAGGCAGCAGCATGTCTCCCTGATAGCATGGCAAATTTTGCCTGTTCAGGGCTGCCTTCCTGAAAATTCATCAATACTTTGTCCCCACAAGCATGGCAAGTGATTTGCCTGCTGGCAGATATTTAGAATTGTCTCACCTAGACATGAAAGGTGTTGTAATTTTCAACAAGCAATGTCTTCTTCACATAACTTAAAAACTCCTTTACAGCTTTTTTTCTCCAACCAGGCAAAAATCTGGGTTTTATCCCTAAAGACACAGGGCATATCAACTAAAGTAACGTATAACTGAGGGTTTTGTCTCTTGAAATTGAGTCGGAGGACAGAAGTTGAGCAGAATGTTTTTCCCATTAGCTTACTGTAACATACACAAAATTGCCACTGAAAAAATAAAATGTGGTTGATTAACAGAGAGAAAAAATATGCTTTAACTCCAGCAAATCTATCAAACTTTCATTCCATACGCATCTTTTACTTTTTGAAATGTTAAGGCAGAGGGGACTGAGAAGTATGCAGTTCTGAAGTATGTGGTAACATACTAAAGAAAATTTTGAATCAATTCACTCAGCGAATCATCACTCCATTTTCTGAAGCTTTTCAGCCCACTAAGGTTTTATTCATGGATTAAAAAGGTATAATTTTTCACAGACATACAATGTTTTACTGTAAAAAAATAGACTGAGTATAAAAGAGAATTCAACCTTTCACTCCTCCACTATGATCACAAAAGCCTGGACCACCTTATGAGTTTTTGGAACCACTTTAAATAATCTCCTAAGTATCAGGAGAGACTACAGACTCACCTAGAGGAGATGAAGATAGTAGATTTGGGGCACTGTACTTAATTAGGTGGCACTTATCTTTAAATAAACTTAAACTCTAGCTTCATTTGGGCTGAAGAAGATGTGTAACAGGTTGCAAGGCTATGTTCATAACCCAGACCCCTGACAGGTACCACTGAGTTCGCCTGATTGTGGAAAAGATTAGGCTAACAAAATCTGTAGGCACATCTAAGAGTAGACTCTGACCCCAGGGGAGTGAGGATGAGTTCCTTTCTTCTGAGAATCTCAAATGAAGAAAGCACCTTTTATCAATTCTGAGGGGCTGAGGAGACAGATTTATTTATGTGGTTGTGGATACCATAAGACTTGTTTCTCACTTAAGGAGTGTGTTCAAGGAGAAGTCATAAACCAGGAGGCTAAATGGCAGCAAGGGAGGCCCCAGTGCTGATGAACACATGCAGTATGTAAGGACAACAGCCTAAAACTCTCTTTGGCTATGGTCAGAACAGTGAAGAGAGAAATAAAATTAGTTTCTATCAAAAGAAAGAGTTTTTCTGATCCTGTAAAAGGAGTATGTGTTACTAGAAGAATAATTTCCAGTGGGCAAAACTGTGTAGAGGCCTTTCTCTGAGTGGCAATAGGTCTCTGTGCTGTCCTGGAGTGACCAGAAGGGTCTATACAGTCGGATCAACAGTTCTCAGAAGATACAATTTTTACTCCAGTAGGTGAGTACCAAAGGCTTCCTGCTGTTCCTGATGGTTTTGTGTCATCACAGGAGCTCACCACTAAGTTATTCTTACAAATGTACATCTGAACATCTTCAGGACTAATACAGCTACAGCTGCTCAAGCAAATAAAACATCCCAGGGTCCAATTTCTGTCCTTTAGAAGGAATGGCATGCTCTTGACAGCAAACCTGTGCCCTCATAGCCACACACTATAGCAACCCTAAACCAGGTGGTTTTATCCATATTGTTTTCTACAAATACGCCCTGGCCCTTACTATAACCTCAGCCATAACTGAGTGCTACCTTGGAGGATATTAGCTGTCATGCAAACTGTGCAAAGGTGTGTGCTTTCAGCTAGACACTGTGGATTGGAAGAGAATGGTAGCCAAGTTCTAAATCATGGCCCTTTACAGTATACTTCTACAGATGGAGCCTGTGGGACCACTAAGTCATGAAAGTTAAAAAGCAAGGAAGAAACAAGAGACATTTATTTGAAGACTTTGGATTAAATTATCTTCCTTGAACTCCCCATGCACTCTATTGCACCAAAGGAAAACTACTCAGACATTAATGAGAAAAAAAGGTCCTCCAAACATGGAGTTCTTGCCCTCTGAATTGCCCTGCTTGTGTCTGAAGAAACCCTCGTTGATTTCCAATAAAGTTCAAGAGATGGTATTGAAGATCTTTTCTTTTATCTGAGCAAATGAAAGACCTGGAGTTAGAAGAATCTCTAGAATAAAGAATTCTTTCTGAAAGCAATTATCTTCCCAACAATAAGGATTCTTCCTGACACATTCCCTCAACACATGTGATGGGAAGTGCAAGCAAGAAGACCTTGTCACAAAAAAAGTTGTGTGGGATAGGGGACTAAACTGTTCTGAGGCAGGAAACTAAAAGGCTATTGGAAGCCACATGGCTTAACTCAAACTGAAAATCTCCTCTTTTCCCTGTTTGCCAAGAGGAAAGTTCTTGGCAACAAAAAAAGTCTAGGAAAACAAAGAAAATTGCTAAGTAACCAATGAACAAACTAACAAGCAAAATGACAGAAAAATGATCACAAGGCCAAAAACATTGCAGCCTGTGATGAGAGCAGAGCTACATCTGAAGCCAAAGGCAGTTGAAGCAAACCAAGAAAGAAGAAGCTCGCGCCACTCTTCACAATCTCAGTCAGAGCACAAATAGAAATAGGGCATGTGTGTGCTGTTTAGGCACTCCAAAGGCAGACTGTACTTTGGTTTGAGAGCAGGAGGCACTTCGTCATCCCCCAGTAGATGCACAGATGGACCAATGCTGGAAGGAGCAAGACGGTGTTTTAATATAATAAAAAAAGACTGAGTTCTCCCTGTCAGTGTAAAACAGAACGCAACCTTAAATATGGCCTCACAGTGGCTGCACCATAATTGCTTGTTCCCTGCTGTGTTCCCCATACAGCAGACCTAGTACTGACATCTGGTACTAATTTAGGGTTCATCTGTTCTACAAAAACAAACATATTGTGGGGCCTCCTTGCAGCATGCTTGCCCCTCAACTTGGTTAAACCACGTTCCATCTTGTAAAGTAGATGTGACATAACTGTTTGCATTTTGGCCCTGGACCACACTACAGATGTTGCAATGTTCAAGAGCCTGAAGTGGCTTAAGCTGCAACGCTTTGGATCTTCTAGGAAGCAGCAGCAATTCCAGCTCCTTAAAGAGAGTGGCATTAACCCTTTCCCTCCATGCCATAAGAGTACTTCTATCTTGTTAAATATACTGATCTGCACAAATTTAACACGAGGCAGCTTAATTTTGACCGTGTTTTAAGATGTGGTTATTTGACATCAGGTCAGAAAATATTGTGGGAAATTTGTTTGACCCTGCACATAAACACATTTGCCATTTATGTGTGAAAGGCTGTACACAGGACTCTCAGGGAAATAAACAAATTCATTTGGATTTAAACACAAAAGAGATGAGTTTTGCGGCCAAATAAGAGGCTGTGTGAGATACACAAAACATGGAAAGTAGCTGAGGGGCACCCACCTGCTTTAGCAAAGGATTTATCCCAAATGCCTCTCTGAGTACCTGAATATTAATGAAGATTTCATTCTTGAACATTCCAGTGTGTACATCCCCACTTACCGCTCTGGGGCCTGCATGATGACAAGGCTGCTCCAGTTCCAGTTATTGCAGAAGCTTCTCACGCTCTGCATGCTGTGCATTCTCATGTGGCATTCTCTTTCACTTTTTTTTGCTCCAGCTACTGTTTCTCTTGCCAATAAAGATTAGCATAACCTTCAAGAAAATCTGGCGGAAGGTCACGGTCATTTCAGGGAGAAGTAAACAGAGTGAGAAAAGTATAGAATGGAACTACTAGAAGAGTGTAAGAGCCCTTTGCCCCCTGTGTACAGGCCATGCCGGCAAGCAAAAATACATCGGTATTTAAATCAGTTAAAACTTATGTAAACTCTGCTAGATATCTGAGAAGTTGCAAGGGTCTGGAATTCAGGACTGCCTTAGACCTTAAAAATATTCAAAACCTACAGTCTCTTACTCAATACAGATTGTTTTTCCATTTGTTGGGGTGTAAGCAGCAGGAGAAATAATTTGCAAATATTTGGAATGTTTCTATTTGTCATTTTTAAATCAATGCATATATCTTGCTATTCTCCATAGGGTTTTTCTCTGCCTCTTATGTAACTGGTAAAGCAGACTTTTATTTTTCCTCTAAGAAAAAGAGAAGTTGATCCTATCAGTCCAGGACTTTTTCCAAAAAACCTGGAGGCAGTGAGATTTCCATACACCAGGGCCAAAATACAGATGTTTGGCCTAAAATTGGTTTTATTATTTTTATTTTGGATTTTGGAAAAACAAGCACACAAGTCTCCGCAAAAGAACACAAGTGTCCACAAAATAACACAAGTACATGTGTTCTCTCTATTACTCTGGAAGAAAATGTAGGCACCAAAAAGAACAAAATGAGCAGGCCTGCTTTCTCTAAGCAGTGCTTTCAGACATGGAAAAACCAAGCAGGCAGAAAACAAGTGTAATGAAGGGACTCTGACCCCACAAGAATGCCCGTTTTTTCCAAATGAACCAAACAGTCTAATAAAGGATATTACCTCCTCTATAAATCTTGCTTCTCAGAAAACAAAGGCGTAATGATTTCAAAATGCTTCCACAACAAGGAGTAGAACCAAGCCCATAGAGCAGCCAGGGCGACAAACAGGGAGAGACCAAAGGCGGAGTTCAAGCAGTATATCATCGTGAGAGGGAAGTGCTGGATATACGGCCCAGTAAAACCCTCCTGTCTGGAAGTTTCATGAACAATTACAGGAATGCATCACTGATTTTCACGCGTACCGCCTGAGGTGTGTGCTCCTCATCTGGTGTTTGACTTTGCTGACAATTCTTGACACAGGATGGGATTGACTTGAACAATGAATAAAAGCTAGCTACAACAGACACCGTGAAATATAAATAGAGGCATTAGCAGCAGAGTTTCCATCAGAATTTGCAGAGCAGTGTTTATAAGTTTTGCTGTATACATGTGGTTTTGCTATAGCAACAAAGATGAATAGTCATCATTTTCTGTGACCAACACCAAATCTAGTATTATCTGTATCCCTCCTTGTGAACAGAAATTATTTCACCTCTACATGAGGTTCCCTCTGGTAGCCAAAACGGGGAAGAAATCCATGATACTGAAGTTCATATACTGTGCATATGTAGGATTCCCCAGTGGATCAGCTCAGTCAGTATGACAGCAGATCTTCCACTTTTCCAATGACAAGTAACTGAGTCAAGTGAGAAACTACAAATATTAGTCTGTTTTCACTGTACATTGTGAGAGTCTCTAGAGTCTATTGCTCCTGGCTGGAAGTATCAAATAACTACCTGATAGCGTGTGAGGCATCAGAGAAAACAGCCTGTAAGAACTAACCTATTCGTTTAGCAGAGGGAAATTCAGAGAGCTGATGTTCAGCTCAAACCAGAGTACACAAAAGTGCCCCAGAAATATCTTGGGCATGTGCCTAAGATGTATTCCACAATACACAACAGATAACAGGATGATTTCTCCCATCCAACAGGAAACACTAAAGGCAATTAAAAAGCTTTGAAGACAGGATTATTTATTTATTTATTTCAGGTGATTTTCAGCCACTAAAAACATTAATCAACCAGGCAGCTGAGAAAAGGAGAAAAAAGCTACTCCAGCTGATACTTTAAAAAACCTTAAACTCTTTTTTTTCCCAAGCAAAATTAAAAAGCAGGCAGAAAATAATCGAGTTCAATAGTAGGGGTGGTGGGTGAAGTAAGAGAAGATTTTGGTTCAATAAAATAGCAGGGTAACCTCTATAGAAATAAAAGATGGCATGGTATTATGGCTTTAATTTCAGCAAAATATGTACCAGTGCTCTGGTTGACAGATGAAGTAGTCAGGAAGACTTAATCTACTGAAACTACATGAAAGGAGAGAACTGTGATGACAGAACAAGATATACATATCCAAGCGCATAGGCCAAATAAAAGCATCATTTTTTATGACAAAACAAAAAGCAAGTAAGTATGCTGAGAGGTAATATGAGTACTATCGTGCAGAGCCTGGAGAGTCAATAAGGGTAGTTGGAAATGGTCATGTAGGAGAAAAGAAATTATGTGATTAATAATAGAGAAATCTGATGGGGTAAGTCCAATGGGTTTTGGACGATTGTATTTCATGTCTAATGTGTTCCATAAAAGCTACAGTGGAAAATCAGATCAGGTGGTGGTGGTATTTTTTATCCAATATCCTGCTATATGATTAGAAAGTCATAGATGACTGAGTGGGCTCCACAGCATTTGTGGTTAAAGTACTAATTAGCTAAACAAACAAAAACTAGAAGGTCTCTCCAACAGACTACCACATTTCCCAAAAATATAGGAGCTTCCCCTCAAAAAACCTAGTTGTTAAGACCAGAAAGGAAAATTCTGTTACCTAAACTGACTTTCATCCTGCAGATCATTTTCTCAGTCTTCACAGGCAGTAATACAACTTCGGAAATTTCTAGAAGTAATGGATTTTTTTCTTAACACAGAAATCCTGCATGGGATATCAAGTAACTCAGTAATGTCCATTATCAATTACTCACCATAATGGACCTCATTATGATAAATAAGGAACAGTTAATGGCTCCTACAAAAATTGAAAAATTGAAAAATTGCCCAATGAAATGAGGTTTGATTTATTTAATGCAAACAGGATATGTCACCAACCTGAAATATCTCTTGTTGGATCTTTTAAAACCTGCAGGTTTTTGAAACTGAGAGGAACAGTTGAGATTAGAGTTGGGAAAATCCACTTAAATGAAGAAGTACTAAAACAACCAGGAATTTTTCAGGAGAATCTTGCTGGATGCCCAAGAAGCCAAGATCCCTCAGATTCTAAAGAATACGCTTGAGTGAAGAAGATTTTCTCGGTGAAAGCAATCACATAAATTTTGTATTTACGCCGTTATACGTACACAAGCATATAATACATGTATGTGCATATATACCTGGAAAGGGAATTAAAAAAACAATGAAATTACTATAAGATACAAATAGAACTAAGTGGGTAATGAGGTTAGTAACTCAAATGAATGAATGAGTTTCCATAAATCAACAAATTTTAAATAATGAGGCATTTAAAAGTATTCCAGTGAACTCAGTGAATTAATTATGAGGCAATAGCTAGATTCAGACAGTGGGATGGTGAAGTGGGATCAAGGGAAAGCAGAAAGGTCCAGTAGATATTTCAGTGGAATTCAGAAGGAAATGAGCTCTGTAGCTACTTCTGGATGTATTACTGATAGATCAATTAATTAGCCGTGTATAACAAAGGAGGATGTGAGGTAGTCTCTGTGACAACTAAAAATTTACAAACTCAGATATCTTAGGCTCAAGAGTCTTACATCAATTAGCTGAGGAAACCTCTAAATCATTAGTATAACTTTCTGGTGAACATTAAAGGGGAGTTAAATAGAAAAATTAAAGATTGGAAAACTGACAGCATTGTCATTGAGAGAATCTTGCAGTTAATCTTCATTATTCCGAACAAAAAGTAAAGTTTACTGAGGCAAAATTCTGACTATTTTAAGGGTTATCTCAGATGCAAAATGCGAGCTGCAGACACCTGAATAGTGACAATAAAAGAATTAATAACTTGGCCTTAGAAGATAAAATCAAATGAAAAATAAAATGACCAGAAAGAATGTAATTGATTAAGGGTTACAAAGATAAGCAAAATAGACACATAACCCTTACAAAGGTGCTGATGAAAATAGCTTCATTGAAATAAATATCTGAAATTCACATTCTAATATTACATAGTAAAGACAGCTAGCTTGAATCTGAAACAATAAACTGAGACTCAGAACAAAGTGCCAACCCCAATAATTACATAATACAAGAATAGATATTTTTCATTAACCAATCCAATTAGATATTCTCTTTCTTTCCACTCTTGCCTCTTAGAAAATGTAAGGAATCTTATAATAATCTAGGAATAATAATCTAGGAAACATCTATTTGGAAAAGCAGATAAAAACTGATAGTAAAACAGACCAACCAATAGGCCTTGTGGACGGACAGAGGAGTGATATGTATGCATCTAAATCAGAGTTCTGTCGTGGCATTTAAAGCACATACCCCACTTATCCTTGCTTACCAGGTATTAGTTCAGATTGTGAAGCCAACCTACTAGGGCAGAACAACTGCTGGTGAGGTGACTACATCATTGTGAACTCTTCCAGGTTGTATCAAAGAAACATACAACAACACAATGCCCTGGTACTGTTGATATCTAAAACCCTAGATCAATTCTCACACAATATAAAATGACAAAATTTGTCCATGCCTTCATGTGGCTACTGTACACTAACTCTCAAGACTGTGCAACTGGACTTTATCTATCCAACGTTTCTGCTGCCTTAACATCCCTTCTTTTTTACCTGACCTTGATATTTTTGTTCCCATACTCAGACTCTTTTTATTATTCTCTCTTTTCTCCCATCACATTTTCAAACACTGTTTTCCCTAGTGTCAAGGGGAAGCTTCTCAGATGAACCTTCAGGATGTCTCCTCAGCCTCCAAAGATATGACACTGGTCAGCCTGCACTGGGAGAGGTCCAAACCTTCCTCCAGCAGCAGGATTCCCCAGTAGAATTGTCATGGCTGACTGCAAAACAGCTACTGGGTCTGAGAGAATTGGTGGTTCCTTGAGAGCAGGAAGGGCTGGACAAATTGTGTAAACAGTAGCCTCTATGACACTTTTGGTCTTCCTCCAAAATCCTGCTCTCTTGGCTACTATGTGTTGGCCAGCTGCAGGAGACACCAGAGGAGAAATGTCAGCTGAATCCTGATATGGGATCAAATCACAGAATGTTAAGGGGTTGGAATGGACCTTAAAGATCATCTAGTCCCAAACCTAACTGCCATGGTCCCACTAGACCAGGCTGCCAATGCCTCATCCAACCTGGCCTTGAACACTGCCAAGGTTGGGGCAGCCACAATCTTCCCAGGCAACCTATTCCAGCATCTAACCATCCTCACAGTAAAGAATTTCCTCCAAATATCTAACCAAAATTTCCCCTCTTTCAGTTTGTACCCATTGCTCCTCATCCTATCACTACAGTTCCTGACAAATAGTCCCTCTCTGACTTCCCAGTAGTCCCACTTAGGATACTGGAATGTTACTATGAGGTCTCCATGCAACCTTCTCTTCCCCAGTCTGAATAGCCCCAGTTTTCGTAGCCTGTCTCAGTAGGGAAAATCCTCTTGTCCCCTTATCAACTTTATGGCCCTCCTCTGGAATTGCTCCCACAGTTCCATGTCCTCCTTTTGTTGGGAAGACCTGAACGGTGCAGTACTCCAGGTGGGGTCTCACTCTATCCTCAGTACTCAGAAACACCCCTTATGCTTCCAAACTGGCCCAGGGAAGCAAGGCATGTCAGCAGGACTTACACAGCAGGGCATCTGCTGGGGCCCTTCTAGTCCTCTCAACATTCCTGGTGTGTAAGAACCGCTACACTGGCATTTTGAGTGTTTTAGTCCTTAGTAGGCCAAGATATCTTACTAAGGAATATCTGAGTGGTGGGCACATTTGCTACCCTGATCCCTTCTCTATTTCCTACTCACTCACACCCCTCCAAAATCTCCCTCCCTCTTCATCTTCTGGCAACTTATGGGTCATGTTTGCCCTCTCAGGGAATAAAAATTTGTTGTTTGAGCACTTCTGCTGACACATTTCTGTTCAGCTGCAGGTGTTCCTCCCACTCAGATTTTTGGCCGTCACTTAAAGCTACATGCCTGGTCCATGGGTTGTTGAATAGTGGTCGCTTTCTGACTTTGCAGGGGAATAGGCATGCAGAGAGCTTGGCTCCTGATGCACTGTGAGTGGGAGGATGGAGGTGGTTGCTGGGACTGAGGAGGTCCAGCTGTGAGGACCTTTAAGGCAGGGTATGCAAGCCATGGGGTGTTAATGGCCCATCATTAGGCTGGAAGGGCGTAGCTGCTCTAGGAATAGGTGCTTCAGCCAAAAGTATAAACACAGGACAGATTAATCATGTCACTAAAGTAGCAAGAAAAAAAGGGAACAGAAGGAGAGAAGCTCTTGTTTCAGTAGGGGTAAAAGGCTTCCTTTTTGAGGGTACCTTTCTGGCCCACATGGAAAAATCAGATGGGTCAGCGCAGTTGTCTCAGGCAAAGCTGTGCAAAACCAATATTAACTTTATCCAGCTTCCCTTCCCTCACACCCCTTTATCCCTTGCCATTTTCCAGTGAAACGAAGAGCAAGCAATACCCCCTCCCCTCCTCTCTTGAATTCTCACTTCTTGCTTTCTGACATCTTTAATCCGTCTTGTCCAACAGCAAAAATATCCAGCATTTGTCCTACCATTCTAACAACTTTGCCTCAGCAGTGGAGCAAAGAAAAGTGTTTAGCATTCAAAAACAGTCAAAAGTACCATTGTAACGTATTCACACAGCTCTACTTGAAAAAGAACTATATCTACAATTTTGGCACAGTTTTGAAGTATTTGACTTTTCAACTATAACACCCTTGCAGTATTTTTAGTGTAATTTCCTGAAATTTGTCTTGTAAACTAGAGGTCTGACCCAAAGTAGCCTATTGGTCTTCATCTGAATCACAACTTTTAGAATCACAGCACAGTCATTTACAACCTGAGATAACGCAATAAATGGCAGGAGAAGAAACTGAGAAAGTGAGAGTTGGAAATGACCTTTACAAATCATCTGGTTCATTCCCCCTATGGACATCTTTCACTATCAACTTGCTCAAAGCCTCATTCAACCTGACCTTCAATGCTTCCAATGATGGGCCACCCACAACTCCTCTGGGCAATCTGTTCCAGTGTCTCATTACTGTAATTGTAAAAAATTCCTTATGTCCAAATTAAATATATCGCTTTAAAACAACTGCCCCTTGTACTGTCTCTACAGACCTTGATAAAAAGTCTGATTTGCTAAGCAAATTGCTTAAAGCTGCGTTCGCTTTGGAGGAGCAGCCTTAGCCTCCACTGCCTTTCTCAGGCACCTTTCCTCCCCTCTACCTTCTCCAAGACACTTTGGGAGCAAGAGCAAGATTATAGTGAGTACAGACAGGCAGTGGATATAATTACAGCAGGTGAGGGAGGCAAATGCAGATACCTAAACTAGCTAGCTAAGCCAGGATTAGCAGCAGTGCAGGTCAGAACTGTGTAGGGACAAGAGTAACTGTACTTACTCTATGCAATGTAAATAGAGCCAGTCAATCCAAGCCAGTGTCAAAAACTAAAAATTTGCATGGTGTGGATGTTCTTCATGCCATGTCCTGAAAACAGTAAAAGTAGGTATTTCCTCAGTGAGATTGAAGATGTTTCAAACAGCATAAATTGCCCATCAGCTCTCTGAGCAGACTAAGCATGCCTTAGACATAGGGAATATTCATAAAATGTGTGTGAAAATTTGTTAACAAAACTCTACTGAGGATGTATAAATTAAGACTATTCAAATAATTGTAAGTTAGCCAAAACTGAACAAATTTTCAAGGGCAAGTAAATGATCCATCCCTAAAACTCAAAACATTCTTCTCTCACATATCAAGTCCCTGCTCCAAAGTCTACACTCATGATCATCATTGTCATGGCAACAAGTGTAAGATGATGTGTAAAACCTATCTTCTGTGAAACTGAAACTTAAAATGAACAAAACCAGCCCCGGTCAGACAAGGAAATTTCAACCCCAGCAGTTTAATTCTAGCAAAGTTAAAAGCAACTTAAAAAAAAATCACCTTATAATGGAAAATGTCAGAATTTTCTTGCATACAATGCCGCTGACATGTCAGAAGAGCTTCAGCTATCTGTACAAATTTCTGCAGCACCCGACTAAGGGACAATAATTTCTTTCATGCTGTACAAAACACTAATAATTTTCCTTCCACATTTCAAATCACAGTGCACAATTGAATGTTGTATTATCTTATATTTATTGCATCTTACTGTTTGTAGCACCTGGGGTACAAATTTAGGTCAAAGAGAATCACTTGCTCCAAAAGGATAGATTGTGTTTGCAGATGCTGTGATGGAAAAGAGTAATAGAAGTGAAAGGGAAGGATATAATAAATTTGAATTGGAATGAATTTGTATGTCTAAGAGACATCCCAGCAGATGAAAATACAAGAGATAAGAAGGGAAGCTAATTTAGTCTGGAGTATTTACAATTTCTTTTGCACTTATCAAATGACTTCATTAAAAAATAAAAAAGGGGGATTAGTTTATATTACCACTTTTACATCCAGGATTATTTTCATCCATTTGAATCTGTTCAAAGACATGTTTAAAATAGCCAGGGATCTCATCATACACTCTTAATTCCTACATGTAATTGCATTCTCCTACTCCAAACCTGTGTATTTATCGGATCCAAAGGTGTCTTCCAGCATGTAACTGATTATGTTGTAAAGTTTTTCTTTAAAAAACACCAGAAACCAAAACCCAGAAAAAATTACACAAGGAACTCGCATCTGAATCACCCCACTTGAACAAGCCTAAATTATCAGTAACTAAAAAGAACTGATAAAATTGTGAAAATAAGGTTAATACTCAGCTTATAGAAAGGTAGTTGTGTCCTCTTATTTTTCTATGCATTGAAGTAATCTTCAGGAGCTATAGAGTAAATCTTTGGCCATTATTTTTCAACTGACTGAAGAGCTTTCTTTGAGAAAGAGAAGTTACACAGCAAATTTCCCTTGGGATATGCTAGCTTGAAAATGGATATAATTTCTTTTTTAAATAGAGGGGGAAGAGGCGAGAGTTTTTTTGCCACTAATTTCCTTGTCAGTTTTATCTTTGTGAGCTTACAGATAAATTTAATTAAGAAGTAGCATTTTATTATTACCAAATTAAACAATTAATAAATAGAAAGGACTCCTTTTTATGGTATCCATCAAGCACGTCAGCTCAGCAAATTTAAAGAATTAGAATTAGCATCCTAAATAATTACAAATAAGTCACATAAATAAAATAAGCTTCTAATGGCTTTTCAGGAAATAAAGCCATGTCACACTTAAATACCAGCATGAGAAGCTTCACAGTCAAAGTCCACCATAGCAAAAAATAGCTGAGCAAAGAAGCCTTGAGTCACTATTTCAGATTCCAGAGAGTGCATGACAATTATTTTGAAACATGAAACAATACAATAATAGATTGCTAATCTGAAGTCAGATTTCATACCTTCCCTTTAGTGTCTTAAAGACAAGTATTACCTTAAATAAGGTGAAGCTCAGTTGATCTGCATTATAAATACAGGTGTTTAGACCTTAAGAAACAATCAGTCATCACCAAAATATGAATAACAGATGTACATTGCAAGGGGAAAAGCCCCTAAATTCTATGTCCTAGATCAAGTAGAACTTTTTTTAAAATTTTTTATTTCCAATATCAATCACTAAATAATCAATTTGAAGACAGGAATCAACTTATTAAATATAGAATATATCTAAACTAGAAATATTCTCTTTGAAGTGCAGAACTGTCTATAATTCATAGGCATATAACACATGTAGAAAGTAGTCAACAGAGGCTTGTACCTCATGTGATAACAATATTGTCAAGTAAATAGTATTTCAGTTCAGAATTTTCAGTTCATAATTTTCAGTTCATATTCTAGCATTTATTTGAAGGTTTCAAGTCAAAAAACTTGATAATATCCGGTCTTGTCTATGTATCCAGCCACAGATAAAAATGGACGTTTTGAAAATAAGCTTGAGTAAAACTGGGTTTTAGCAACAAAATATGCATGATCTAACATTAGCTGTCGGGAAACAAAGGTATGCACCTATATTCTAAGCAACACTTTTCAAGCTGAATAATGGTTCTGTTGCAAGAGAAAATACTGGCAGAAGTATTTTTCGTCGAGTATCTGTAAATCTCACCAGTGCCAAGTGAAATGTACACATAAGAGTACTGGCAGTGAAACTAATTTTACACACTCTTTCTCCTATCAGTGATACGACCAGAACTAATACCACAGTTAAACTAAAACATATTCTGAAGGACTTTAGCAGATTAAAGGTAGCTTAATGTCTGTTGCTTGAGAGAACGAGTGAAACCCTTTCATTTAGCTGCCTCTACGACCTACTATGTAAGTAATTCTGCAAAAGATGCTACAGAGAGGATTGAAAAATCGGTGTAGTGCATTAGTGTGATGGTTTTGACTGGGGTAAAGATACTTTTCTTCACAGTGGCTGGTATGGGGCTGTATTTTGGATTTGTGCTGAACACAGGGTTGATGGTATAGAGATGTGTTTGTTATTGCTGAGCAGGGCTTACACAGAACCAAGGCCTTTGCTGCTTTTCACGAGGCTGGTGAGGAACTTGGGGGTACATGGGAGGCTGGGAGGAGACACAGCCAGGACAGGTGACCCAAGCTGACCAAAGGGATATTCCAGACCGTGTGACACCATGCTCAGTGTATAAAGTGGGGGGAAGAAGGAGGAAGGGGGGATGTTTGGAGTGATGGCGTTTGTCTTCCCAAGTCACTGTCATGTGTGACGGGGCCCTGCTCTCCTGGAGATGGCTGAATTCCTGGCTGCCCATGGGAAGAGATGACAATTCTTTGCTTTCCTTGTGTGCACAGCTTTTGCTTTCCCTGTAAAACTGTCTTTATCTTAAAACATGAGTTCTCCAGCTTTTACCCTTCCAATTCTCTCCCTGATCCCACTGGTGGGGGAGCGAGCGAGGGGCTGTGTGGGGCTTGGCTGCTGGCTGGGGTTAAACCATGACAATAGGGAATGATTCCAGGTTAATTTTTATGGAAACTAAGGGCAAAATGCTAAGCTCCCTGACATCAGCAGTAAAATGTGTATTTAATTCAAAAGAACCTTCACCTTTAGCTGAGGACTTCGTCCTCCACAGCATGACTACAATAATGAGCAGTAAAAGTGTACATCTCACTCCTGTCTGTATCAAACATGAGACACCAAAATAGTGCCAATAAAACTGTACTCCAGGCAAAGGGATAAATTTCTCCTCGATTTCTAGTGAACTTCTCAATTAAGGTTGATTCTAATGGCACAACTCAAGTTGTGGGCAAAGTTCTCACATGCTAAATGGAACTTCTGATTTCTTTAAGTTGCTCTCCAGATAATAAAGCATTTTAGTTGCTACAGAAAATTCAGTAGCAACTCAAAGCTGAGAGACTCATTATACAGTAATAAAACTCATGAGATGATTATTTAAAACTTCTCATATCCAGACTCTTGGAAATCTAGGAAAGAGCAAACCAAGTGCAAGTTTGACACTTGCTCGTGTATGGATTTTAAGTCACAGATTAGATCCAAGTGCTCTAAAAAGGCATAATAAAATTTCAAACCTAAAAAGTATACAATTTACCTTAGAGTGTCCTTTGAAATGTCCTGCTAAAATGTACTACAGTACTATGATTCTACTGAATTATGGAACTAATGTACTCCACACGTTTATGGTATTTTCTTTTTCAAATACAAAAAAAAAAAACCAAACAAAGAAACCCTAAAAACAAACCAAAAAAATCATACTTTCAGGTTTTTGAGGTAGAGGTAATTTCTGAAGAATTTGCCAAGATGTTCTGCAGGTTTTTTTGCTGGTGCTGCACTTTAGCAACAGAAGCAAAAATGATTCTTCAACAGTTTAGCGGAAAATCAATTATAAATTATGTGAGGTACCTCCAAAATTTTCCACAGGAATGGGAGCATATCCATTCATTTTCTGTAAAACAAAATGGAAAAGTTTCCTGCAAATTTCTTCCAATTTTTCACCTCGATTTTTAACTAGACTCAGTGATATTCTTACTTCATTTGAGCTTAAGACATCTTTTTACAAGACAGTTTTGTTTGGTTTTCATGTGATGTTTTCCCATTTCACCTACGTGGTAATTTTACTTAAGTAATGCCCACAAAATCTATTAACTTCAGTCTTCCTGAAACTGGGTTATCCTTAGCAGTGAATACCACATAGAGATTTTGGATACCTGGACAATACAGCTTGGTTGAATAGTCATTCAAAAAGAGGAAAAAAAATAGATTTCATGTAGTGTTTATTGGGCTTTTGATGTGTGATGAAGGCCGGAAAGAGGCAGATGGGAATTTTGTATTTCAAATTGCCAGAGATGTAAAAGCAAATAAATAAATAAAAATCTGTTTCAATTGTAATTGGGGTCCATATAAGCAAACAAAAAAAAAAATTAAATTACTTCCTGCTTAAAAATAAGCTTCCATTTCTATAATTAAAAAAAAAAAAAAAAAAAAAAAGCAACCAACAAAAATAAACAAAGAAACAAAAAAAAAAAAAAAAAAAAAAAAAAAAAAAAAAAAAAAAAAAAAAAAACAACAACAAAAAAAGGAAAAACTTATTATTAAAAGCCCTGGGTTTTTTGCACAGGAATGTACGAGTACATTTAAAATACAAAATAGCAGCAAATTAAAGGCCTTTCTCCCCCTCCATTGATCAAACACAGATTTAGATTTAGTATGTCATAGACATGAAACAAGCAAAAATCCATGCAGTTTATACGCCAAATGACTTCATACTGAGAAAATTAAGCATTTGCATTGACAGATCATTCACTTCAAGTGTCAAGAAAAGGAATTGCCCTGGTGCCTAACATAATTGATACAAAAGCAATTCTCCAAATCACAGGAAAATAAGCCTGCATTTAGGCCATGAAGCCAGCAGAATCTTCCCAGGTGGCAGCCAGCTCTTACAGCTTCAGGTCTTCAGGGGCTGAAGAGAATATAAACTGTCACAATCAGCCCGCTGCCTCCCCTAGCAAAAGTTAACAGAATCCTTTGGCTGAGGTTTAATTTACTGCACCTATTCTTTGTCTGGTGTAAAAACTGTGCTTTTCAATGCTGTATTCAAAGCTCATTGTTTTTTGAATACTTACACTTTGGGTGACTTCAGTAGTAGTCTTCCAACACATGTATCTTAATTGTTTTGAAGAGAACAAAACTCAGAGATCTGCCTTTCTTTGGAAATCTGAAAAAAAAAAAAAAAAAAGAAGAAAGAAGCAGTTCTTATTAACTCCAGACAGAATAAAAACAACCCTTTTGCCTAGACGTCTCAAAATGATGCTATGCCTTAAAGTTCCTTCTCCAGATCATCTTTCATATTCCACCTTTTCTATTCTTGCATGTTGCTAAATCCTTGATGCAGGCCCACACCATCTCATCTAAGGATTCGCTTTATCCAACTGTGGCCTGCTAAAAATTTATCTAATCCAGACTACTTGCTTTTGCTGTCTATATATAGTTAGGGTATATAAACTGACATGTTCAGAGACAGATTTATCCCAGCCCAGAACAGAGGTCTCAGATGGCAAAGACACATGCAGAGCCTGGATGTGAAGATCTGGAATCAAGCCCAACCCAAAGGTTATGCCTGGGTTCTGGGGCTGAGTAAACAGATTAGCATTATTCATAATGATTAGAAAGAAGGCAAAAGGGATTAACAGGGAAAAGATTAAGTCTTCATTTATCCATATCAGATTTGAGGTAACATCTGGAAATATGTAGAGAGGGACAGTAATTAAAGTCAGTAAAGTGAAGCACATTTTAAAATATCTACTTGGAGTGTGACCTTAACACTATTTAACTCTGGCACTATTTTGCAAATTCAATGTTTATTTTAATGTAAAATTCATTTGGAGATATTATAATAAGTATCATCACTATCTAAAGGACAACTACTACAACCCAGCTCTCTCCTCCAGTTCTTTCCTATTGATGCCCAATGCCCTTTTAAACACCTGGAAAATAAATTCATGTGGCTTTCAGAAAAACAGTGTTTTGGTTCTCTGCTAGGCAACAATATACATGGTTTCTCTTAATGGTTTTTTTATTTAATCACTGTAACTGGCATGTCTTCTGTGTCCTACCACTGAAACTGTGTCATTAAGCTGGAAAAGGTTAAATACAAAGTAAAATTTTAAATTAAGTTAAGCACAGTTCAGTTATACTATTCTAAAAAATGAGAGACATTTAGCACACTGAAGACCTATCTAACCTTTCTTTTATCTTTCCTCTTCACAAAACTCTCACAGATTGGTGTGTCCCAGAGGGTCTCTGTTACAGTTTCTGTGTTTATTGCACCTCTAATCCGTTGTGTCTCTTTCAGTGGTCCTAGTTAAACCTTAAAACCCTGAAATGACACAGTATGTTGATAATAAGAGATTTATTTTCCCTTCGTGCAGGAGGAGATTGAGCCAGTGGGTCTTTGAGATGATCTCTGCAAGACTGACGTCATGGAGGAACTTTTACCCGTGCTCTCCCTGGGACAACATCAGGACTAGTAAGTGCAGAGTCATCTCTAAGTGTGCTAATCATCCACACAGAACAATAAAAGCTTCGGAGATGACAACTCTTGAAGAAATGAAGATCTTCTGTGCAGATCTAGTTTATCAGGCAGGCAATCATCTTCTACCAGAAGAGCCCAGAAAGAACTATCTGAGAGCCTTTTGAAATTCAGGCCTTTCCACCTGTCTCTTTGTTTAATACAGAGCCTTGTTCTATATTGGAATACATGATATTGCATCCACAAGTGTTGGTACAGACAGTTGTAAGAACATGATCTGCTGGACCGCTTTTATCTAATCGGATCAGTATGAGTTATTTCTCAGAGAAAAAATGCTATGGATCAGCCTTAGCACCTGAGGTTAATCACCCTGAAAACCTCCCTGAGTCCATGAACTTTCCCCAGTAACCTTAGTACCAGTAGAAAATGTTCCTTTACCACTTTTTTTACGCAGGAAGATAGTTCCTGGAAATCTCAGAAATATTTGCCAGACTTTACAGAATTGGTATGATGCTCTTCAAAAGTCCTGCTTTCAAATAACTGCAAAGCATGTTTTTTAGCTTCATTTCTCAGTATACAAAGCTCCATGAATTACAAGACAAAGCCTAATTCTAGAATAGCTTCATTACTAGAAGAATTTAGTAAAATTACTTTATCAATATGCTAAATTACAGTAGTATTGATAATTTATTATAATATGCACTTAAGTTTTTTCTTCCCAGAAAAATATTATTTTGGAATGCTGTGTAGGGTGTTAATTCATGATTGTTCATAGACTCTGTATCAGACATATTTACCTCTGCCTGAATTTATTCCCAGAAAAGCAAAGGGGAAGGCTGAAGGCTTAAGATTCATTCAGTCTGTTATGCAGAGCATCTCCCCTGAAATCAAGAGGGCTTTGTGTAAGCAGTGAGTTACTTATTTATTTCTTAAACTCAAGAATACATTTCTTTTGTTTTCAAGTGGAATGCATAGTATAGATGACTTTTGACCACTCTCCATAAGGTTAACACTGTTTCAGCTTCTCAAAGTGAGAGAAAATCTAGCCTTCTGTTTATGTGACAGTGATGATTATTACTTAATTATCCAATTTATCAAACAATAATTGCAGACAGCCTTAGGAGAGGAAGATTCCAACACATGCCCAAATTATATACTCATCACAATGCCCATCATTACAAATTATATTCTATCAATTTTTGCATGAAATGGAAACCAAATCCAATGGTATTCTCCTGGCAAAATAGGTAGGCAGAGATGCTTCCAAGTAATTTTTTTTCCCCCACCACTTACATTGTCTTTTAATTCTTCCATCAGTTAGTTACATGGACCAAGCTGAAAATGATTTTATCCTGAACCAGGTATCAAAATCAGAGTTCCCGAGCGAAATCTGCCTCCTGTTCCTACTGCCCCTTCACCCATGGACTGGACTATGGACATTTGGTTCACCAAGCAGCTCCTTTCTCTCCCTCTGATCCTGTCACCTCAGACTTGTTACCTGAAGGTCACTATTTCCTCCACGTAAGGAAAGGCCCAATCTTCACCCCTACATCCCCATCTCCTCTGACACCACTCAAAATTGTTTTGATGGCAACTTTGCTAAAAATTAGTTCATAAATTTCATACCACGAATCATTCAGCTATTTATATCTGGCATAGCGAAAAAAAAAAAAAAAAAAAGAATGGTGGTGAAGGGAAGAATACTAGATGAATCTTCTAAAAAGACTTAAAATCATCACAGCTCCAAAGCAAACACTATTTGTCTTTAATCAGCTTCCAAGAAGCATTTATAGAACACTTCTAGCCATTAAGCACACATTTGTTACTGGATACAAGAACCACCATCCTAACAGAGCCTGATACAAAGTGAAATGAGACTTCTCCATAAAATAGTATATAAACTCTACAAAAGTAGAACAGCTGATAATGGACTGCCTCTGAAAATCTATGAAAGAAGGATTTAGTCATTAGATTTCATTGCTTCCTGGCTTCCAAAACAGATTACCCAAACAACATAGCCTATTTTTTTTCATCTATTTGCAAAAATAACTATTTCCATGACCATTGAGATGAACAGGTTTCAGTTCTCACTGAAACTCCTGAAAGGTCTATGTGGATAAAGAATTACTGTAGTTACAAGTACCTATTTAGCATTTAAATATTGCCTCTGTTACTTATACCTTCATCCTTCATGAATTATTATACGTAAAAACCTCTTCCATCTAAGCTAGATATTGAAAAACATCTAGCTGTAGATAGACACACCCTCTAAGGCAACTTCTGCTTACTTTATTCATCTCAAATAAAGAAATGTAATAAAAATTCGAGCATTCTACATAACGACACTTGCATTAATCAGGCTGGAGTTTACCCTAAAGTTAAAATTAAATAAGTCCCAGAAGGAAAAAAAAAAAGTAATATAGAACATATCCACCAATCAATAGTGAAAAATCTCCTTAGTTTCCAAAGTCTACCTTAGAAGCTATGGCTATTAATTGGTTTCTACTTATAAAGCTAGATATTTCTTTTAAATTCAATGAGAACTGTGAATTTCCTAAAAATACTTATATAATATACCAGAAAAGGTTGAGGAAAAAGTGAAATCCCTGTGAGCTGAAATTTAATAGATTGCAGTTGGTTGCTCCAAACTGTTTGTGGTCGAAAGCATTTTAAAAGCACAGTGTTATTACACGACGAGTAAGTCAGGTTTTCTTTCCTTTATAGTTTGTTTTATTTTGTTTTGNCGGTGTAATTTTTTACCAGGAATCGTCACCTTTAGCAAGCCTGACATTTACCCGAATGCCGGGTGTTAATTTCCCTAAACTGTTTTTGTGTGACTGCCTTTCCAGAAGCACCACGGCAGCCATAAGCCCAGTTTCGGGGGTACTGAGCACCCAGAGCTCCAGTTAAATCAGGAGTGGCTGTGGACACTGGGTGGCCTTTAAAAACAAGTTATAAGGCAATGCTGCTGACATAGAGAAAGCAGCCCTGGAAGCTCCTAGCTCAGAGAACACCCATTGACTCATCTGGTATTTCCATACATGAAAGATTGGAAAACTGCTTTCTATTCTCAAACCTTACAAGGTTCCTGGACTACATTCAGCCTTATTATGAATTTTCTTAGTTTCCATCTCCCAAATACACTTACGCATTTTAAAGTAAATTAAAACTAACCTCTGTGGTTTTGTGCACTTATGTGCGTCCGTACATAGACACACACATTCCTCTGTACTGTGCTGTGTTTTGAGTGAGCAAACAAACTCCTTTTTCTTCTTAGAGACCTGCCCAAAACAATGGAAACAAGATGAAACAGACATCCACCTGGAGATGCAGCAAGACAATGACCTTACTGCTCTTCACTAGCCACAATATCACCACTGTCATTTTGGTGAGTTTTTTTTTTAACTTTGAAATTCTGGGCAGATGTCCTCTTTACCAAAAAAATACCACATTTTTGACAAATTCAGAGTCTTGTGAACTTTTGCTCCTCCTGCAAAACAATACAGATGAAAAACTTACATTTAATGGCGCTTACACCAACTACTAGAAAAATACTTTTTCATTCTGGGATTCTTCCCTCCAAAAAGGAAGGAAGGTGGAAGAAATAGGTCATGTGGTTCACCATGACCATCTCTAAATGTATTTAAAATGCCCCCACACAAAAAAAACCCAAAACAGCTCGACTTCTTTGCACTGGCAGAAAAGTACAAGTGATATAAGGGGTAAGTGTGTGGACCTTAGATCAGGTGAGAAAACTGGGGTCCAATAAGATGACAAAAAATTGACATTTAATCTGCCAAATGCCAAAATTTCACGACTCACTTTCTGGAGTAAAAAGGTATTGTTTCTCCTCCTTATTACAGATGTTCTTCAAAGTGAAAGCTACATTGGACAACAAAGGAAGAGAGGGTTTATACAGGTTTAGTTTAATGGAGGAAATGCTTAAGACTGTGGCAAAAATGAAGCTTTCTTAAGTGCTCCTTAATTAAATTAGACAGTATTGAACTGAGACACAAATTTGTGTAAAAGGGTTTTCTCCTTTAAATATAGACCTTACAGAGTGTTCCGAGCAATCCCTTTTAGACAGTGGCTGGCACAGAGGTAATGTCTTCTAAAACCTAATTTTGACCATTCTCCAAAGGTTTACACTGTTTCCGCTTCTCATCTTCTTGAAGTGAGAGAAAATCTAGCCTTCCATTTATGTGACACTGATGATTATTGCTTCATTATCCAATTTATAAAATTAAAAAATAATTGCAGATAGCCTTAAAAGAGACAGATTCTAACACATCCCCAGATTATATACTCATCACAATGCCCACCATCGCAAATTATATCCTGTCAATTTTTTGCATGAAGTAGAAAACAAGCTTAATGGTATTCTCCAGGCAAAACAAAGATGCAAAGGCTTGAAAATCAAACCAGTTTGAGAAAATCGATTTTAGAACCTGTGAAATGCTGAATTACACCTTTATGAAAATATAAGGAACCAAGAAAATTGTGAACAACAGTTGTCTGTCAAAAAATAAGTCAGTGTCTACTGACTTTCTGGATATACAACAAAAGCTTTTGAATTACTAAAGTGACGTCGGCAATGTTTTTTGATCAGACAGGGAGCAGATCAGCTGTCCAAGATTTTTTCTGATCTCTCTGTCTCTGGAATACTTCCTCTTATCCAGCTTCTCTCTGAGGCTGTATGAATGAATGGTGTATGGACAAGGATAGTACAGTTCATTCAGTGGTAAAGAAAAATGACAGTGTTCCTCCCCAGTCCCCCCTCATTCTTACTTCAGCTGTTTTTGGTGCTGCACTGAAACAAACAAACAAAGGCCACACGTACAACTATATCAGCCCAACAGAGAGTGAAGGTCCACATTTTCTTAGGCCAACTCATAACCAAGCTGGCATGGAAAAAGACAGTGAAAAAGGTAGCAAAAAGGGTCCATCTGCAGCCAGACCAGTTCACTAAACTGCCTTACTGAACAAATGGTCTCTCTCTAGTGCCTGTAAAGGGGAGGTGGCAGGACAGGAACATGCTGTCAGAAGGCTGGGCAGGGTGAGACTGCTGATTCAGCGACAGCCTTCACTCATGTTGCATTGAAGGGACCATAAGATCACTCCCTGAGATGAAAGAAGTGTATGGCATGAGGGTGGGGTGACCCTTGGGCTTGGAACTTTTTGTTGTCTGCTTGTATATGGACACAAGCAGTACCCACGGACTCTTCAAGATCTTATTTTCTTCGATTTTCCTTCCACTGCTCCCCTGGTTCATTTTCTACGGCAGATTCCTCCATTCCTTTGCTCCCCATGACTCTGGGTTCTATAAATGCAGGACAAGATCCATCAGCTTCCTCCTTAAGGAAGGAGCATGTGGGTTTGTACATATTTTATTCTGCTACACAGAATTGGTGTGTCAAGGATTTCTATTTTAATTAACGCTTGTGTACACATGTGGGAGGAAGAGCACTCTGCTGGAAGTGATTTGACTTCCAGCAATGCACTTCAGCTCTGTGACCTGAAAAGTCATTAGGAGGCAGGACTTCACATCAACTTATTTTGTTATGTGATGTAACCTTACTCGGGCAACCAAGGACTATGGCTTTAATATGAAGACATTAAAGAGTACTTACTGGTGAGATGGGCAGATTTTCGTCAACATGAATGCAGTCTGTAGCATTAAAATATTTGACCATAGAATAGCATAACAATGGAATCAACCAAAAAAATCAAATTAAAAGACAAGAAAATAATTTCTAGTGGAAAAAACACCCCTTTTTGTCACTAAACACAGGTCTTTTCATGTGAACAAAACAGAAAGCAGAAAAGTACAAAGAGATTTTTGTTCATTTGTTCACCTTTAACATTCAGGAGAACAAACAGTCTACAAGTTGGATATGGTATTGACATGAGAGGTATCATTCTAATTAAAATGGAACACTGAACTTTTATTGGAGAACAAGAGCGATGAGTGCCGAATGGTGACTTCCTGTTTAAAATATTTGGAAGACAGGCTCACACTATGACCTGCTTCCAGTTTCCAGTGGTATTAGGGATGAAGCCAGTATAAATCCAGTTGTCACAAAAGAAAAAGTTATAGTATATATTAAACCACAAAAAAATACTTTCAAATAACATTAAGGGTATGACTTAAGCCCACAAAAGCCAGGAAATTCAGAGTTAGGGCTGCAGCTCTGTCCTCAACTCACCCCATTTTGTTTAGGTATTATAGCAGATATGGAGAGAGCTACCTGAAGCATGATGGTATTGGTTTACAAGGGATGGCCCAAAATTTGGTATTGATCTGTGCTGGGTAGGGTTTGCTTGTTACACTAAAGCTGACAAACCCTTCTCAAGGAGTGGGAGATTATATGACAAATAAACCTCTTCATTAAATGTTAATAATATACATCCCTTTAGCTGATTAACTTTGTGATCCATGTTCCTGGACTTCAGACTGGTGATTTCTTTTGGAGATGTCTGCTGGGACTCATAGGAGTGGTGGACTAACCTGTGTCACATACACAGCTCTGGACTGAGTGATCACAGCGACTGGTATCTGAATATGCTGAAGAAAGAAGCCAGAACACTGATGAAGCAAAGTGGATTGATAATTAGCAATAAATCCCTAGTGGAAAATATGTGATCATCTGATGAAAGTGATGAGATTCAACAAAAAGGACACTTAAGAAAAAAGCAACAGGTTAAGATATGAGCTCAAGAAGCAACTTGAAGTAGAAAATTAGCTACAAAAGTGAGTTGAAGGAGCCTTTTTTCCGAAGAAAATAAAAATATGACTTGTATCAGTTTGAGTTGAAGGCGTAAAGAAAGAGAAACAGAGAAACACCTGCATATGTTTTATTTAGCTATAACTATGTCTTATGCTCCGTAAAGCTAAGAGTGACTGTTTTCTGGAACACCCAAAGATTTTGTATGTTTGCTATAATAAGTTTAAAAATATTCAGGGTTTTCACCAGCTGGATTTTGGCCAACCTTTGAATCATTCTAGTAAATATTACAAGTAATTCCTGCATCCCTGCAAATATGCCATACTTCATTATTTTGTCTTTGAGACACATTATATTCTGAGGTGCAGTTACATGGAAAAATGTACCTTCATGCTGAGTTAAGGGCATCTACACAAGGCTCTTCTTAAGTATTGTTAACTCAGCTGACGTGCAGTTTTTCCACACTTTTAATAATGTAACCAAAAAAAATGTACACAGGACTTTGGTTCCATGTTTACATTATTTTTAAGGAAGTCAATAACAAGTGGTTTGGGTCCAGCAGATACCCTGGCACTGCAAACCCCTTCAATCCCTCCACTGCATTGCACAGGAGCACATCAGCGACTTTATCAGAGCAGAATCACGTGGTGTCTGGACCCCAAAGTTCACTCAGGTATTGATTCATGCTTTCCAAAAATTCAGACCATGAGCTACTTTAAGGTTTCCCAAGCATGTCAGAGAGCTGGAATGGGTCTAGAATTTGCAACGATTTTCAAAACTTGCTGAGTTTTCATTCCAGGTTTCTTCATGTGAGAAATACAGCAACCTGTGATTCTATGTCATGCCTAATACCTCTGTACTTCTTGAGCTGTACTTTTTATTTCAATTTCAAGACATGGCATAAAGATTTAATGAATGAAAAACACTTCTTTAAATCTCTCAGTGCTGCTCTGAAATTATGGTGATTACTATGATCTCAAAGCACATGCCTAAGGTTTGATTTCCTCACCCCTTGAACAAACTGAATTCTCGTAAACATGCTGCTATCTATTTACAAAAATAACATAAATGAACTGACAACTTTATTTTAGCTGGTGTTCTCTCACCCATGCTGAGTAAAAATGATGGAAGTAGAAAGTCGTTACCATTCTCCCATTCACATTTAGAGATAAAGTATGGAACCTACTCCAGACTAATTCAGCTTTCAGAGCTAGACTGAAGAGTTGCTAAAGAATGGTTGTGGTTTTTTTGTTGTTTTTTTTTTGTTTTGTTTTGTTTTGTTTTGTTTTTTTTTATTTAAGCCTATAGGTTTGCATCAGACCAAAAGCAAAAAAAAAAAAAGCTGAAACAGGCAGACTTTAAACAGCCCCGCTCCAAAGAAAAGTTTGCTCCATATTTTCTGGAAATCCAGCCTATTTTGCCAAAAAGATTTGCAGTCCTTGTTAAAACCTGTGAGTTGGAGTCCATTTACCAGAAGCTTTGTAATATGAAACACGAACCAAAAGATACATATTTTTTTTTAACAGCAATCTTCATTACTGTCATATAGACAATTAAATTACACATTACCAGTTGAAATTCTATGACATTTTTTTGTTTGTCTTGTTAGCTAGCCTCCTTCACATGCAAAGCTGTATCACCTTTCTCCTACTTTTTCCTTGAAACTTAAGCTAGGTTTTATTAATTTATGACTGACTGTCTGAGAGGACACACAAATTCAGCTACCAAGACTTAAAAAAGCTTCTGTAATTCAACCTGTGCCTGAACATTCTTGCTGGATGACCTTATATTTGCTTTGAGCCGAGGACATCCTCCATGCTGTAACTGCTGCTCTGCTGGTGCATGATGCCTTGTTGAGCTAATGTGACTTTGTTTTGAGCCCTCAGCCCAACCATGCTGAGCTCAGTGTGTACAAGTCAGTGTTTTCATGAAATCACAAGCACAGGTGTTATTTGAAAACAGACTTGAGTTTAATTCCTTATGGAGAGATTTTTCATATTCATATAAACTTAATTTAAATTCAATGTGACACTTACCTTCTGAACACAAAAATAATTTAACTTTTAACTTCAACCACTAACTCACCGGAAGAAAATGACCAGGTGTTATCTTACAATAGCATATTCTGAAACATTAAAAAGCAAAGTCACTTAACTTGGGACAATGTTCTCACCTGACACCTAAAACTGTTGAATTCAGAGTTCCTCACAAGCCCTAAGAACAACCAATGTTCCTTGAAAGGGCTGCAAATATTTTGAACAAGCCATGACCCAGTTTTCAGTGCAGTTGAGCCAAACTATTTTTGCTGTTTAAATAAAAATAACAAAAATGCACATTTTTGCATAGTTTCAGCACAAAATTCAGGGGGCAGAAAAGGAAGAACTGTGGGCTGAGATGAGTTTCACCTTACAGTTTTGGAACAACCAAAACTCAAAGCTAAATGGGCATGGTGAGTGCACAGAACCACAGGAACCAAAACCAAAGAAAAGGTTGGGATGGAATGTTATTACAGCTTTTATATCTATCACGGTAGCTAGGTACTATCTGGCCCCAATGGCAACAGAATTTGAATAATGCATTTTGTAGTGATTTTTACGTGTGATTCTCACCAGTGAGGCCACTACTAGAATAGTGTGTGTAATTCTTGATGTCCAGACTTAAAACAAAGATGTTAAAAAATTGTGCAGGGCTCAGGAAAGCAAAGTAGGAATGAATCATAGCGTGGAAAATTAGTCATAGAATGACAGAACAGAACAGCTCAGTCCAGTCAATGTGTCCAAGGATAACTAGATGACCTGATAATAGCTTATTAGTGATTAAATAAGAATACTTTTGGTAGTAGTTTTTTGTTCTTGTTTTTGTTTTTGTTTTGTTTTTTTTTAATTAAAGAAGATAAATATCAAGAACAAACAACTGGAAATTGAAGCTTGACAAATCGAGAACAAAAATAAGGTGCATGTTTTGGATTATCAAGATAATAACAAATAACTCACAAGTGTTATGGTGAAGTCATTCACCACTTTAAGTCATTGAATGAAAAACAAATATCTTGAACTGTTTTTCCTAAATCCATCAAAAGGGGCTTAACTCTAAGGTTATTAAGACTAGATTTAGAATAAGATCGTGATAACCTCAGCCACAAGACATGAAAAAACAGAATGGAAATATTCCCATAAATGCCAGTATATGAGACCAACAGAAGACAATTCAAGCTGAAATTTTCTATTTCTCCAAAATTTCTAATGATTTCTTTTTCATTTTGATCTAAATTCTATTGAAGGCAATGCTATTTTTCCTTCTGTCTTGAAAATGCATAGTGTAAAGTAAATTTGAAGACTTCTGGAAGTCTTACCCATATTGTCACAAAAGCTGACAACTGTCAGGAAGCTGGCTGGTTTTCTCCGCTACATTCTTTGCATAATAAATTCCTTAAGCAATAAAAATATTAATAATAGTTCTCACATAAGGTGCTTTTGCTTTGAGAACAAAACAACCGTGCATGCAGCCAGACTAGAAGCCTCAAAAAACAGTCTTTTATGCCATATTTCTTGCAGCACTATTTCTTTCCTCCAGAAATATTGCAGAACATATTGTTAACTGACTGTCATAAACAGAAGAGGAGGGAGAGCCCCCTGTTTTATCTGTCTGTGAAATGCAACCATCCTTGAGTGCAACACAACAAAGGTTCCCAGTGGCTTGCTCATCTGAAATTGCATTGAATTTGAGGCAGTTAGCTGGATTAGCAAAAGCAAAAATCTTGAAAGAACATGCAAGTAATTTCCAAATAGATTTTGTTTTATTGAAAAACAGTCCAAAATTTTACTCTAGCTCTCCCAGGATGCAGCAAAACCAAACGCAAACCCAAAGCCTCAGCTAGTGTAGAAGAGCTGCCCTGCATCACCAGCAGTCGAGAATATTAAATTAAACTGAAGCTAGAACACAAAAACTGTTTTAGAAGAGGGTTTTTAGTGATACATGTTTAGACTCAGCTCCTCAGGATTAAGATGTTTTCCCTCTGTATCTTGCAATGAGACTAACTAAGCTACCAGAGGTTAACATGGGACAATGACTCAAGCTATGCAGTCAATTGAACAAAAGTTCCTCTCAAATTAGTGGGAGTTCTGCTTAGTTGAGGGACTCAGAATTTGGCCCAGCAATTAAGTTATTCATTTTTTGCCCTGAGCATTCCTCTTCCTCAGTGGAGTGTGCCAAGAAAACTGAAAAACTGAACAGCACAGAAGTAGTATTAAACTTTAACAATGCTTTGCACTGACACGGGGGGAATATCAGAGCTATTTAGAAACAATGGCATGATCTCCAACAAGAGCCAGAGAACTCACAGGATATGAAATGCACATATGTGCTTTTCATTGGGATCATCCCCTGTCCTCATAGGCTGAACCTTTTCTCGTGCCTGGTGCTCCCATGCATAGCACTTAACCTGACCACTTAAATCTCTCTGAAGCTACTGTTAGTTACCTGCCAAAGGCTGTAAATGCCCAGCTGGAAAGTGAGCTGTTTAGTTCTTACATACCACTCACCTGAAGGTAACACATTTCTACTGCTTATATTTAAAAGGTACTTTAATTGAACTGTACGTTAACTTTACTTGCTTTGGGCTCAATTCGACAAATGCTTAAAATCTGTCTAATTTTCATTGTGTAGCTAGATCTCTGATTCAATTTGCCCACAGTACACAACACCAAGCAAAGCATGACAATACTGCTGTACACAGTGGCATTCATCAGATTTAGTTTAAAAACAAACAAAAATATTAACAAAGGTTTTAGAAAGTTATTTATATTTTGCAAGGACTATTTTTTCCTAAAGTTTTGATTTATTTTCAAGTGTTTTCTATTTGTTTAAATACTTTCAAGATATTTGCATGCAGCAGTACAGCAGTGTACATGACTGACCTACATGTTCTTGCCTGTTTGTTTTTTCCTCCACTTGAAATGTGGGAAGAGACTATTAATTTCATTTTTCCAGGCATATCTGGTTTTTGTTTTTTTTTACATAGGCCTGTACAACCTTGAAATTCAGGGAAATATGCTAATCTTGAAGAGGAATAGTGTAAAGTCCCACCTGAGATCCCAGTAGAGCAAGGTAAGCATTTCTAGAGCACGATTAATCCTGATGGCAGATTACTGAAAGAAGTCCCAACCTAATAGTCCCAATAACATTTCACTGATGATTAAAGGGAGCCTCGGTGGTCAGGTCAGTTTCCAAATTTTATATTACAGACATTTAAAGTAAAATGAATTCCACCTTCCACAGCCAAATTATATGTGCAACTCAGGTGGTCCGTAACACAATAAAGGAAGTACAGGCATACAACAAAATCCCTGTGAATATCCCTAATAATTTTTAAGTAGCAGATAAGTATCTCAAGTAGCATATTCCAAAGTTGTTGACTTTTACCAACCATGTCTTATTAACTAATCTCTATGCTGACAGACTGCTGACTGAATTTAAAGATCATATATCCCCAACAGAAAGGTGAATGCTAGTGCTAAATAAGATAATTCCAGCTGCTGCCTGTATGAGCTAACATTCCCTGTCCCTGCCATAGGTGAGCAACCTTCCTCCCACTTCCGTGCTACCATCTTCATGGATACAGAGTTAGGAAACTAATTCAGCTGCAAAGTTAGTACTCCTCATCTGGATTAGTTTTCTCAAAGTCAAGAAGCAGGAATACGCCACCATTGTCTGGGGATAGGTGAGGTCACCACCTTTGGCAGAAGCATCTACTTAGATCATCTTCAAGTGATTGTGAAAGCACAACCTTAGCTGCACGCAGAGTTAATTCTCATTATCTTCTGCATTGCCACAGCGTGTAACCACTCATCCTCAGATTCCTGCTAAAATGCAACGTAAAACTCAACACTGAGTGTCATTTTTAGTGTCTGAGAAGTCATCTGACAACGGGGGAAGGACCAAAAGAGCATTGAAGAGGCAAAAACCTTGGCGTTCAAGAGTAAACAGAATCAGACCAGTGGAAAACTTCAAGTGAGAAAAAGTTAAGGGAAGAAAAACTTCTTCCAGAACATCTCAGAATATCCTGAAAACTTTGTTCAGAACAGAAAGAAAGCAGACATCTAACATAAAGATCCCCTTTTGACAAATTTTATATATCTCTTACAAAACACAGGGGTTCAGATCTCACTAAAATAGTTGCAATTTTTCTTCTCAGTTTCTTAGAAATTTTCTCAAAAAATCCTATCTGAGGTGGATACATATAAATGAAAAGTTTCCTTACACAGTTAAAGTTTAGCTACTGAAAACAAGACCTTATAATGAGATACATCTGAAATCTGTAATAGCAGGCAGCTTTTCCAGTACCAATAATAACCCTTTTATTGTAGAAACCTGTGTGTGAAAATACTGGTGTGGAAGTGAAAACCAAGCTGTGCAGCAAATATTGACTTTTAAAGTGTTCTTTCTGTAGGTGCTACATGAGCATCTATAAAATATATACACTGAATGCTATGCAGCAATAATAACAATATTAAAGGACTCCTCATCCTTGCAAATACGTATGGGATGCAGAATAACTGGTATTCACAAACAGCCCTGCAGATTAAGGATATGGAATTTTCATGGTGCAGTTGCTTATGAACAACAAAGCTACCTCTCAGAAATAACTTCGGACTTCAGCTCTCATGTCCAATAAATAAATTATTATTATTCATACATATCACAGTACTTTTCAGAGCGTCCAGTAAAGCACTGTATGGACATATAGAAAACATAGCCCTTGTCTTCAAGAGCTTACAGGATTAAGCCTGACCTATTTATCATAAAGATGCTGATCCATATATTCACAGGGATTTGCTTGAAGTAGTGTTTTAATTTCGTGTTTCTCAAGAATACATATCACTTCAGGATCTTGTAGGTAACATAGTGGTAAAAGGAAACTTACCACACACACCCCTCTAAGCCTGATGAGGGCCCAAGAGCTAATCAAAAACACTACAGGCCTTTTAGCAACAAATCTGAGTTAATCAAATCATCCCTGCTGTTTTTTGTTAATGTTTGGACAATCTAGCTTTTCTGCAGAATGCTCTCGCCATCTGAGTAGAGGACAGGGAGCCAGAAACTCCTTGAGTTTTAATCCTGGCTCTGACACTGATTCTCTCTGCGGCTTTGGGCAAGGAGTCATTGTTCTATAGTAAAATGCTTGTATTGGCAAGATGATGAACTACTACTGTAGATGATCTAATAAAATTTTTCCATCTTTAATTTCTGTGATTCTGTAATGCTAACAACATAAGTTTCAGCCTCTCATCTGAATAGAAGAGGTAAATACTCACCCAGTTTGCCTCCATGCAAAGAAGAATTAAAGTTATAGGATACAAAACTTCACAGAACTGAAGCTACAATGCTTGATTAGCATCATGTTTAGTACCTTGATAATAAATAACACCTATAGGGACTGTGTAAAACAATGCCAGATTGAATATCCCTCTTTCACTCTACTAATCATTGTCTGAGCCGGAGTTTGTTGGAAAATTCTGTCTCTAGCTAATTGTGTACCCCTATTTTTTGTTTAGGCATTGCTTCAGTGAAACGATTCAGAAGAGTAAATCAACCACTAAATGGTGAACATTTTTTTTTTCTGGGAAAGGTAAGGGAAGAGGGTAAGCACAATAGGGCAAAGTTCCAAGAGTGATGCTTACGCCAATGCACACAATGACACGGTCATTGTGGGAATGCCTGCATTTCCCAGCTGCTACAACCAGCTCAGTTGCACTCACTGCTTCCTGACTTAAGATCAAGGTTCTTATGGGGGACTCTAACTTGACCTAGGGAATGGACTGAAGAATAGCAGATCCAAGATAACCCTCCAAAAGCACAATTATAACAGCATGCCTCTGAAAAATGTTATTTACAATTTCTAGGCTTAGAAAGACAGAAGACATAGAATCACAGAACCACAGAACTATAAAATGGCTTGGGTTGGAAGGCCAATCAACTAGATAGGTGATCTAGTTCCAAAACCCTGCCACAGGCAGGGACAACTTCCACTAGACCAGGTTGCTCAGCTCCATCCAGCCTGGCCTTGAACACTGCCAGGGATGGGACAGTAAATGAATTATCTTACACTTGCAAATATGCTTCATTAACTATGCAAAGAACACCAACCACAGCAACCACTGTAGTCTACAGCTACGGACCCATCCTGCCATTTCAAGGTATGTGCAAAAAACTCAAAGGTGGGACTGCTGCTGACAATACATAATAAATCTTGCTCTTCAGCTGTACAACACTGATGTATCAGATGGGAGGAGACAGCAGAGAAGAGTAACCAGAATACGTTTCAGTGAAGGACAGTTACAAGCAGACCTACCTAAGGACTTTCTCATTTTCCTAAGACAGTGAAATCTGGCTTGCTCACACCAGACAATGCACAGAGACAACTTCTTACAGAGCTGGTTGCTAGTGAGTTATGTCAACATTTGGCAGGAATCTCCCTCTCATTGTTTCAGCAGCATATATTGCTGTTTCCACAACTGAATTTTTTGTAATAACTTATTTCCTTTGATAAAGGATGACACCTTGGCTCTTCACTCCATTGCTACACATCATAGCAAGGTAGATAAAGCAGGAAGAGTGATCCTTGCTTGAACTGTGGCCAGCAAGTAGTTGGACTTGCTTTATTCCACACACAGTAAACAGGAGACAGCAATATGGGGGTTGTAGAGATGCACAGAGATAGATTGCTGTCACTCAAGGAGGGTATGGTGATCTGCAAGACGAATGTTGCCTGACAGCAATCTATCAGACTGGCAGGGGTAAACGGAGAGACAAAGATGATTACTGTCTCTCTCCAAGTTAGACTGCATTTTGGGTTTCTTTACAATATGCCAACAGCCAGAGAGCTACCCTTTGCAATCCAGCGACTGTCTTGATATAAAAATACCAGCAATGATGATACATTGCCCTTATAAACTGAAATTCTGCCAAACTAATTTTCAGTCCATAGGACATGTCTTTGCCATACTGTTTCAGCAGATTAATATGACTTCCGTCAATAGACATTTGCTGCCTTATACTACTCTGTACCAACAAGACCTTATTATGAAAAGTATGTATAATTACTGTTATTTACAGAAAATATTGGTGGAGTTGTTAGGTTAAGCAATCAGGACAACTACAGAGGAATGGTTGGTTAACCAATTATCACATTTTCTTAGAAATGAGTGCATAAACCTCAAGACATACCACAGTTAAAAGCTATTTCAGCCACTGGAAAACAACTGAAAGACATCTAGAAACCTCTGGAAAAGGATACCCTTCCCCCTAGAAAAAAAATTTACTTCATACAAGTCACAAGAAAGTTATTATCCAAGCTAGGTCGCTGACAAGAGATGTTATTAATGATCCCATTGAAATTATTAATGCATTTAACAATCACTTTGCAAACTATAATATTATATCCTGGGAGAATACTGAATCATGCTGGTTACTTGGATGAAGATCAAATAAGCTTAGGATGAAAAGATCAGACTCTGAGAAAGTTTAGAGTACTTTGTGATTAATAAAAATTAAATGCCAGAACTACTTGATTTGCATTTAAATCCACAAAGGTGTTGACTGGACTTTACCACATGATTTGGAATTATACAACGAAGCACACCTCTGCACACACAAAATATTAACATGGATACAATACAAGGATGAGTCTAATGCTCCATTTAGATGCAAATATGCTAGAGGAATATTGTGTGCTGGTGATGAAACTTCTCTCCAGTTCATAAAATGGACCTCACTGCAACACGTTGGTAATTGTAAAACCTCTCTCGATGATTTTTGAGCGGTCTTGGGAATCCGGAGAGGTCCCAGCTCACTGGAAGTTGGCAAACGTTGTCTCAGTGTTCAAGAAGGGCAAGGAGGACCTTGGAAACTACAGGCCTGTCAGTCTCACTTCAAGAGATTTTAAAACCCAACCCAAAATAAGTTTTCAAGCTGGCCATATCTATGAAAGCACCAGTGGGAACAGAGTAGTGTTCAAAGAGAGAGGCTATTGCAAGGAGAAAGCGCTATTCAGCAGTTAGTGAAACATTTAACTAAATGTACTGTTGGAGACAGGTACTACTTAACTACATATTAATTTTCCATGCTGAAATGAGCACTGAATTAAAAATGCAAACCCCTCTAAAACTCACGTATAAAAGAGCTAAGATACAACCTCAGTGCTACAGGTATTTCCCTCCTTCATGCCTACATTTTCTATTCTTTATCCATTCTTAAATTGTAATGAATAACCAGAGATAATTATCACATTTCTGTAATGACAGAGAACTTGCACATGCTAAGATAGTGGCATAATTTGATATTTATGAAATGCTTCTTTATTTATGAAGCATCTGTCTTGAAATTTAATTACCACCACCACACTGTTTCATTACAATTCTAACACAGATTAATAATGAACAAGATTCCTACTCAGGCTATTAAAACTTGAAAAACGAATACCCTTTGATGAATTCAAACCACCACCTCACCCAGCTACTGTATGAAAGTCTTGATACTTTCGTTTATTTTTCTGTTTCCTATGTCAGTCAGAGAGGTTAAAACAGGAAAGCCAAAAGCTGGAAAAGAAACAAAATGAAAGAGGGACAAGGGAATGGGTGTGTGAAAAGTTAGGGAGGTTTAGAGCAAAGGGTTCAGATTACAGCGCATAAAGAGGCCAGAGAAATATTTTAAAAAATTATGAAGGTTATAATATTGGACAGAGAATTAAAAAAAAGAAAAGACTAGAGAAACAGCATAAGAATAGATAGATGACAGCTGTGGGTGGGTGAAGAGAGAAAAAATAGGAAAGGCCAGATCTCGTTCTCATGGAAGTCAATGGCAAAGCACTCGTTGACTACAGTGGGAACTGGAGAGGCCCATCGTGAATGAAAATTCATTCCCACGGGGGTGGGAAAGGGTGGAGAACTGGCATTAACAGAAGAATGAACAGGCATAGGGAAATTAAAAGCTGAGAGCAGTAACTGAGGCCTGAGGAGACACAGTCAGAAAAGTTTCCATATGTAAGGCTGCTGGGAAGCCAGGGGCCCTTGGCAAATCACTGGACTGAGGGCCTGACTGAGACCCAAACTCAAAAGCTCTCCCAACTTCAGCAACCAAAGATGCAAGAACTGGGATCTTCACAGCACTATTTTGGACTTTGGAAAGATCTCTGACTAAATGCCAGGTCGTGTCACCCTTGTTTCACAGTAACTGGATGTAGAAACAGCTGGGTTGGTTTGCCAGGTCAGCTGCTATTGACTGCAGTGAATGGACTGAGGGAGATTTGAGCCATTGTTGGTAGCACAGGAACCACTGTCTACGGTGAGGGCAGCTCAGGGTTTTTGAACTGATAAACCAGCTTTCAGTCAACCAAAAATTATCAATTTCACCTTTCCATACACATTTACTGTGCATCTTGCAATAAATGGTGTTCTCCTTAAAGTCCTTATTTTTCATTTTTTTCTCCCCTTAGTCACAGAAAAAAGTTTTACCTAAGCATTTCCAAAAACTCACAGAAATACAGACAGATAAAAGGAAATAAGGCGTCATTCTTAGGGTGTGTTTCTATTTTCAGACCATGACTTTCTTAATCCTTGCCTTAGGACCAGTTAACCTACTACCCCCAAGTCTCATAATCTGTTCATGAGCTAGCAAAGGTTTGTTAAGCCACCAGCAAGTATGTGTATCCATTCCCCCCTAGTGGAAGATAAAAGGCTTCTGCTACTACAAATTACTTTGTCAGCTCAAGTGCTAAGCGGCTGTGTTACAAATTTAAAGAACCCAGACCCACTGATGACCCACGTGAGGATCTACCATATATATCGCAGGATTGGATGTTCAGTGGTTTTTTGGTCTGATTTTTGTTCCTGTGTTACTGCATTGCAAACGGCTTTAGGAAGCTGTGATGTGCCTCTCTTGTGCATACATAGATACAATCAAAGTCCATGGCAATGTAGTCCTTCCAAGTGAAGCCAGGCCTTTTTTAGTGCATGGTGCTCAAGGCTGTCTGTTGAATGAGGAGAGCTACCCCAGTTTTGCCATGAAACCTAACATTGACACTGAAACATGCAGGAGGCAGAACGTCCTCAAGGCTAGAGTAGTTAAAGCTCTCCTTGGGTAAATTGATTCTGTCTCAGATCCTATTGCAGCTCTCAGGTGCTGCTGGGAAAGTCAAAGAATCTGAAATTTTCTGAATTGGACAATGTGGCTGCTCTTTGTTTGTTGTGCAGTATGAAACCACACAGCGAGTGTACTGAGCTCTTACTCCTGTAACTGAGATCAGTGAGACCAAAGAGGCCTCAGGATGAGCTCTACACTTCACTTACACTGTTCTTATAATGTCAACTAAACTGTCAGCCTGGCCACTTTATGTTCTTTCACTGTTTTATCTGTAGTCTATCATAGTTCTGTGATAAAAATAGCTCCTACTGGACAGGACTGTCGCTAAGATAAAATTATTCTGAGCTCCTCAAACACACATGTCTGTTTCAACCCAATCTTGGAATCACCTCATCTCCATAAGAGCCTCAATAACCTCACAGCATAACAAGTGTCTAAAATTCTACTCCTGCTTATTCACTGCGAGCTATGTCGCTGTAAATAAGGCCTATTTCAATCTAACATGCTTCCCTCAGCCTGATTTGGCTCTGGAAACTCCCATCTTTATCTATTAAAAAGCTTACTCCCACTGATGTCTGTTAAAACCTAGCTGATCAAGAAGGTGGTGCCTCCTGTTAGGCAACAGTCTAGTCAATAAGGCATTTCTCGGGGATGTAGGAGGTACAGTCTCAATTTCCCCTTTCTTCTGAGGTGAGTCATACTCAAAGCTTCCACACAATAGGCTTTGGGGAATGCAAGGAAGGGAGGGTAGAAACGCTGGCTCCTTTTGAAACTCTGCCACAACATGAAAGGATGATGTTCATAAACTTTCTGGACAAGCTTTAGGCTCCAGGCAACAGCAGGACTGGATCAGAAAGCCCTGCATTACACTGTAGGTTTTTCATGTTTTTTTAAGGACGCCTCATAAGGAAAAAGCAGCAAAACAGATATTCCCTATTTTGGGTAACAGCTGCCCACTCATTTCCTCCTTCATTCTCAACTGCATGCTCTAGCCATCAAATTAAGAAATATTGGTTCACCTTGTCCTCTTTCTTGCCTTATTGAGTAGAACTTGCCTTAGTGTACAGTGGAAGGGCTGTTGAGTACACTTTTCATTCCTTTATCAGAGTGAGATCGAAAGTAATGAAACATGAATTTCTAAAACGTCAAGTGAATGCTTAACCAGTAAACTGTTGCACAACCAACATCAAGGTAAGAGTACCCTCAAATTCTTTTCTGCCTCCTCCTCTAGTCAAATTCCAAAATAATAATGTTCCCTGCTCTGTATTGAAAGCAAGAACTTAGATACTTCACCAAGGATGAGGGCTAGACTTCTGTCCAAAGCCCAAGGATGTGTGATCTCATACTCTTGAGTAAGATTTTTATGTTTTCACAGTGAAAAGACTTCAAGTGCATTTTTTCCTCTTCAGTAACCCTCCATGTGTCATCCCTGGACAGCAGTCTACTCAACCTGAGAGTCAATCCATATAGCCCTCTGAAATATTTTACTCTGCCTTTACATCACATGTGGAGTTTGGGTACATAACTCCAGGGTTCTGAAATGCTGTCTACAGTCACGTATTCTCTTTGAACTGATCCATTGGCACTAACGCAAGAGCCCAGCAGAAATATTTCTGTACACAGTAAAATTCCTATATTCAGGACAGGGTTTGGATGGCACATGATAAATAATTTATATGGTCATATATTGAAAAATGAGATTGTGAAGAACTGCCAAATAAAGACCAATCTTCCATGAGCACCGTTTGTCATAGTCATTAATGAGGCTGGAGTCCTGTAGAAAAAGTGGGCTGCCTAATTTAAAGTGCTATGTAATATAAACTGGTATCACGTCACATCTATATACAGAGAGCAAATTTATGTTGGAACAGCAGCCTCACTGTTTGAAGTTCCTATTTTCCTCACATCCTTTAGTAAGTTTTTTTTAGGATGTCAGTTGAGACAAAGAAAGAAAATTGTTGAAAGTAGATATGAGGTTGACATGCAGACATAGAATATCTCCATATGTCTACTGAGTAAGAAACAGGCAACACCGTACTGCCTGCAGGTGTTTAGAAGCTGTCTTGGATTTCTTTTTTCTTTTTCTTCCAATGATTCAAAAATATATGGGATGAACCATTCTTTATAATTATGGTATTGCAATAGGGTGTTGCACTACAATGATGATCGCATCCACTTTACAGAGCTTTCATGAAGCTTAATGGATTTATTGTCCTCGTCTTGCTTTATTTATGCTCTTTCAAGACTGATTTTTATATAAGTGGAGCTTATGGACAGTGCAAAAAACATACACAACTAAGACATGAAACAGGTCTTGAAATCTTCGAATAAAAATACTTTGAGAAGTACACCGTAATACTGCATACACTGTGACTTTAGCTTAAACCTCAGCACAATACTCTTACTGCCATTTCTTATGCATTTTGCCCCAGTCCTGTTACTCCCCAGGCTATCATTTTCAAATTGAGTGTCAATGATTCCCAGTCGCCTTTATTAATTCTTCTTTTTTTTTTTTGAAAGACCAAAGATTAAAGCTGAATCCATGAGTTATTATCAGATGGGAAATATTAATTTACTAAAGCATCTGAACATTAGGAGTAAATTTGAAAACAGAACCATCTGTTATATAAACTAATCCAATAGACTCCACACTCTGTATAGCCAGCTGCTGTCAAGTAACAGATTATGAAACCAAGTAATAAATCTTAATACAGAAAATGTTTCTCCATTTGAAGGGTTTGAAAATTTATTTTTCCTTTCTTGTTTTAATGTAAACTTGATGCAAGTTTGCAGAATTCTCTGACCTGTTGGGGCTCTAGCACTCGCTCAGATCCCCGTGGGAGGCTGTGGATGCAGTCTCACAGAGGTCAGCTGCAAGGCAAGTCTTGTGATACCAAACTCTTCTGTGCATCAGTCACTCATATCCTGACAAAAGCTGCTCAGCCTGGTTTTGAGATGGGTACAGTGACAAAATTCAAAACAAGGATGGCATCCACCTTTTCTAGACTAGTCAAAATAAGGGAAATAATCTTTCCTGCAGCCAAGATTTAAATGAATAATTCAGAATTCTATTCATCCTGGGTTGCGATCCCTGCTAAAGAAAAAGACCCTTTGTAACAGTCAGCATTCAAATGGACTCCAGACTAAGTTTCCCTCTTTCTGATATGATGATTATTGGTCCATGTACCAGCCACCAGCAGATGATTCATACCAGATGCCAGAAACCACTCTGCTCATGGCAGCTGGTTCAACACATGGAACCCGACAATTCCTGCATCTAACATATCTGAATCTGTCCTTTCCTCCCCTCAATGACATGGCAGACAATCCTTATCCTTTTAGTTTTTGGGAATAGTTTTTCCTCTCTATCCACATCACAACAACTTAAAAGAATTTGTGCAACCCATCCGCCGCCTTCTTTTTAGACTAATTTATGCATGCGTGTGTCAGTGTGACACTCAACAAGGGAAAGAACTTTATATATACATGTATATATATATTTTTATGAAATTGAATGGAATTAGACCATCAGGATCCCAAACAAGGTGTGTTTCCTAAGTACAAGAAAGCTTTAATATTTGGTTCTTATCCTCGTCCAAAATAAAACAAGTGTCACATCATAGTACAAGAAAAATAATATTTTTGGGAGTTGCTTAACTATGTACTTAACTAATTATGAAACCTGTGACAAAATGTGGGCATTAGTGGATGAGACACTGCAAATTCATTAGGGTTTAGGTTGCCTTGGTTTAGCTCAATTTGCAGCTCCGTGTTGTAAGCCAACTATTGGATTAAACAAGGAAGGGAAATTTTCAAAGCAATGTGCCAATATACACCGAAAAAAAAAGGAAAATGCTGACAGAAGCTTTTAAACTCCTTACCTTCTCTTCATCTTTACACGAAGAACAGTACATTACTCTTCAAGGCCTTCTGCTGCCTTCAGGTATCCCACCTGAAAAGTGACATACTAATTGTTATGAGCAAAGGAAGCAGACTCTTTTCCTAATGGGTCGTATCTGATTGGATAATTGGACAAATTCTATGAAACTTCATATATGTAAATGGAAGAACTATACCGTTAACAGAACTCCTCTCTTTTTTTCATAACTGCTTTACTTCTCTGAACACCATAATCAAAGACTGATTAATCTATTCCAGCATTCACTGAATCCATTAATCATCCAGACTGCTTAATTCACTGTCCAAGATAGACTTTGGAATACAGTGTACAACTTTTTTTCACGTAGGGGAGCACTTTCTGGTGGAATAACATCACTGACAATCTAACCATGTCAGTGATTAAGTGATTCAGGGTTATATTATCTAACCATTTGTCGGCCCTCCGTATTTCACAATTAAGTACAAAATTCTGAGTTTCTAGCCTGCATGAATTAGGCACATTCTATGCAAACTTTTCCAAAAGTTTGCATATACTTAGAAATTCTAAATAGCAAGAAAAAATTGCCAATGGAAAACTACTCAAAGACATCTGTTCTCTCATCGATTTATTCAACAATCTCCCGTTAGCATGTACACTAAAGGGAGAATAGGCTCTGCAGAATGCAAGCAAAATGTGTTTCACTAACTAAATAAATTCCTTTATATATTGTGGCAAGACAAATAAATAAACCCAGAGATTTACAGACAGTCACCTTGGCTGACATTTCAGAGAGCTGGAGCCTTTAGCAATATTTTTTGCTTAACTCCATCCTAACAAAGCCCTATCTCTTCTCCCAAAACCTCATTTCTCAATTGTCCCCTGCTCTCCTCTTTCAGGCCCACTTCCCAGTTTCTTTGTCTTTTTCCTTCCAAGGTGTGATTGCTCTCTTTGCTCCCCAAAGTCTCCTTGATTGTTTTGCTCTGCTTTAATGAGTCCAAGGCTTCGCTCTACTCCAGAAATTGCATTTACCCTTTTTGTTCCCAAGCACATCTGTCTCCTCCAAGCTTTCTCTCCTGTTCTGACCTTCCTGCACTTCAAGACTTCTTTTGCCAAGTTTATTTCCCCTCTGTCTCTCTAACCTCTTTTTACTTCTCTGTTTTTTTCTACTCTTAGTGCACTAAAACCATGCCACTATTTCTTCTTCTTTTATTTTCCCTTTAGCAGTGACAAACTAAAACTTGAGAATTCAGATTAGTAAGAGCAATAAAATAGCAGTCATTGTCCTATTTTTTTTCAGCCTAATATGTAGAGCAAAGAGGGAGGCTTTTAAAAACTGATCCAATCTGGACATGGCTAAAAACAATAGCAACTTTCAAGCCTCATCTGTGACATCTTATGCATAGTCAGAAATTCATATGGAAATACCATCTTATATTAAACTTACCTTTTCTAATCCAATAATGAAATCTTCAATGCTGAATGAAGTAATACCTTTTTATATAATTCAGATTTGATAATGTGATATTATCTGAATGCTAATTCTTAAAAGTTTCTCGTCCTATAGGTTTGCCATTTCTTTCATGTATACTCTGGCATATGATAAAAATTTAAATTTCTACTGACTCTAAAATGAACAGCATTTCAACTTTGTCCTTCACTGATGAACATTACTAAAAAAAGTCTGTCAAGATTTTACTATTTTGATCGAAGTTAATATTTTATAGGCTATTTGCAGATTACTTTAAATTTTACTTTTCATCTAACAAAGAAATTAATTTGTACCAGAGGAGAGGGGGTCCTTCCCTGTTCTCAGTGATGCTAATAAACATTTAGCTAGTTAATTCACTAGAGACAGGATTAGAATGTAGGCCAACACAACAGATATTTCATATTGAAATTCATTACTTTCCTAGTGCTCTATGCTACATTCCTTAGCCAAACAAAACTCCTACTGACTTCCTGTATTAGGTCCATCTTTATTATTTAGCAGATTGACAGAACCAGAGTGGTACCATCTATTACTACTGGCAAATAACATTTGAATTCATCTTCCTCTTATTCACAGGATGACTCATTCTGTGTCGTACACACTTCATTTTTGATTTATGTAAGACGTACATTTGAACATCCTTTCTGAGACTCAATTATTTAATCTATTTTTGTCATTCTATTCATTCGCTTATTCAAGCCATTCTGCATTAATAATCAGTCTCCATTCTTCTTCATTATTTAGTATTATTTGGTATAATGGAGTGTGTGCCAACTACGACTTTTGGATAAAGCTTCTGCATGAGTGACACATTTACTGCTGAAAGTTAAAACATATAAAACTTCAGACAGCAAAAAAGCAAGATATTTGTAGAAGTACTGTCTAGTTTTTAACATCGTAATTGTGACTCGGGCCAAATTAGTAATAATAGTATGCTTTACCCAGCTATTTGTCTCCATATAAGAAAAAATATGTTATCCCAAATAAGTTAATACTGAGAGCTAGAAATGTAGCTCTTCTTAATTTCTGACATACCCTGTAAGGTATTTCACAGGGAGTGGGAGGTGTTTAGCAGAAGTCTTATTTATTAAGACACAAAATATTCTCCATCTTATTAATAAGACAATATATGTGGTCTACTTTTTCTGTAGGAATGTAGTCTCACGAAAACTGAAGAATGCTCAACAGTTTCAGACTTTTGCTTTGCATGTCCTGCGTATTGTTTCCTGTAAACAGCTGAATGTCAAGACAACTGTCAAAATTGTCTCACTGGCTGGAAGAGGAAATAAAATGGGTTTCTTCCAAAGAACTGCCCTGGCCATACTGCTCTGCTACCTGTGTACACAACCAATTTGTCACAATCTCAGGGGAAAGGTTGAGGTTAAATTCTTGTGCACTGCGGTTCACTAATCAGAGAGATTTTCTGATTGTTTCAGTCATGGCAGTTGTAGGCTGACATCCTAACCTTCGTAGTTTGTGAAGGGTGCATGGAAATTGTAGTTCTTGGAAGCCATTTCACAGAATGATGGAATCATGGGGACTGGAAGCATCCTCTGGATATTGTCTATCAATTCTCTAAAACTATCAGGTGTTGTCCCCTTATGCACCACCCTTTTGGTTTGAGTAGGGTCACCTAAAGCTCCTTGTTCGGTACTATGTCCATGTGAGGCTTGAATGTCTCCCAGAATGGAGACTCTGCAATCTCTGCTGGCAACTTCTTCCAGCCTCTGAACACACTCACTCTAAAAACCTTTCTGTTATGTTTTACCTAAATATATTGTGTTTCACTTCGCTTCCATTGCTTCCTATCTTTTAACAGGATATCAGTGAGAAAAATCCAGCTTCTTTCTTGCTCCTTCTCCTCCTTTCCACTTCAAAAATATCCCTCTAAGGCTTCTCTAGGTTTAACAATGCCAGTTCTTTGTCTCCCATCCACATGTCAGATGCTCCAGTCCCTAAATCATCTTCATGCCTTTTACTGGCATCACTTCAGTACAACAGTATCCTTTTTGTATATAGGGGAGTTCGGGACTAGAGTGGAAAAAGGGAAAGGGTCACTTCCCTCCATCCTGTGGCAGTTATTTGGCTAATACAGCCCAGAACTTGGCAGGCCTTCTTTGCCACAAGGTCACAATCTTAGCCCAGGGTCCACTTGTCCACCAGAATCCTCAGGGCAAAAAGTTCTTTCCTGGAAAGCTGATTTCCAGCTGGTTGGTCTCCAGCCTGTGTTGGTGAATGGGGTTATTCCTTTATTCTGTTTCTGGCCAGGACAGGGTTGAATTTTTGCAGGAGCCAGGAGGGAGAATGGCGAGGACCCAGAGGTTATTCTAAACCACCTCAGGTGGGGAATGGAATCTCTTCTGGGGAGAAGGGGCTCCTTCCAGTGGGGTAAAGCATGGCAGAGGCAGCTGTGGGGTAGGTCTCTTAGAGCCAGAGGGAGCGGTGGGGGAACGTGGCAGTGGGAGGGTCTGGAATTGTCTATGGTCGGGCATTGCCGCAGTGAGCAATAACATTTTCTTTTCTTCTACCCTCTCTCATTAGCATTGTTGCTGTTACTCTTTTTTTACTAATGTTATTGCTGCTCCCAGTAAGTTGTCTTTACTTCAACCCGTAATCTTTACCTTTTGTGCCTACAATTCTCCTCTCCAGCCCACTGCGAGGAGCAAGCGAGAGGCACATATCTTGCAGTGGTTTTGATGCCAAGATGATTTTTGCTTTTTCTTTTATATACCTTTTATACAGTTCTATGTATCCACAAGTATTAGCATGCATACTTGTAATTCTTTAAGTCTGATAACTTTGCATAGTTCTAGTGTTCTGTAGGGCCAGGAGACCAAACACCCCAGAAGCTGTGAGGCCAGGAGACCAAACATTCTACTATCTTGGTAAGCCAAGGTCCCCTTCCAGACCATATCCTGTAAACTAGAGATTACGCCCACCTGGTGGGGGGGGAGGATTCCATAGATGAGGATAATATCACACCATCCACCCAAGGCCCCTTACTGGGTACCCTTATTAGATATGTTAATGTGTAAGGTCTGTAAATTGTATACGTGATTTACCGTGGGGTGTGCATTGCGACGCGTTCCACTTTGGTGAAGTGATGCATTGATAGGATCGTATTAAAGATATCGAGGTAAACAACCCTCTCTAACCCTTTAACCGTGTCGGGCTTCCATTTCCTGAGACCAGGAAAAGGCATCAGTTTCAGGGGGAAGAATTAAGTTGGAGAATACCATTTCTATACCACGAAGCTTTACAGGTACAGGACTTTATATTTCCCTTTGCCAGAAATCATGAGATTTCTTTAGGCCCATTTCTCCTGCCTGTCAAAGTCTCTCTAAAAGGCAGCACAACCATTTAGTGTGTTAATCATTCTGATTTTGCATCATCCACAGACTTGCTGTGTGTGCACTGTGCCCCTTTATCCAGATCATAAGTGAAGATATTAAACAGTATCAGCTCCACTGTCCCAGTCTTGGAGCACACAAATCGTGACTACTCTCCAGTACAAATTCATGCTGCTTCCCTTTGACCCCAGCAGTTCAGCCAGTCTTCAATTCACCTCACTGTCTATTGTCATCCAAACTTCATCCTTCTTGAAAATAGGAGTGTCTTTGCTGTTTGCCAGTCCTTGAGAATTCTGTCCAACTGCCATGACTTTTCAAAGACATTGCAATGACATTGGATGGCTACCTCAGCACTCTTAAATGATTATTTCCTCAGCAGTGTTACACTACATTTAGAAAACACTATCAAAGCGTAACTGTAGCTAATTTATATGTATATGTGGAAAACAAACCTTGAATTTTGTGACAGCTGTGTTTTCTGATTTATGTCGTACAGGTAATGAATTTAAATCTACTTCAGGTGATTCTTGCGCTAGCTATTCTTAGCAAAGCCAGTAATTGCTTATTCTCCCTATTCTTCCCAAGATGATAAGTGCATCACCTGAGTTTAAATAAATCATGAAACAAAAGCAGAATAAAGTTTATTTCACTGAATAGGTGTCATTTATCTTAAATTGTCCATGGTGGGAAAGGATTAGCTATGTAAACAGTCAATGAGAAGAGACCTACTTGGCTGCAGCAGGTTATATTTTAAGAAGGAAAGGAAATAATTGAATATCATGTTAGCAGACTCTCACTTCTCCTACAAAAGGGTATACTTGGAAGGAATTACTACTCAAGTCTGTGATGCTCATTATAAAAATGCTGGCGATTGTTGGAGATTTCTGTTTGGCATCAAAAAGATACACTCATACACTCTAAATTATCTGTAACAAGGTGTCGGATTCCAGCTACGAGAATAAATTTGTTTTGACACAAACATGTATGAATTAGCTACCTAATCCTTCATTGTTAGCTTAATACATACTTCTCAAAGGTGTATGTACTGTGAGCAAACCCAAATATTTTTTCTAAGATATTAACACCAAGATCTTCAGCACAACTGATTTCCAGTTTGTGTATGTTTAGCCCATGTCACCGTTTCACATACATCTATATCCATTAATTTTCTCGCTGCTTCTGCAATTGGAGTTCAAAAGCTATTAACCACTCTGGCCACACCAAAGAAATCAACCAATGAAACTTACGGTCTTTTAGGGAGATACATGTTATTCTCCCTGTTTAAATTCTGTTATTCTGGTGATCCAAAAAATTGTCCCACCATCAAGAAAATGAGCCTGCTGTTGTTAGTTATTGCATCTGCATATAAGTCAGCTTGCTCAGTAAGTTTTACCAGGCACACTTTTTTTAGAATATCTTGGATAGCTCTTAATAAAGACTCAGACACGCCATCAAGTTACTTGACAAATTATTGTACGACACATGATCTTTGTTTGCCAGTTCACCCTGCCAGAAAGAACGGAAAACACTGTGACTTAGATCAGTCCACAACAAAAACAACTAAAACTGAGACTCACTTCTGCTCATGCTACAGGCTAAGACAACCCACTTAGATTTGCAGTAGTGCAGCTGACAGAAGACAGCATGTTAACACACCATAACTTGATTTGAAATTCAGGTTGATAGCATAGTACTGACTATAGTGGCCCTTCAGCTGTGCACTGAACATAGAAGTCTTACACGTCTGTTTGAAAGCCCTGCTTATTTTCGTGTCTTCTGGAATATTTTGTGGTGGAGAAGATTTCATCCCAGGTCTTAAGCTAAAAGCCAGTAACTAAACTGGTAACCTGGAGTGCCTTCTGAAGCACAGAAGACTGAGAGTGACAATATTGATCATATATATAGACACATACACATAATTAGAAAGGTACAGAAGCTGTTTATTGATTGGAGCTCCCCAAAATATTTGCTGTCTTTCTCCCAGTCCCTTTTTCTCCAGATATTCAATGCAAGTCTTTATGTCAGCAAATTTTCACTTGACAGTGGGTTAATGGTTGGACTCGATGATCTTAAAGATCTTTTCCAGCCTAAAAGGTTCTATGGTTATTGAATTATATTATCTCTGGAATCTTTCTCAATAATAGTATGCATAAAGAGTTCCCCACAATGAAGCATATTCCATGCATGATCGAGATGTTACTAGCACAATGTAAGCTAACAAACACAAAAAAATGTATTGAGATATTTAAAAGTGAGAAATTGCTGTAAGTTTCAAGACCACTGTTCCCAGTTCAATTAATTTTGAATATTCTTTTACTAATTTGAGGGGATTCTAAAGGTATTAAAGCTCTTAGGTTCTATTTGGCTAAAATTTCATGCAGTGGTAGGTTAAACCTTTTCAATGATCTCAGGATTAGCCTTAGCTTTCAAAGCTCATACAAAGGAAAGTTCTACAGTCCTTTCATCTGATATGTTATTTTCTTTAGGATTATGAGATAATGCATCTGGAACAACATTCATTCATCCAGGTTTGTGGTTTAGCTGAAAGTCAGTCCAAATTCCTGTAATCGCAAGTGACATCTGGCTAAACACGCACTTGGGTCAAGTTTAGACCTCAGCCACTATAAAGGGCTGTGGTTAAGATAGCATGCTCAACTTGACACCTCCCAAACAGTGCAATACACGCTCAGTCCACACCAACATAACAAGTTAAAGTTACATCTTTTTTATTTTTTTGTTCCTTGTAGATCAACATTTTCTTTCAACAGCCTTCAAGATTTTTTTCTCAAAAGCTTTCCTGGTGTTTGTATGGTTCTTCCTACAAGAACTTAGGCTAAAAATGCTCAAAACCTGTACCTGGTGTCTCCTAGTGTCAACCAAATTACAAACCAGAATTTCAGAGCATTAACCACTAGGTCCAAAGGCAAGAAGAAAGTTACAAAATCTGAACAGGTAATCTATGGAATGGGAAAAAAAATGAACTAGTTTGAAGGTAGAACACATAGCAGAAAGTCTATAATTCAAAATCAACCAAAAATTCAGCTGTAGTTTAATCAAGTTGCAACAAAACTAGGGAGCTACTTATCTGCTTGCACCACGTGTTTCAGGTGAGACTTAGTGACGGGACTTAGCCTCTTTGATTCTCATTACCCATTTTTTGTATGAATGCATACTGACCTTCTCTCATAACTATATTCCTTGGCTCTGAATGAGAGAATGAAGTTCACCTCATAGTTCCTCCAGGGCCGGGAACTGGTCAGTCTTGCTTACATTTTTAAGGGTTCAGAAAGAAAAACTACTCTTTCTGGATCAAAAACACTGATAAATCTTTTTCTGCATCTTACATCGCTGCAGAATTGACAACTCCAGTCCTCTCAGCTATTTAGAAATATCGAATTTAACACTGTTCTGTTGAGTAAACACCATGAGAGATGTAAAGTAGATGATTGTATCTGTCCAAAATATATCTGTCCAAAATGTTAGACTTCCAGTGAATACCAATTCAGTTTATATGGCAGAAGTTACCACCCATGGCATTCAATGACTGGACATCCCTCATAGCAAAAAAAGAAAAAAAAAAAATTAGAAGCAAAGCTTTTTAAAGAAAAGTCTCTTGTATACCTCATTCCACCTGAAGTTCATTATCACAAATCCTCAATATGGTAGCATTAGTAAATAGCAGTGAAAAGGAGAATTAATGCTAAAGGAGGCAGACAATTCAAGAAAGTGCACATTAATAAAAGTGGAGAATAGCACATAACACAGGGGAATCACAAAACTTGTGGTGCACTGCAAAATATATAGGAGAAAAAAGGAAACTATAGGGCAAGAGATAAAAAAAGGGTCACAAAACTCTAGGAAGAGTAGAAGAGAAAATTTGATATATATTTTGTTCAGGTTGGGAGCGGGGCAAGGGGAGGTGTGTAACATTTGATTCAGCGTGTCTTCAGACAAGTCCTAAGCTATTTCTACACTTTTCTGCTTCTAAAAATCTGATTTTCTTTTGAACGTGTATATTTTTTTGTTCCTTGTATGCTCTCTACTGCTACTACTTTTTTTTAAGGTGGCCCCTCTTTGTTATTGTATTTACAGCTCCATCCTACTCCTCCCCAGGGCACTTTTTTAACTGCCCTCTTTTCACTTTTGGCTCCGAACTGAAAGTAACACCTACACTGTTGATGGCTTGGTCACGGTCTGATAATTACCCCCAGCTGTTTGTCCAGGAGGCTTTCTTTCTGGAATTATAACTTGTTTGTATATTTCTCTGTTGGTCAGAAGCCTGTAATCTGAAATAACTGCATAGTAATTAATGTATTAACCAGATCGCCTTCTGTTTACGTACGATTTCCACTTAGCATTCTCTTACTTTCTCAAAGATAAGCCTCAAGTCCAACACTTTTTTTCATTAAGCATTTCCTAAAGGTTTTTCCGGGAGTTGGTCCAGCATCCATTTATAACAGTTTTCAGTATATTAATATTTGGTAATACTGCAAATAGAGTTTCACATGGAATAAAGACTGCCCAGGCAGTGTCATTGAGAATCACAACCTTTTTTTCCCCCCTAAACTTCTGCTTGAGTTCCTCCTATTGCTGGATGCAAACCAAACAGGTTTGTGAATGAAACATTTCCAGAATGTTATCTAATAGTCTTTGAGTGATCCAGTCTACCATATGGGATAAATGTATAGAGTGATATAGGGTAGAATACTTTAAACTGAAATGATACAGAAGGACGTAATTTTGGTGAGTTAAAACTCCTCCCGGTAAAAATCAGTAGTTTACACAGAGTTAAATACCAACCATCCAACATTAGGCTATGAACACATTCTTTAACTCAAATTCTCTATCTTTTCTTGTCAGCACGATTAAAGGCTCAGATTCAATGTAACTGATGTCTAAGGAACTTTAATTTTCCTTTGATGAACTGACAAAAAAGTAATTTCTTTAATCTTAGTCCAAAGGGCACAATGTTACAGTGGATTCTTTGTGAGTTTCACCAAAACATGTGAAAATCTGTTCTTATCTCCAGAGCCCTTTACTAGAAGCCACTACAATACCCTGCCAGATACAGGGCTACAGGCAGTGGATTAGTCTGGAGCAATTAGCTATCAACATTCGGTAGTTGTTGCTATGGTGGGAGCTCTGAGGTATATATAGGTAATTTCCCATAAAGGTGACAGTAAAATAATAATTGGTTCAGAATCAACCTAGGTGGAACAGAGAGAATATGACAGTAAGTAGGAGAGCCTAAGGCCCTGCACATTAAGGAGGCGTTCTCCTACCTGGTGTTGGAGTGTGAGAGAGTAATGTTCGAATTTTGGGTTCTACTAATTGCACTGTTTTGCCTCAAAGTCCTGTTACAATCGTCTGGACAGACACAGAGTCTTAAAATATTTTGTGCAGAGCAGGGCTATACTGCTGCAACCATTATAAGGGAATTACAGGATCTGAAGTCCATAGCAAAAGTGAAAAACCGGAGTTTATAATGTGCCTGTGCTATAATGTAGAACCACCTTTTTAGCCCTGTTCTCTTTCTTCTCCATAAATGCATTCATACGCCTGAAATGTTCACACCCACATTTTCTGTTGATATGTACATGGCACAAGCAACATTTATCTGTATTTTAATTTGTTGCCTCTTATATTTTGTTCATTGCTCCATTTAAGAAGAAATATAACATGACAGAAGTTGGGCTCAGAGGAATTCATCGTGTCTGTACCGTCACTGGAATGAAATGTCTCTTTCTCCTATCCCTTGTTCCCATTTTCATTCAAATTGGACGGAAGAAACAGTCCTAGCAGATTCAGCTTGTCAGCTATATTACTGGTAAAAATCTGTTTGGAAACCAGATTCCTCCACATGAAAATGTGTGTGTTAATTAGCCCCTTTTGTGTCAGCCTGTTTCTGAGCCAAGTCTGAAGAGTCATTTGAGGGCACCGAATGTCTGTTCTGAAGAGAGGCTTACGCGATTGAGAGTGTCATGACCACTTGAAAAACTTTCTTCAAGGATGAGAACTTTTCTGTTGGCAACATGTTATCAGGAACATCTAGTCCAGCACTATCAAGGATTTTTCTGTTTATTTTAAAAACATGCAGACACTACAACTCCCTTTGGTTCTAGTGATACAAGGAATTGAGGGCAGAAGAAAAAAATGCTCAGAGAGATTGATCTAATGAACTAAATGCAATTTATCATGAATAAGTGCCTGGATTTAAGTGCCACAAGTTTACCTACCCACTCCTTCTCCATCTGCAATGATTTTAAGCACAGACCAAAGCCAAGAAATACAGCCATGACTTATGAATTTCAGTCCTTATTAAGAAAACTGGCAAGGATAAACTGAGGGGTGTTGGTCAATCTATTACCAGCAGAAAGAGTAAAGTGCAAGGGTATCTGCATGATGTCTTCCCATTTTTATTAAATGTATATTAAAAGAACGTACTTTTATACATTCTCTTTTTGGCTTTTGTGGCAGATCAGGACCAATGTATTCCAAACCGTTCTGACTTCACTGCCTGATAGAGGGTCCAAGTCCACCAGACTGAACTGGAGCGAACAAGGCAAAACTAACCAATTTCCTAACAAACCCTGCAAGTTTCTTCACTCCCTTCCCCCACACTGAGTGCACTTTATCTTTCCCACAACTCTTGTCTCAAAGAAGCACAAGGGTTATTTTTTCTCATAACCACCCCAAACTGCATTTCTGAGAGGACACTACTTCCTTCCATTCTCAGCAATTTCAGAGGCTGCCAGAGGCTGCCCCTCTTCCCAGAAGTCACTCACAAAGTCAACAAGCAGTTTACCCTCTAACTGTTTTGATGTTGGCCTGCCTTCCAGCAATTCTCAGTTGGCACATAGTCTCCTGCAGACTATAATCAGCTTGGCACATGTTAAAACACCCATGCCAGGGCTATGGCCAGAACGAGTCAAGTCAACTGCTGTGTTGCAGTTACAGTTTGCCTCGTTACAGTTTCAGCAACACACTCAGGACCAGATTCTCTGACTGCCCACATTGTCTAGCACTTCACATCTCCTTTATGGGAAACTGAGAGCATTGCAGTTTTAATGTCAAGAAATAAACCTTAAGAGTTTTCCTCCAGCATGCTCTGAATTCCTTACACAGCTTAGATGATCTGCATTCCTGCCAGCCCACCCCAGTATTCCAAAACATCACGCCTCACACAGCACAGCCCATCCTGCCCCAGCCTCATATCAGACTGCTTAACCCCTGTAGTTGTACATGAGATATGTCCTTCCCAAAACCCTGCTGAACAGACCAAATTCATTGGCAGGCATTTTTTTCCCCTTGGAGACAAGGTGTGACCATGATACCTGGGACAAGCAAGAGGAAGTGGAGTACATCATTCCCTGGGAGGGGAAATTCAGTGAAGCAGATATCCAGGTCTACAGTCAGGAGGATGCAGTTAAAGGCAGTGGAACACCTCTCCTGTCTACATGGCCACTGTTCCCCTCACAGGATGTTCTGTTCACAGTCATATACAGAAAATGTGATAACAGACATTTTTTAAAGAACACTCAGTGGAGAATTCAACAGTGTGCATGACAGAGAAGGTTAGTGGCATTCACTCTTTGCCCATTGTTCTTTCACAAACACATATGGCTGTTAGGGGATTAATCTTTTTCTTAAATACTTTGGGAAAAAAACAGTCTTGTCACTGCATGACTGGTATTACAATTTTCTGGTTTTCCCTGATCTGCAAAATTCGCTAACACTGTAAAAACATCAAATAAGGCAGCCCATCAAGGGCATAAACATGTTATAGTGCTTCTAAAAAAAGTCAGTGCTTAATCTGACTGTGATTAATATGGGCAGCCTTTTTATATAGATTCTGTCTGTATTGGCAAAAATAATTTTATGCCTTTTGGGGAAGAGTGTTTGTATTTAACATTTGAAGAATAAAAGGCCCGTCTTTTAGATTTTACTACATTTTACGACTCTTTTTTCCATGTAAGGCTAATAAAATCATCTTAAATTGTAAAACAGAAGTGAAATCACAAAACAGAAGTGACTTTAACACTTGACCAAAAAAATGGTGTGCTGTTTGCAAAGACTATTACTTTGGCCTAATGCCCAATATATGTTGATACAGATGGTATATTTCCCTTACCTTGCAAGAGCAGCATCCACCAAGGTCAAGGTCTTCCCTGTATTTGTATAAACAGCAACAATCCATGCTCTCCCCACAGCATTTTGAAGAGCTCTGTAGTCCTGAGAGATCCTTACAGCACTCTCCACACTTCCAGTCCACCTGCTTCATAGGCAATGCCTTTGTGCTTTGGCTAAATTAAAGGAAATCTCAGCAGATATGTGGCACCTGTTCCATGTAGCTAAATTCCTTGTAGTCACCTCACCGGGTAGGACCAGGGATACTGACAAAGCAGGCCCAGAAGGACTAGTGCCAGGGCAGAATAATACTGCTTCCTTCTCCTCTCAGCCCCTTCCTTGGAGCCTCCTGCTTCCTTCCTCACTGCTCTTCAACATTGTTAGCCATGACCAGTAGCACACAGCCACAGACAGGCCAATGGCAGTGTCGAAGGGCAGCAACAAGAAGGCTCATTCATGAAAAGCGGTGTGATGGGTCACAGAGTGCTTATGGTATGGAGCAAAGAAAGGAGGAAGTATCCTTACAAGAGGGGGCCGTATGCCAAGGACATCCTGTGAACGTGAAGGGTGCGGCTGAAAGTCATGTGGTCACCTCATGTGGTCACCTCATGTGGTCACATATTCATTGTGGTCTCGTGTATGTCCTCTGCCTGAGATATCTTTACTGGGGAGATCCTTTGGAGCAATGCTGAGAAGTACGTAGTTGTGGGAATCTAGAACCCATCATGAGCTTCCTTCCTTTCTTTGTGCTAGCACAGGAGAGTTTCTGGGCCATCATACCTGTTCCTATTTTATGCAGGAATGAAAAGTCCTAGAAAAAGGTAATTCTTGCAGTCCACTATAAAGACTAAAGATATTTTCTAGCTACTACTGCGGCATAGACTTACATGCATAATGTTTCCCCACCTCCAGAATTCCAGATTCTTTTCTTTTCTGAAAGTATATTCTTTAAGATCAATGTTTATTTAATATTAGTAACAAGCCTGGATGTGTCTTTTTATTATGAGTCTAGTAAAATGTACCCCTCTTATCGATGAGGTATTAAATGTCAGGTTTATCTCGGATGACCCTTTAAAATATAAGCAACTAATAAAAAAATACTTCTTTTTTTCTTAATATAGGTCACTTAATAGTACAGTTTATCAAAAGTCAGTCATTTAATGGTATGCTTGAATCTGTGTGTGGTTTGCTTTCTTTTTTCTCTTTTGATACTTCTGGTATTAGCTCAATTTCAGAGTTCCTACAAATTTACTGTAAAAGATCTGTTTGACAATGAGGGAAGAAGTTGCCAGCCATGCCAATTATAGTGATTTTGTGGTGTGGGACTTTAGGCCACTGGGAACTAAAGACCCATGCCAGAAAAAAAAAAAGCTTTTCTAGGCATCTATGTTTCTTTCACAATTGTATTCACATATCCAGTTCAAGCTATGGTTCAGTAGTATGTTATCTAAAGAAAGAGATTAGGTTCACATTAGGACTTTTCTGACTACTTGATATTAAGCAGGGATATAGAAGAAAAATTTTTTTTTAAATTTTTTTTGCCTAGAAAAGTAACATCTGGAACAAATAGAGTCTTTAACTGATTATCATTAACACAATTGTGTTGTGTTCTCAAAAAGCTATTAAAAAGTGTTAACATGGTTACATCATGAACTTCAGCTGTTTCTTATAACACTCAATCAACTCAAGCCAGACGTGTACACATAATGCATATTTAAAATACTGTATTGTAAGACATGATTCTGAGAACATTTTCATTAATACTGGGATTACTTACTTACCAGTTCAAGCAGTTGTTTTGAGGACAGACTTCACTACCCATATAACACAGAACAGTATTTAAGCTCACATGTAAACGTGTTAACAATTCTGCAGATAGTAAGGAAGCCAGCAACCACTTTGGATGGAAGAGATTTTTTTTTTTCTTTTTGTCAAACCATTCTGTCTCACCTGTTATTCAAACAATGCCTTTTAAAAAGAGGCACACATGATCAAAAAATCAAATACAGACTTCATTAGATTTGGTTATGTCAGAACCTTAAAAATATCTCCCTATATAAAGCCCAAGTGGAACACGACAGCTCTTTTTTCGCTATGCACAGCTTGATGTTCCAGTGCAAGACAGGAAGGAAAATAAAAATCAGCCTGCAACTACAAGGATAATATTGGGGACCTACTACCTCTCATTAACACCTGCTTTTAGCATCAGCCTATGCCTTCACACCTTTAGGGAGAATAAAAGTGTTGGTGAAGCCATTTTTTTAGCAGAGAAACCTCCTTGACAGAGCTTCCCAGCTGTATCATGAGGACACCCTGGTTAATTTGTTACATGTAGTAGTGAGATAGCCAAAGGCCGTGTGCTTGCTGATCTTGGAAAGCATTCTGTGTGTTCGGAATGAATATTGCTCTAAACTTCTCAGCTCACCTGACAGCCAAGAAAACCCAGTAGTAGTTAGCAAACACAAGTAATTAGTACACAATGCGTCTGGATCACATCAGATTTTTTGATGTGCAAGGTCATGAAATGGTTGCCTCCAGGAAGGCTGGGACACATAAAAATTATAAGAGGCTGTTTCCCAGGCAATCTTTAGTCAGGGAGGTTTCCTGTGGCTACATATGGACAGTGAAACTGAGAAGGATTTCTGAGTTCCCCAGGTGAGATGTGCATTTTGAGCCTCAAGTCAAGACCTGAGCACGCTGTGAGACCTTCTTTGCTGTGATTTCCAAAGAAAGGTGGTGCCTGGGTTGTCTGCCCAGTGAAGTTAGGAACAGCCCCCCAAAACAACGCTGCTGGTAAGTGTGGCACTGAACACAACAGTACAGGATGGTTTTCCAGTCTTTGGGCACTACATGCCGTGTGCACCCACAGAGAAGCAATAATAATTTTACTAAATAGTAATGAGATACCACTTTCATGGCAGGAGGAGTAAAGTATGAAGAAGAAGATTGAGTTCCATGCTCAAAGCCCCAAATGGATATGCTTGCTATTCAGATGGATGTTTTGCAAGCCTGGAAAGTGGTCTTGGAGATGCCAGATAGGTGCTCACTCAGGTAGCCTTGAGACCATCCTTTTTATCCTATTACATAGCCACAGAGTATTTCCCCAAAAATATTCAATTTTCATTCAGGAAAGAAACTGAATGCACAGTGGGGGCTGATTAAAGGGTTCAGGTGCAGCTGTATCTTATTCTTATCATATCCTGCACTTGATTTTTCAACCATAAAATCCCATTATTTAATTTAGAGTGAAAGGGATGTTATTTTTATGCAGCAGCAAAGTTATGGATTCTTATGATGGAAGTAATACTGGCAAAATAGACAAATATTTTTCCAGTAATGAACTGACCAGTAAGTTTACATGTATTGCAATATGGCTAAAATCATAAATAGCTATCACAACAAAAAGTAGACAGAAAAGCACTTAGCATACTCTTTGTTTCCCTGTAAACATTCCTCTTTGTTTCTAGAATAAGAGTAGAAGAAAATGATAAAAGTTATCAGTAAATATTAGAATAAAAGAAACAAACTTAATGCAGCTATCAGAATACTGTAATCTTCTATAAAGAAAATCAAAGATAATTCTAGAATTTTAAAAACTAACTGATTCTAAGCCAATATGTTCCAATCTTACTAGAGTCCATGGTTCAACTATTAGTACTGAATTTTAGGGCTTCTAATACTAGATAAAAATATTCCAAGCATACATGACACAAAGCTTCAAACAAAACTCAGTGTGCCTATTGAAATTTGCTGGAGTTTTGACAGGTTAATTCTGTACCTGCAGTCTTTATGGCAGCTCACATAACAATTGCCCTCACCCCTATAATGTTACGAAGAATGAAATACCATGCCTCCTTCTGCAACCAGCACAAAACCACATCAACGCTGAATTCTGCTCGGCCTTATTAGCTGGAATGTGATCTTGTGTTCACAGCTGATCTGGCTCAGACTTGTGCTTCTGGATGGCCTTGTCCCATACAGATCCACTATAATGACTATAGGCACATAAAAAAGGTCTCCTAAAATATGGATCATCCACCAAAAGGCAGAAAAGTCTATTAAAAAAATCCCAAACAAATACAAGCATTGCAAAATATAGGTAGATACTGTGCTTGCATGTATTCTTTCTTTCGTGAAAAGGAAAAAGAATGGAAATAGAAATTTATAAAAAATGAGAAACCTTTAAAATCAAATACTAAGCAAAGATTTTTGCTCCACTGATGAAATCTGCTACACAGCCTGCTATGCTTTTCAAAGCTCAGTGTTTTGAAACATTGTTGATGTGTAATTATCTCAAAACTGCACCAGTATTCAATTCTTTACCATAATGCTGATGCTGTTGCCCATAAAAAAGAAAGCTTTCAAACATTAATATTTTTTAAAGAAGCAAAAATAATCTTTGATGTAGAAAATATCCTATGTAACAAAAAAAAAAAAGCAAGAAAAATAAAGATTTAGGAAACTGAAATACGATAGCTGTGAAGCAGACATAGAAACAGGAAAGTCCTGTTTAAACAGATAACACAGAATATGAAGTGTGTTCTCCTTCTCTTGATCTTTTCTGAGAAAAGCTAATATTCCAAACAATGAAACAAAATAGCTTAAGATTTATTTCTCTTCATCATTTAAACTTCTAGGCCATGATACTTCTCACAGGACTTGCCCCTCTTTAACAAATTTAAAACATGTTTTCCTAATTTCTTCTTTTTTTTTCATAGAACAAAACCTTTTATAGTCATGATTTTTTACTCTTTTTATATTTAACCTAAAATTCTACATAACACTGAAGGAAAAGAGGTTGAGCTATCACAGAAAGCATACATAGGATTCAAAATGATCTTGCCAATCTTAAAGGGTAGTCACCACCTCGTAGCACCAAAAGTCTAGTCAGCACTGCAGGTGCTCATTACCACAGAAAAGAACCCCAGCCAGTAACCTCCTTGCCAGAAAGGGGCTTTTTTTTGTGCACAGGAGCGTGGCTCAACTCATGGGCAGGTTCAGAGACTGGAAAAAATGTCATGCTAATGAGTGTATTTGTAGAATCAGGACCTTATTCTATAAACCGGCCATGTGTCCATATTTAGACTAAGGATTAGTTATTAAATTTTTCCCTTACATCCTAAGTAATACACAAGCCAGACATTGCTGTCTGCCACTTCATGGGATGCAGTTCCCTTTCTAGTTACATTTCACTGTTTTTAGAGATGTTACTCCTCACTTACTCAAGCTGAAATAACAGCCTTGCTTTTCTAAGCCGCATAGTAATGAAGCATAAACTTTTATCATACCTGGCTGTACTTGTATCGTACAACAATCATTCCAGAAAACATTTTGTGAAGTAGGTCTTTGACAAGAACACTTGTGAATGGTGTAATAGAAAATAAATAAGAAAATAAGTAAAAGGAAGCATCTGTTGGGAATTCTTCCAGCTGTGCTTAACACATTTGGAAGATGACAGAGACATAATATGTGCAAGGCTAACACAGTAGCTTGTCACTTCCTATAAACATACAGAGGTGTTCTTTCAGCCATGATAACGTTTTCCAAAAAATACATAATATGGCTTGCTCTGCTTTCCCTCTCAAAGTACCTAAAGTAACTATTATTGCTATCTCACAGGAAAACATGGAACTGATTGGAGAAATTACTCAAGTGGCTCAAAGGTAGAAATTATAATAAGAGCCAAGTTCAATGCAACCATATTTGAGATCTGTTAGAGATCAAAGGTGCGTTTTTGTTTGTTTTAATTCATTCACATACAGGATGCCCTGAAACCCAGAACCACAGGTTTGCAAAATCAGTCTCAATGGCCTAAGCTGCCACCGCCTTTCAGAAAAACCTAAAACCACATCCAATGACAAAATAACATTGTCAAAGCAAAGCGGATAAAAATAAAGGGTGTAAAATACATCAAGCTTACTAAGCAGATATTGCTCAGAACCACAAAATCCATGCATGAGTTAAGATCATTCTGTTACAGTTCAAAGTACTTCGTATTTTAGGATGCAAATAGGGAAAGGAAATCAGATTTGGTCATTTCATCAGACAATTCTGTTCAAAATGACAGTGAAGTCTGTTACAAAGAAGCACTCATGAATCATAGTCAGTATAGCTTTTATTTGGAGCAACTTTGTCATTCTGTGGGTTCTTTTTAGTACTTAAATTATTCAGTAGTTTCTTGATGAAAGCATAGTTGACCAAAATCTAAGAATCATAATTAGATGACGTTGTTTATGAGTTTGGGTTAATTTTGTTTCCATTAGCTTTTAATGTTTTGTTCAGAATAAACCAGAGTATCACTGTATCAATAAGCCAAACTAGTGGTGACTGATTTATCTGTAACCTCTATTTGAAGAAAATACTCAGAAAAATATCAGTGAGGGAACTCAGAATTTGAAGGTGCAGAACATATTGGCTTCAGTCCACAAAACACTGTATAAATTTAATGGGATAAGCCCCTTCTGAGTAGTAAATCTTGAGAGTGAAGAGAAATGAACCCAGAACAAATAGTCCTAAGACATACAGTAAGAACCAGATTAATTGCAAATTAAATAAATTAAAAATGGTCAAAGCAGATGTTCTGTTTTGTTTAGAGACTCCTTATTTCATCTCCAAATAGAGTTTGTTTATAAGTACAATAAGGAGTAGTTTCTGAAGTCTCTTACTTGTGCAAGTACTCTTCAGGCCAAGACAAAATAGGCATTTTTGCCATGTTACTTACACTGTTTGCTTTGTATGGATGAACACAACATGCTTGTCATAAAATTTACAGTATTCAGTTCTCTTTACAGTTTTTCCTAAGTCAGCAAATTAAAAAAATATCACACATAAGCATTGGCATTCATGTGTCTGACCTACAGAAAAAGCAAAATACCATTACACATTACGCTAGACCCTACTTTATAAAAATCTATGAGCACAGATTTAGCCTTGGCGCTAATGATGACTCAGGAAAAAAATTAACATGTCTCTGCATTTCACCTAAATGTGAAAGAAACAGTCTAGGAAATTAAGGGAATATCTAAGGTCATGCTTTTTTTTTTTTCCTGTGATAGAGGCACTTAAGTGACTCATGGAAATCATCCTTAATACACATATATGTTAACTGTTTCCCATCCCAATTCCCACTTATTTTACCTTCTTTCTATGCATGCAAGGATAGAGCTTATGCAGTCATATCTCCAAAATTTATTTCTTTAGTAATTCTGACTTTTTGCCGCTTTTAGGAATAAGGAAGTAAGCAACTTTTTTGAGCAAAGATGACCTATTCAGGATTTAATATTGGGAAAGTGAGAGCAAGACTACAAACAGCTAAAACTGGGAATTTCCAGTTTAATGGAAAATGCTGGTATTTTGATTATTCTGAATCAGAACAAACTATTTCAAAATTTCCCACAAAGCAAAAATCTACAAAAACCTAAAAAATGCTTTCAAAAATGTTGAAACACATTTTGTTTGAACTTTTTACTTTTTTTATTTAATATTACTTTTCATATTTTATATTTTTGTTTTATAGTCATAATTTTAGCTCATCTCATGCCACTTAGTTAATGTGTAACTTCCATAATATATTATAATTTTTTAAAATGTAACTGTTGAAATTGTGAACAATTATATTCAATAGTTGATGTATATTTCATTTGACTAGGAAAATAAGATCAATATTTGGCTTTGTATTACTCTCAGCACATTTGTTTCTAAAACCCCAATTTAATATAAAGATACTTAGAACAGTAGCTACTTTAATTTATACTATACATTAAAATTATGAAGTAATTATGTTTTACTCATCACAGCATTCTCACCATACACCTTCAGTTTACAAGTCCATGAATTAATTCTGAGCTGTTACTAACATCAATTTTTTCTACCACTGCTGCCTATAAGCTGTAATTCTGGACTGAGTTTCTCACACATCCAACTTGCTTTGAAATGATCATGTTTTTGTTGATCAGCAAATACAAAAGATTTCAATTTATGTGATCCCGTCTAAAACTTAACCATGAAGCTTGCATTTTCCCTGTTTTGCCCAAATGAGAAACTGTTTTTCATGGCACTGCTCTTTCCTTGGTGTCTCTTCAATACTGACAATGTAATGACAGCTCAGATTGCATGCCCTCATCCTTCCCGTCAAATTTGTTACTTGCATTTCATCTAGTGATGATGCTGCTTAGGTCACCACTACAAAAGGTGTTTGAGGCTTTTTTTAAAAAAAAGTTATTTGGCTCAAATCAATTAGCAAAATGATTTTTTTTTCTTGACTTCCCAACTTTAAACTTGATAAAAGGAATTTTCCACCACATACTTGACTAATCACTAACTTCAACACAGAATTCCATATTAATAAAATACTCCCCTTCATATCTCCTCCCAAAGAAAAACTTGCCTCTGCTATTTTATATAATGAAAACCAGCTGTTTGCCAGCCACTGTGTTTATTGTCTTCTTCCATCTTCTCCTAAACCATGCTCTCTGCCCTATCATCCTCTGATATCTATTATAGTGGTGATATCTATTACAGTGGTGATATCTATTACAGTGGTTCTATCTTGGTTTTCTATCAGAAAACTTGTAATCCCAGGGCAAAAGAACCAAACAACAGCTGCAAATAATTGCATATAGGTAAGAGTGATCTAACACAGAAAAATGCAAGACAAAGGCACACTGGTTCGCGTGTTTTCAGGCATTGTGGCAATGTTCCTACCTTTTGAAAAAGGATTTAAGTAGTGACAATATATTAATTGGCATAATTGCCTATTTGTATATTTGTTATCTTCAATCAAACAGCATTGTCCCTGGAAAAACTGACATATGAACTCTTTAGCATTAGAGCATGTTAGTGACATCATGGGAGTACTAAAGTACAAAAGATGAAGATCAGGACACATAAATTCCTAAATACCTGATTAAATCTCTCACACATTTCATAGACCTTTGTGGCTACTATAGTACTGAAGGTTATGCTTAAGGAGCCAAATAAGGATATATATGCTGTTGCCTTTTAATGTAGAATAACTACACACACACCAATCAGATAACTTTTTTTGACCTGGACATATTTTGTCAGTGCTTTGAAGACTACCATACACTATGGAGTTTACGTGTGCATTTTATTCAAGAGAATGTATGCAACTCCATAGGCATGCAGTCTTACAGTACTTTATTCTAAGCAGTTTTAAAAGTTATTATATTTAACAAGGGAGAAATGAACCAATCTCTAGTAGTTAACTGACTGCTATACTGACTAGAATATTATCACCACCATATAAGCTATATTTTAGGAAATTAGTGATCTCCAGATCAGTATGACCTAAGCGATTTTTAATTTTCTGTTAGAAAAAATGGAATAAGTTCATAATGAAGAAAAGCACAGCACTAATTCTAAAAATCCCTAATGCAAACCTTTCTTGAATCTCTTCTGTTTTCCTGCCTTTTCATGATACCACTTTAAAACACGAACCAAAAGACAGGAGTGAAGTGCAACAGAACCTTAGGCTGGTCAAGTGCTTTGAGGAAAGGTGTTGAGAATGGCTCTGTGGAAGGAACCAGAGTTACCAGTTGTTTAGAGACACTGTGATTGTTGATTACCCTGACAGCACAAAGCTGGATCTTCTGCTGTGTGCTGCTCTCATGACCAAGAGAGGCCTGGTGAAACCCAGGAGAAAGCAAGCAGTGAGGAGTGAGAAGAGCATTTGAAGCCTGGCAGCAGGGAGGCTATAAATGAGTGTATTCCTTCTCTTATTTAGGAATACAAAGGCAGAAGTATGTGCACCCATCTGTAGTACCGTAAAAGCAAAAAAAAAAAAAAAGGTAAAGATTATCAGAGCTTTTCTAATTTGCTTTGCCACATTCTTCTCTAAGGCTAGTAGAATAAGTGATACATGTGCTACGAGTTGCAGCAGGCTTCATCAAGCTGTGTGCAGAGTGGTGCCACCCTTCAGTGACTTCTGAAATGCAGAGGGGAGAATAAAACAGACCAGAATATGAAAATACAGCACCTGCAGTACAAATGTGTTTTAGAACATTCAAAATGTTAGTCTTACCTGAACTAAGCAAACTTACCTCCAAGCCCCCTGTGCTTCTGCCATTATGTTACACTAGAAGAAATCTCTCCCAAAGATTAATCAGCTTAGCTAACCATACACTGTTTAAACTTGCACAGAGCAGAGTATTAGCCATTCATGGAGGATACAAAAAACTAAATGTGTCCTTTCTGCCTGGCAAGCACCCTATAGTTCAAGGTGGATCTGAAAACTGAGAAAGGATCTGGGCCAACATGATCTCAATTGTTATTTTCAATAATAAAGTGCAGCTAGCACCTCAGCATGCAACTTTCACTTAGTGGAAGCGGACAGGGACAAAATGCAATGTTCTGAAACAGCTTTTATGGAAATCATGCACTGTTTGTGACATGTGTTTGGTCTCTGGAGCTGCAGTCTTGTTTAGTCCTCTACTTTTAAATGCCATCTTCCAAACCCAAAGGGTAACAAGTATAAACTGTATCTATAAAACAACATCACAACTTTATTCTCAATAGCTAAGTATTGAAATGCAAGCATACATTATAAATAGAAAAACAGCTGGCTTGGAGCACATTGCAAGCCACTAACACAGTTGAGGGATTTGAATGACATCATAACCCGTGAGAGCATGTTGCTGGCCAGCTGGTGTTATTTATAATATACTCATAATTGAGGAAAAATAAAAAGGCAGAAGTTAGGTATTGCAGAACTAATAAAGTTGAATTCACTCTTTCCCAGTGTCATTTAAATTGTTATCAAGAGAAATTTGAAGATTACTACTAAAAAAGGGGGGGTGTGGGGTAATCACTTTATAATTACAACAGTAGGTTTAAGATAAGTGTCATGGAAGCCGCACAAACTGGGCTACTTGTGTTACTATATTCATAGTACTGTAAGTTCTAGGAAATTACATGATTTCTCCTCTGTGGTGGTTGAAAGATCACAAAGCTATTTTGCCCTATTTACAAGTAGTTCTCCACAATTCTGTTATTTTTAGCAAATTACAAACTGCTATTTTAGGGTTAATCGCAGAGAGATTTGGAGGTTTTAATTGGTACTCAGCATATAGGCATGCCAAGTTTCATAACGTAAAGACACATTAAGGGAAAAGTAGATAACTGCCTGCCTGCCTTTCTGTACTATATAAATAAAATACCTATGCTGCTATGCATAAATAAAATGTGTGTATGTATATATATATATATATATATATATACACAAAGGTATGCATATATACAAACGTTGCCCATACGTATTTAAGTTTTTATATATTTGAAATGCAGACACACACACATAAATACAAATGCACACACAGCTACCTGAAAGTTAACCAGTATACATTTTCCTATTTTTCATGGCAGCACAAGCTCTTTTTGTCTGCTAACCCCTCAGTCACTAATTCACATTCTTTTAAAGGAAAAAAAAATAGGCTTCTGTGCTCTAGTTTTAAAATGCAAAGGTATGATGTTATTTGTCACCATGCCCAAAAAAGTCCTTACTCGGTAACTTTGCCAGAAGAGGGAGAGAGAGAGAGGCAAATGCTCCCCCAGCTGTTTCCTGTCTACAGTGTCTGTGTAATGTAGATAAATGTGAGGATTTTCTCTAAATCCCTCTTCTGTTTGCTAAATCTCACTGTCACTGCTAAAATCAGAGCAGATAGAGCCTGCGCAATGGAATAAAGTCCTCAATATTGAAATGTGACATTGCTCTCAACATCTCACATCTCTCTGGATTTCTTTTTTCTCATCATTACTGCTAACAAATTCATTTCCAGACTTTGCACTTTTAAGAAGCAATGGAAAAAATCAACAGTCTTTCAACACAATTAGTTAAGTGCTGCTTGTGTGATTTCTTGAAGGTAAATCTTTATTACTATTTCAAATATTTTTTTAGTTTTATTTTGCTGTGTATTGTCTGCTTCTGGCTTGAGGAGTATTGTGCACTTTTCAGTAACATTATTTTAGAACTGAGAATTATTTATAAATTGCTGAACATGCAATTTTATGTGATCTGGAAAATGGCTGTATGTAATAGTTGCAATTACATAGATAACTGTAAGGGTAAACTATTGCAAATACATGTCTTAAATTTCACTTCTATTCAGAGAACTTTGTAATATTTCAGTTATGTCATTATTAAAAGGTCCAATTACATCATTGTCTATATTGTTAATGAATGCTTCTGAAAACAAGAACTTTAAGCTATTTTCTGCAGGTGCAGGGTTTTATAGGAAAAAAGGTATTATTCACATGTTAAGTTTCTGCAGTTTTATTATACACAATTATAGAGAAAATGTTCATGCTTTCACAAGGAAACTTTTAAGGGATGTTGTCACTGCAGCAATTTTCTGGCAGCATCGTAGCATTTACTTGGTTTTTGCTTTCATAAATTAAAAGTAAATGAAAAGTTCAGTTTGTTTTCTACATTAGAAACCAGCTGCGACTCTTGCTGACCTTGCATATTTGTACAGCTTAAGCAATTGTACATAAAGAAAATGGAAATTCCCTTACATGTTCATCTCCAAGTTTTCCCTTCTAGGGAGGGCTGTTTCAGGAAAGTTTGCATGTGAAGTTTGATGTTATGACCCTATAATTTCTGCACATTAATATAAACTGTCTTAAGGTAAATTTGACTTCAGTAGGTGCATTGACCTCTGTTTCTGTCAATTGGCTCGAGTCCAACTTTCCATTATCTGCAAATTTATATCCTTCAAGAACTTTTTCCCCTTAATACTTTGCAAGGACATTTATGTAGTTGAAAGAATTATCCTATTTTAATTTTTTAGGGCCTAATTATTTTTTTAGTGGGTCTTACACTTAAAACACACTTATCTCATTCCTTAATGACCTAATTACAGGTCTGTAATTGCAAGGGATGAAATCATTCCCTTAATGTATAAATGGGCATCCTTTCCAATGTACTTGAAAGATGAAGGGTTGTTTTTTTTTTTTTAAGTATTGAGCAAGGCACTAAGAGACATAAAAGTAATGTGCTAGTTCCTCAGCTGTGCATCCTGCCAAGCTTCCTTGGAATCAATGGAACATATTGATTTAGGTTAGCATGTAGCCCAGATTCTTTACCCAAAGTTAACAGTATTTAAACCTTGAGCCGCTTTAGAGTATATATGCTTTATTTGTATAACAATTACCAGTGAATACTGATATTTCATAATAATTACACATTTCTACTATAGCTTGATAATCAGGCCCAACCCCTCAGGAATAAAATGTAATTTTGAACATATAACTCTTGATTTCTAGCTGTAGCATATACTCTCCAAAAAAATGTTGCCTCCTTCAAGATACTTATAATTATTGCAGATGTTCTTACATGTTACTAAAATGACCAAGCATGTGAAGAATTCTTATGCACAACTTGTGTCAAGTGATAGCTTGTTAAATGAAGGGGACTTACATAGAAGAACTAAGAAGTAAATGAGATGTAGAGTGTTCATATATGACATTCCTTTGTGGTGCTACTCTTCTGGACTACTGAAAGAGGAATGCAGCAAAAGCTGGCTATTTTACCGAAAAAAGAGGAAATTCCAGCTGTGAAAATATGGTCAGTCATTCTATGCAACTAAAAGGAGTGCTTAAGCAGGCTCATCTTGAACCTGTATTCAATTTCCTAATGTAATTAGATGCTTCGATAAACCCCACCCACATGCCAATGCGTTTTCTTTTAAGCTCTCAACTTTCTAGTCAAATTGGGGATAACGTAAGTACTCTGCTTGATTGTGGAGAACCTGAAGCAATATTGGATTACAACTCTGTATTTTCTTAAGAATATTCCCCTCAGATGTAAAGGGGTACTTCGATTTTTATCACAAGCATATTGAATCAATTAATGTTGTGTTTAATTAAAATGATGAAGTAAAGTTAAAGTTTTAAACTATATTTTGGAATTTGCTTTGATTAAACAGTACTTAATTTATCAAATAATTGATTGAACCCTGGAAACATGTAAGCCTGCTTTCTTTTCTGCAAAGTTTTTACTTGTTTGAAAGTTCTTGACTGTTGTTAAATTTGGAGATAAAGTTAGAAATTCTCTGTGGTTTATACTGTGCAGCCTTTTTTGGCTTCCACTAAAGGAAAAACAGTAGATAATCTGTTTTGTCGTAGTTCAGTGCTGATATTTATCTGAAAATGCAAGCCAGCTGAGAAGTCTTGAAAAATAAAAAATTGTTAAATGTCTAAAATTTATGTTTATTTCTGGACCAAATGTTATACGAGAACAAATTGTTAAATACATAATGTTCTTGTATTTGTAATGTCTTTCAGCTTTCTGAGGCAGTGTGCTAAACAGCTTTCTGATTTACCTCCTCAGAACTGGGAACCATCTTAAACTGCAGGTGCATCGCATTTATCTTATAAATTAAAAAATATGGCAAAGGAAAAAAGAAATTGTTGTTAAGATATGGAATCATTACAGGAAATAGTGCCTCATGTTATCATCATTCATTTATAATCTGATCTTTTTCCATCTGCCATTGAAGTCATGTCCATGCATTCAAGCTTGTTGGGGTTTGCATGGCAAAGTTGGCTAAACACACTTGTGAATGGGAAAATAATTATTCTTTCTTTTTTTATGATCTATCATAGGATTTAAAATTGTTCATTATTTTCACAGTGGAAATAAGGGGCTCATCCAGCAAGGCACTAAGATCTCTTGCCAAGAAAATAAGAATTCTTAAAAATTATTGACTAAAAAAAGGCTCAATACCCCACTGGATCAGATCCCAATTGATCAGAAAATAGATAACTTCATCTTTTTTTCAAAAGTTCAGTGAAGAAATATTAAAGATTAAATGGTCCCTGAAACCCTGGAAGGAACTTTAGGGAAGATTAATCATTTTACTCCAATTACTTTGCACTAGACTGCTAACACAAAGCAGTTTTAAGCCAAGCTTAACTGTATGTGGAAGACAGATTGGTAACTTCTTACCTGACTGCAATGCTAATGTTAACCTTGAAAGAGAATGAAATTAAAAGCAGATTTACACCTTTCAAAACTATCATTTTTGGCAAGTGATCTAAATAAGTTCAGAATATGCACTAACCACATTACCCAGTGTCCTGCTACTACACATAAGTAGCTTGTCCTAGTGTTAAAATAAAAAGCTGTCTTCTTTGCATGTTGGGTAAGAAATTAGATGGACATACACTGATACAAAAGGAAGTGGATAAATGGATTGGTGCAATTTTACACCCATTGAGGACTGGCCTTTCTTCAATCATAAGTACTGGAAAAAGAAAATTTGTAACCAAATGTGAGAAAAGGATTTTCACCTCTGTGTTTACCTCATGGCCACAGCTGCCTAAGAGGGTATAATGAAGGTCAATGAAGTATAGCTGCTTGCAACAAGTAAAAATACAAATCTTTAATGGTCCCATTCACGCTTCTGTTAATTTCTCAAATGCTTCCCATTGTTTGCCTGCTAGTAACAGGGGACTGTAAGATTCACTGAATGTGGTCCCCTGCTGCAGAAGATCCCACATCAACTCCTATAACTTTGGCAAGTTGAGCCTTGCAACATTTTTGGTTTGTCCTGGTATTTTCCTTTTTAAGATGGCTGGAGAACTGTGGAGTACTAATAATGAGCTTTTTTCTATTGGACCAAATTTCCTTACAGCAAGTTTAGGGCTATTTATTCTTGTGCAATGTTGGGTTTAGTTTAAATTTCTCTTCCCCGTCATACGCCACCCCCATTTCCCACAGTACATTGGCAGGCACCTGTCATATTCCCTCTTAGCTTACCTGGTCTGAGACAAACCAATCCAAAGTTGTTTTCCTTATTCCTATTATCCCGGGCTTCCCTTTGTCCATCTATTCCACTCTTCCAGATCCTCCTTTTGCAAAAGCAAATATAAGTCATAGTTACTACAGTGTTCCCTAACTAGATGTGATTGTGAATATTCACCAGAATAACTAATCAGTTTCCAAAATACACAGACTAGAACATGTAGGCAGTTGCAAAACCATAGTGAGACATTTCCTGACACCATGTTTACTGTCCAAGAAATCACAGGACTTCTTCATTCTCATTCACAAGGGTGAAGGAGTCATTTTCTTTAAGACTCTTTGGGGAAATTCTGACACTGCTTTTGCTTCCTTGGCAGGTGAAGATGCACACTGTGTCCTACATCCATTTCTTCTACCTTGGCCTGTGTTTGCTTACCTTAACCAGTTCTGTTGCTGCTGGCCCGGAAACACTCTGTGGTGCTGAGCTGGTTGATGCTCTTCAGTTCGTGTGTGGAGACAGAGGCTTTTACTTCAGTAAGTCAACCCTTTCTTTCATTTAACTGCTAAACACTTTCATGTAATCCATTGGAGTCTGCAACTGCTCTAAACGAGTTTAGCCATGATCATCGAGGCTGCCAACTAGGATGGGTATCCCATATCTGGAAGATGCTCAAGCCTTCAGTTGCCATGAAGCCTCAGTAAAGAATAAAGCTGTGCCTGTGTTCAACCTCTCTGAGTTTCTGATAAATTTTCATTTTCAGGCTTTTTTATTGTTTTTCACCACTTTCCAGCTGTCGCTATTCCACCTGCTGTATCACTGCTTTCCACTGACCTGTCACTGAACTTAATGAATGAGAGCACATACTAAACCTGAGGCATTCATGAGGCAGAACTACATGTACCTGTTATGTCAGACTACTAGTAAACACTTTAAGTACGCACTGTATCATATTAAAAACACACCAAGCTTCAACATCTGGTTTGAAAAAAAAAGGAGAGCTGGAAGGCAGCAAGCAGAAAGTTACCACATCCAAGTATCCACATGCTTCATCATTTAAATACAGGTGGAGGAAAATTCATGCATGGTAAGATAATAAAGGCTAACACCAGTACAGGCAACAGATAAAATGAACTCTGCAATAGCGAAGATCAAGAAATACTCAACTTCTAAGTAATAGAAATCTATTTCTGATTTCCAGCTATTTGCTATTTAAACAACGACGTTAACTGAACTTTTAGCTAGGAATATATTCAATCTGAATACAGTCATTAAGATATTTTTTTCAAAACATGATAGAATTTGTGCTCTTGTAGCCTCTGAAGCTAGAAATTACTTTTAATAACAATATGTGCTTCTCTGATATTCTTGATATTCCTTCATGGCTGAAGGTTCTTTTTTTCTAAGATAGCATTTTTGGTTTTCTGATCAAAGCCACCCTATTCCTATTTATTTCTATTCATGAAGTCATTGCTTCCAATATTTTCTCCTTGCTTGCAATAAAAACAGAAATTCAGATTTTTGCACTTCTAAATTACAGAAAATCATAATTTCCTCAACATATAAATTGTAGAGATTCTCACTATCTTCTTGGCACATTCTATTAAAGTTCACTTTTGAAACCTTAGTTTCATATATGCAAAGTAATCCACTATTCAGAAAGTAACCCTTCTTTTCTGTATTTAACACCTCAGCTATTGTTAATAAGCACCTACTCCACGGTGCTGTTTAGCTTAGTATTCTGGGGCTAAACAGTATTAAAACTACTGGAATCTCTCATAGAGGAATTTACATTTTTCTACCAACTCGTCTGGTGTTCATTTATACCCCAAAGGCTGTTGCATTTATTAGCAGCAGAGTTAGGGGTTATTTGAGTTTCCTACAAATATTTTATTGCTGGAGTGCGTGTAAAGACTGTCATCTCCCCCTCCTGTTTCTGCACCAGAAAACAATGAGACAACACATCCTTAGAACAGCAGAGCAATTTTTCTTTTATGGTGTGTGTACCTCAGGTCCTTCTCTCCCAGCAAAATGTTTGCTGCTGGTTCAGAGAGCTCTCATGCTTGCTTTCCACAAGAGTAGCTGTTACTGCCAAGCAATCAGACCTACTGTTATGTGTACCTTGTGATCCTCAAGGTAAGAGGTCATGTGAAATGCTAATCATTAGCAATAACTCTCTTTGGTTTCAATCTCAGTTATTCTAAGGTTTCACAATCTGTTCCAAATCTCTACCCTAAGCTAGGTCATCCTTAATTTAAAATACCAGGATGGGCATCCCATGTTTCAAAGGAGATCATTACCTTTGCAATCCTGACTTATCTGCTGCCAGTTTAGACTTTCTCTCTAGTCTTTGTTGCTTTCTTACATTTTGAGTTTTCACCTGAAATAATGTAACGACACCATAAATGTCGACCTTGTTTTATATGGAAAACTATGGAAGGTTTTACTTATGAATGACCACCCTGTTTTAGGAAAGTCTTACACAGTTGTAATGAATAGACTGCAGTTGCATCATTCAATAGGAATTTTATGAAGCTGACATGTATTTGGCCCCTTGGATGCTAAGTAATGTGTGTGCTCTACCTGGCTACTTCTTATTCATGAGGAAGAAATTTAATCTGTTTTAACCTTCTCCCCCTTATTTGTTAGAGTTCAATCGAAAACACAAAACTAGAGAAAAGTAAGCCCAGTAACACTGCTAAAACAAATTGAGACCCTCATATCAAATGTACTACAGAATTCAGCATATTGTTGGAAGTTAAAAATGTTGCTCCACTCCTTGGGACTTTAAAGAACACCACATCATTTGCAGAGGTAAAAACCCAGCGAAAGATTTCTTTTGTTGTAAAGAGTATGTCAATAAAAGTAGTACTTTAAGCCTTCTATTCTCATACTCTGGTTCCTTTAAATAAAGTATAATCAATGGTAGTGTTTGACTTTAACTTGCACAGGAAATAGCTGTGAGGAAAATTTTTTTTCTTCCATCATTCTGTATTTCACTAGAGACTCCAAATATAAAGAATACCTTTTGGCTGAGGTGGAATTCCTGGTTGAGAGTCAAGGTCAAAGCTTCTGACTGTTCCTTGGGAGTTGTGGGTGGAAGTGAAGATAGAAATAATTGTATTACTTTCTGTTGAAACTGTACTTCCCAACCACAAGGCTGTATCTATGGCTAGGACTGGAAGACAAAAATTTGCTTTATGCAGTCTACTCTGCCCGACTTTCTAGCTATAAAAGGAAACCCTTTACCGCTTCTGAGGAGATGCCCCAGCTGCCTACCACACACAAAGAAAAGTATTGACTTCAAGAGGAAGTCAAATGTGGTTTCTACCACCCTCTTTCATCTTGAGATAGACTGACAAGGAGCATTTTTCAAAGTTTTTAGGGGAAAACACAGCACAAATCCCCAAATTGAGCATCTACTTTTTTTCCTTAGACACATTTAACTCCAACCAGTACTGGCTACTCCTCAGACAGCTTTTTGCCTCCAGTGATTTACCAGAGAAAAGCAGTTTGTTGCCACCTTTTATCTAGAGACATCTCTATAGGAGAACTTCTGCCCCTCAAGTTCCTGTGTGCTAGGTTTTATTAGGAGAAGGTGACAGAGAACCTGGCTGCAGCTACACAAGTGGCTACACTTAAACACAGCTTTTCTCAATGTGTCTCCACTCTCAAAACCTCTGGATCCAACAGTCATGAAGCTAAGTGGGATGGCTTCAATGTTCATTCGAATTTTAATGTCTAGAAAGATCTATTTTAATATCTAGAAAGGTCTACCATGGTACACTTCTTATAAAACAACACTGAGAGCAGAGAATGTTGGAGAAACTAAAAGCAGAAACTACAGGAAACTTACAAAAGTGATAGCCTAAGAGAGGGGAAATTTTCCTTGAAATAGTCTAGTCTTATCACAGGAATTTACTCTGTAGATTAGTAAAAAAAATGTATTATTTCTTCATAAATGTTGAATTTGCTGGATAGTCATTCATTCTTGCTCATGCTGTTTTCTGAGGGCTATTACTACCATGACAATGGAAAGATCAGGTAGCTTGTTCTAAGGAGAAAATGCTATATTCTTTTTTATCTAGTTTCTTCCCCCTTGAAAATATACCTTTTCCTTTTACAATAAATACATTGCAGTCTGGCTAAAAATACACGAGTGCCAATAAAGAAAAAGATTTCCTACTTCCTTAGACATTTTCAGTCTTCTAATTTCTAAAGCCCAAGTTAGATGGCAATACTTATTTGAAATCATGACAATCAACTTCATTAATTAAAACTCCACCATTTTTCCTGACAAAAACACTGCTTTAGTCTTGTGGTGAATCTTCTGAATGATCACTTGCATAAAAAAGAAAGCTGAATTTAGATACCTGAGACACTGGAGTTCCTCTGATATTCTTCAGAGAATGGAGAGCAATCTAGCACATGCTTCCATGTGTAAAGCACTGAATCCCATAAAAGATGGATTTTTCTGGTGTCCAGCTTAATGTTCCCTGTGTCAACTGCTTTGTGGAGAATTACTGCAGATTTTTACTACATTTTTTTTGTCCACTAAGACAATCAAAATTGTGTGCTGTCGTTGGGAAAATCCCCAGCTGTGCACAATGTAAGACTATTAGTTTATAATCATCAGAAAATCAGGATAAGCCCATGAACATAATTTTGGGTTAATGAGAGCTGTCATGAGATCTCATTGCTTTGTAGAAATAAGGTATGTGTGGAGGAATTGCTGCCTTGGAAAAGAGGAAACAAGCAGCAGAGCAAAAGGCAATTACGTTTTGCTTCTCCCTTTTCCCTCTAGTTAAGAGCTTCTTGTTTACTTCAGGAAGTCTGCTTTTAAGACGTTATTAAAGTTTCTAGGCCTGTCAAAGCTATCAGCATAATTACAAGAGATGGCATGGCACTCAGTTCTTTAAGTACTCCATACCTGTAGGAGCTATGAGTCATTAGCTCCTCTCTGCATCCCTGATTGAAAGGAATGTTAACGTCAGAAGCCCAGCAGAGGCACGCTGAAAAGCTGCCACGGACACACACAGACTCTGGTGTCACTGACAGTCTTACAAATCTTTGCAAACAAATGCTGGTCATCTTGGCTGTGTTCACACAGCAAGATCTGAGAGTGTTTTCAAGTTCCTTGGTCTGGTTACATGCCCCATTCATGTCCAAATACTGTATCTATGGAAGATTTGAGTGTATTCCTCTATCAGTCCCCAGGTTCCTTACCTCTTACAGGAAAGCTAACCTGGAAAGGAGCTCAGATGTGCTTTAGCCAGGTCTGCAGGGTCAGTGCTCAGGGAACCAGAACTACAGGCACAGCTACTGAGGTGTCTCTGTAAGAAGGAAAACAGCTCTGACTTCTGGAATGATATCACTGAATAGTCAAACAGCTGACACAAGTTTGATGTGTGCTTTGTTGCCCCTGGTAGTAAACATTGAGGAAGTTCTCTGAAAATAAGCCAGTCTTTGAAAGAATTTTCTCATTTTTTACCACATTAAGAAAGGGTAAGGAGTGTTCATAAAGGCTAACCTTAGTTTAGTGAGGTTAATCTTCTTAAGTTACCTCTTTAATAACAGGGAGAGGTTCTGTCTTCTTCCTCCATGGGTTGCAGAGTGAGTCTAGGAGCATTTAGCCTCTGACATACACTAAATTTAGTCCCTGCAAACAGGTCTCCTCTAGAGCTAATTTCTCAGGTCACCAAGGATTTTATAATTTTTCAACCTTTTCCTTAAGAGGGACTGCAGTAGTGATGATAATTTTAATGAAGTGACTGGAAACAAATCACTGATGAAAATTTCAACAAGAAACATCTCTGCAAAAAGTGCCTACTATCAAAACCAAATAAGTACATTTTCTTCCAGAAGTTAAATTTATATATGTTCTTATTAGCTGGTAGATATTAGAGACGTTAATGCTTTTTTGATGTTTACCTTTTTTTTACACACTAGACCAAGCTCCAAATTTGGTCTCAAATAACAGAAAGCTGTTACTTGACATTTGATTCCCTAACTGCTATATGTGTATTTAATACATTGTTTAGTCTCATGTTGGATAAAGTCACTCAAAGAAGCATTTGGCAAGATCAACATTAATTCTTGGCATAGCTGCCCCTCTTACTTTTCCACTGAATCTTAAATACCAAGAAAAACCCTTCCCTGACTTCAACTCTGGCACATGCTTTATGCAATTGGCCAAAACCTTTGCGTATGGAGCTCTTTCTTTGTTCTGGTATCAATAAAGTGTTTGCGATTCTTGATCAACAGCAGCAAGAGTCACAAAGCAAATCATTCTGTTTGGCAGAACCACACGCCCTGCTAATGAAAACCTTTGCATTTACTACCTGTGCATGGAGGGCATTCTATACACAGTGCTCATTCAAAGGCAGGAGTTCACAGAGCCATTTCTCTAGGGCTTATCCAGCACTTTAGCTCTTATGCAGGTTTCAAACGCTTTCACACCACTGAAAATCAAATAGAGACTTAAAGCCGTTTTCATCTCAGAGCTTTGCTAAAAAAGGATAGATCTGGACTTGTTCATTAAACCATTCCCTAACGTCAGTATTCCCCTGTGACACAAGCTTAATTGTTCAAAAATATGACAACAAACGCAAGGGATAACCAACGGTTAAGTAATTTCTCAGTCTAGAAATCAAGACAAAAGAAATACCACAAATGTATACTTATTGAAGAAATTATGCTAAAATTATCTCTGGTAATAACCACAGGAACTTCAATGTCAAGAGGAAGAAAAAGCCATTAATTCCTACTTTCTATGCGGTGCATTTAGTGCAAAACCATTATGAAAGATAAAGCCCAAGTACTGGATCTAACTTTTAAGTAATGACAGGCATATTTCATGTTTGCATCAGTAAATGAGGTTCTGAGAAAAAAAATTTAACACATCCATAGTATTTGGAAGGTCATACCATATACCGACCAGTGGGTGAGTCCAGCTTGTGGAAAGTTACTTAAATTCCTTCAAAAATCCAACCCAGTTCTGAGATACTTGCTGTGTTTTCTGATTGAATCCCATATGCAGAGAAATTTTATGTTTTCAATGTCCTTACTCTTACACGGCAGAGCAGAATGCGTTTGCTTACCTCATGTTAAATCCTTTTTTAGTGAAAACTGGAATAGCTTCCTTTTAACAAAGAAGCTTTCTAGGGCTCATGTGTCTCTTCCTTTTTATTTCTTTGAGTCCACAGCATATTTAAATATTTCCCATCTTATTTTGAAATTCAGCTATGATCCCAGTCTTCCCATTTATGTAATATATCGCTTCTAGAGTAAGAGGATGCTTCCAGGCAGCAGGCCCTTCTGCTTCCTTACATGCCCATGAAAGTGTGGAAGTAGGGAAAGAGTGTCTTGTTAAAGCACTTCCTTTGGGAAATTATGACTCACACAAACCTGAAATTATACAATGTTTTTTATACAGAACTATTTGTTTATATTGTTTGTGTGTTGGGCAGAAATTTACACAAGGCTGAGTATGCAGAAAGAAGAAGGGGTTGGCTCAGACCATTCTGATTCAATCCAGCTCAGTGAACAGTTTTCTTTCTGAAAATAAATATTTTAGGAATACTATTTCTATCTCCAAAAAAGTAAACATTTAATACCCCAAAATCCTATAAACAGCAGGTTCTAAGTAAAACAAATACTACTGAAAATTGGTTTGACTTCAAAAGAAGGTTTATTAACAGCCATATCCTTCTCAGGCAATGAATAAAATATTAAATTACATACACAAACTCTGTATTTCACAAGTCTGTATTCTAAAGAAAATTTTAAAATGTATGGTTTATGCAAAGGTATAAAAAGTCCAAGTGTTGTGGGGAATACTGTTGGGAAGATATCATTCTGCTTGTGGATCTGAAAAGATGAGTACATTCCTAATTATGTTTGATGGCTGTTCCAGACCACATATAATAAATCCAATTTACAAGAGGGATTTATTATTCAGACTTGCATTAACTATACTGAAGGTTTCTTTTCACTCAGCCCCATCAAAATGACTGGATATGAACTTCTACTCTTATAATTAAAGTTTTACAGTTTCTTTTTGTAAGTCTTCATTGATTACTTCAGATTACATGAAAGGTAATAAGGATATCTATTTTAGGTTAACATAGCAGGTTTAAATTGAATACGTTTCTTACCTTGAAACTTCTGTCGACAAATAATAATATTGTTGTAATAATTTGTTTCTACATCCCCCGAATTCCTGAATTACTAGTCAACAGGTCTTCCATGAAAAAAACTTAGTTTTTTCCTACGTATTTCAAGTTTTATGTTTCTTTCCATTAAAGTTTCCAGCCTTTCACAGACATATTTAGTTTGGCAGGAAGAATCTGGTGACTCATAGACTGTAGAAATTTGAGAGCAAGCTACTGAAAATGTATCTAATTTCTTCTTGTGTAATTTGGGAGCAAGCTACTGATAGTATGTCTAATTTTCCTAGTTTAATCAAATGTATTATTGGCAAATACATGTCCTGAATAAAAGCCATGTTTATTTCTGAAATATATAGCTAAGATTAAATGCAAAAACACCATATCTATTTGCTTTTAGAACACTTCTGGGTTTTTTTTCTAATTGTTTCTGGCATTTTACTCTAAATCAATGGGCACTGAATTAAAAACAGAGGCACTAGCTGAAGCAATTTGCATTACAATCCTACTTATATTTTGGAATTCAGTAATAGAAACGTGTTCCTTATGATGTTTTTTGGTGGTGGTTTTTCGGGGGTTTTTTTGTTGTTTTTTGAAGAGAGGATAGAGGTGTAGGAAGAATAGGTGATGTTATTACACCTCCATGATTCATACAGAAAAGGATAGATATATTCAAAAGGCTCTCATTTGTATTTTATGTTATTGACTATATTGTTTCTTTCATGTTTTTCCAGACAAAAGACTTTTAAATTCAGACCTTTCTAGACATACATCATTTTAATTTGTCCTCATACGGAATGAACTTCCTGAATGATAAACACTGAACAGAGTGTGACCTGAAATAAGGAGATTCTAGTTCAGATTCAATCCATCTACATTTGGGCACTTAAATGAGGATTCTGAGTTGCAGTCAGTGAGAGGACTAAAAAAACTTTCAGGGCTCTCATTAAGTTATGAATTTTCCCTGGGACATACTTTTCCTTCTCCACTAAATTAAGCAAGGAAGCTGTGGCAATTGTATCCTTATGCTTGTTAAGTCAGTTGAGTAAGGACCCTCCATTAAGAGCCTAAATTTTGGTGGAATTAATCAGTTTAAAACCACACAGTGAACTTCCATGTAGAGGTAAGGATGCACTCATACAAATCCCATTTTAGATCACAGCAAATCCAAGCTTATTTTAGCTGCTATGGTGTAATACAGTTAAGCAAAGACCCAGAAAGTGCCTTATGCAGGTAACACCAGTTAGAGCTGCTCCTCTGGCTCTTAAAAACTCCCAGGCTTTAGTCTGACTAAGTGTGAATCCTGTTGGAAAAAGCACTCCAGTTGGACACTGTAAAAGTGCAAGGGAAAAGCTTATCTATCTTTTCTTTCTTAAAATAATAGATAGAATATACTCTTACATGTTAAAACAAGTAAAACTCCTTTATGTTTTATTCCTGCAAAATAAGGTGCACTTTTCCATGCATAAGTAATGAAGCAGTTTTTTACGCTGCTGTTCACACAAGATCATTTCTATTCCTATGAATATTCATCTCCCAGCAGTTTTTTAAGAAATTGAGGCAATAATAATATTTATAACCCACAGTGACAGCTAAATATCAGATGTCACTAAAGAAGGATTTTGTCTGTTAGAGGGCTGAGCCTTCTATAATGGTATTATCGTGGAGAAAGGACACAGGATGATGCTCAAGTACAGTTTTGAGATACTCAGGCAATGAAACTTTCAAAGTCAAGTTGGATGGGGCTCTGAGTAACCTGATCTAGTTGAAGACGTTCTTGCTCATGGCAGGGGGCTGGATTAGGTGATCTTTAAAGGTCTCTTCCAATTCTATGAATTGGAAGATTTAAAATATAGCTACTCCTGACCTAATGAGCTCACCTATAAAAGCAGCAATGTGACAGAGTTAAGAAAGAATCCCACCTGAGGCTGTAAACCATTCAGTGAGCTGAAACAACACCAAAAAGCATCTCTACTTTCCTTGCTTCAGTACCCCTCTTCATCCAAGGCAATATAGAAAAGCACAGAACCACTTCAAAGACATTTGCCTTTCATGATCTTCCCCAGAGTGATCCCTTTGCAGGGAACAGTAATCATAGTAGTTAAAATTTACAAACCATCTATAGAGATAGGAACTGTCCTTTCAGTTGTTCGGACATTGATAATCCTTTTTCATTAACTATTGTTTCGAAGCAGAGTAAAAACAAGCACTAAAACCAAGAAAGAAATATTTATATTTGCTATGAATAAATATATATATGACTTAGGTTATTTCAAAGTGCTCTTAGTATTGTGCACTGTACTATTCCCAGTTGTTTTGGCCTGAGGAAAATGGGGTAGAAATGAGGCTCTCACTTCACAGTTATATATTTGCTTCTGCATTTAAAAGACATAAAGGGTGTTCTCTTATGAGACACGAAAATGATTTTCATACACTTAAGGAGTTCCACCACTATTTCAGGAATTACATACACCAGCTTTATACAGCTATTCCAAGATACAAACATTTTATTCCAAAAAGTGGAATGGTCAAGAAAATCTGTTCATTAAAAAAATAGGAAGATATTTTGCAGAATTTCACTCTTGCCTTTATTTTTGCAAAAAAAGGAATGTAATTCTACAACTGCAGCTCTAATGGCATTAAGTCAACTACCCTAATTTTTCTCTCCTAGTCATTTTATTTTATATTTTGAAAGCAGTAGGACTTGATGCAATAAAATAAAACTATTTCCTGTTATCACTAAGATGAAGACTAATAAAATGAGCAGAATTCATAAGTTGTGATATTCTTACTGTCTGCTGTTCTTTTCAAATAGGAATTTATACTCTGATATGAAACAGCTGAAATTCAGATCTGTGAAAAAAGAACAGAACTTTTTTATTAAATACGGCTTTCCCTGCCCACATCAAGAATCAAATAACCTGCAACCGATTTTGAATGCAGAACGATGATATTTGAATTATGAAACAGGTGGAAGTGTCTTGTTTATTTTTTATTTTAGGATGTAGTATTTTTAAAGTGTATCTCTACACTTTCATGTGGCAAAGAGGAAACGTTACGGAAAATCTGATATGTAGTATAATAAAGAAGGGACAAAGCTGATGCCAGAGAAGGAGAAAATAGTAGTGTTAATAATCCAGGCTGGCCCTGTCCAGGAATTTCTTCATAATCCAAAATTCTGAGTCCATGGATACTCAGGGTTATCTGTTAACTTCAAATGGCTTTAGCTCAGTTCATTAAGGATAGTGGGAGTTAGTCTGAGGAATTCTATTTCATGAGTTCTCTGTGCTGTGCTCACTAAAGAAAACATTGATCATCGATTTTCCTAGGTCTTTTGGCCATAAGTATCATTACACCACAAATATTTTCCCTTGACTAGATTCCCATTGCTTTCTTACTAGTCACCTGTTTTTCCTAAGAACTACCAGCTGAACTTCTGATATTTTTCTTTCTGTGCATAAATACAGCAAATAAAGGCTCTTTTGAGCAATCAATAGATACTATTTGTTCCTGATTTGAAAAGGGTACATGCACATCAAAAAACTCCTCATTTTTAACATTATTCAGACCAACCTGAAAGGTTTGTAGTGTAATTTTAAAGTTCATCTACCATTCAGTTCTTTGTAGAATCACAGAATATGCTGAGTTGGAACAAACCCATCAGGATCATGGAATCCAACTCCTGACCCTGCAGAGGGCACTCCAACAATTATGACATCTGCCTGGGAGCATTGTCCAAATGCTTCTTGAACTCTGTCAGGCTCGGTGCTGTGACCACTTCCCAGGGGAGCCTGTTCCAGTGCCCAGCCACCCTCTTGGTGAAGAACCTTTCCCTAATATCCAACCTAAACCCCCCTTTACTCAGCTTCATGTTCTTTCCTCAAGTCCTGTCACTGGTCACCACAGAGAAGAGATCAGTGTCTGCCCCTCCTCTTCCCCTCACAAGGGCATTGAAGGCCACAATGAGGTCTTCTCTCAGTCTCCTCTCCTCCCGGCTAAACAAACCAAGTGCCCTCAGCCTCTCCTCATAAGGCTTCCCCTCAAAGCCCTTCACCATCCCCGCGGCTTTCTCTGGACACTCTCTAGCAGCTTAATATCTGTTTTATATTGTGGCACCCAGAACTGCCCCCAGCGCTCGAGGTGAGGCTGCCCCAGCACAGAGCAGAGTGGAACAATCACTTCCCTTGCCTGGCGATGCTGTGCCTGATGCCCCCCAGGACAGGGCTGGCCCTCCTGGCAGCCAGGGCACTGCTGGCCCATGTTCAGCTTGCCATCGACCAGCACCCCCAGGTCCCTTTCTGCTCTCCAGCCTCGCGTTCCCCAGTCTATTCACACAACCAGGGTTGCCCCATCCCAGGTACAGAGTCCAGGACTCACCCTTGTTAAACTTCATCCAGATGAGGATTGCCCATCTCTCTAATTTGTCAAAGTTTCTACATAACTGTTTGCTAAAGTGCCTAAATTAGTCTTGATTTTGTGCCAAGTGGATGGCTACATCTAAAAGACTGAAAACTGACTTTTGAGAAGTATTACTCTATTTTCGAAAATCAGCATGAGTCTCATGAATAGCCAGTGAGACCTTTGAAGATCCTAAAAGCATATGAGTCAGATTTTCAATGGTTTTAGGCACTAAAGAGGCAGATGGACACTCAAGAGATTTTTCAAAAGCCTAATTTCCGCTAATATCAATGATAGGTGATCCTAGGCAGGTTTTTGGTTTTGTTTTGTTTTTTCTAATCCTTCTAGGCATATACCTGTGTTTTTAGTTGCCTCAGCATTTTTGGAAATACAAGTCAGGGTCCTCAGCTACTTGTCTAAATTATGCTTATGGACCTTATTGACTAGTTGTGAAAAAGCTATCACTATTAAAAGCTCTTCAAAATAAGAATTGGCATAATGACTTGTCTTCCTCTCTGACGTTAAACACATTAATACGCTTAGTATGAAATCTTCTTATTTCTAGCATAAATATGTGAGGCATCAGATGAAAGCTAATAATTTCCCTAGCGAGCTAAAAATAATGATGGCTGAATTTGAATAAATATTCTAGGAGACATTCTGGAACAGACAGTGGTTAATAAGTACTGTAAATGCTACCTTTCTACTAACCTCATTTGCAAGATGCCAAAGCCTAAACATGCACCACAAACAATACTGGATGAAAATCAAACATGAGAAAAATTATAATCACTGCAGAAAGTTGGAGACAATGCATAGCTTATCATTTTCTTTGTCTTCTAACCAGGAAAATTTAATTTAAGTTCTCACAAAATTTTTTAGGATGTCTTATTTAAGAGTTTCAGATACTTGTGGCTTAGACCTTGTCTCCCCTGCAATGAGACTCTCTGACAGCGCGTAAATTTACTGCAATAATTCAAAGTGCATTGTAATATGAGGAATAATTTTTTATTAAAAAGTATTACTTTGTGTAACAACATGTAATACAGGAATATGTAAATTAAACTCACTTTTAAGCATGCTGCAATGCAAACAGAAGTGCTTAATGAAAGAACCAGTGACTGAAGATGTGTCTTTAGGAATTCCTTAAAATCAGGGAATACTAGCCTTAATTCTGGTCGCAGACCACTGAATTTTACATTGTGATACACAGTCCATCACTAGATGACTAAAGCCTTTAACAAAAAAATTGTATCCATAGTTATGCAGAATACACACTTTTTGGGAGAAGGAAAAAAAGTCAGTGTCTTCATTATGTAATGGGTGGTCTTATGCCTTATTGACCGCCAAGATCCAAACACTGCAGACAATAAGAATTAGTATTTTCCTCATAAACCACTCCAAAGTGCTCGTCATAGATGTATTTGATTGCAGCCTTCAGACAAATATATTATACGCTACAATATCCCAGGAAATAATCTATTCCCTTGAACATCTGTAAGTTTTTTTGCCCTAGTGATTGCATATCCAACTGGAGAAGGCAAGAACTTTTATTTCCTAAAATAATTTTTATATTTGTGCTAGAGCTTTGCATGTTCAAAATGGAATGCAAATGCCAATGAATTTAACCTAGTGATACGGTGAAGTAGTACCTTCCCTTTTTACAGGGAACAATGAAGGATAAAGACAAAACCATCTCCAAAGCGTGCAGCTGCAAGTGTAACCCTTCCTCAAAAGCAGCTTCAGCTTATACCCTATCCTACCTGAACTAACAAAGCACTTTTGCCAAAAGAGCAGGAAACAAAAGCAATGGAATCCTCCTGTGTTTTTGCTCAAACCTAAACACCTTTCCAAAGGCTCATTAGCCTCTTTCTGCTTTCATCGGAGTGACAGAAATTGCCTCATTCTTGTGAGCTGCAGAAATTCCAGAGCACCTTGGGTGCAGGACAGCAGCAAATCTCTGACTAAGAGCAAGGCTTGCTGCCAAGCGGCTGGTGATAAATAGAACTCAATGCAAAAACATTTAAAGTTTTAAATTATTGAAATCTCTTGGTCAAGAGATCTGATTTTAGATGACCAGCTTAAAAGCAATTAAGAGAGAACATAAAATAATTAAATTTCCTTTTCAGCTAATGAAGGACCCCATGAAAGGTCATACAGAAAACCCCTAAATCTGTTCACTAAAGGTTCATCATGTACTGTAAATATGTTAACGCTTCTCAGAGTTCACAGAATCACCGAATTGTTAGGGTTGGAAGGGACCTCTGGAAATCATGTAGTCCAAGCTCCCTGCCAAGGCAAGGTCACCTAGAGCAGGTCACACAGGAACGGGTCCAGTTGGGTCTGGAATGTCTCCAAAGAGAGAGATTCCATAACTTCCCTGGGCAGCCTGTTCCAGTGCTCTGCCACCCTCAACGGAAAGAAGTTCTTCCTCATGTTGAGGTGAAACTTCTTGTGTTTCAGTTTATGGCCTTTGCCCCTCATCCTGTCACTGGGCACCACCAAAAGGAGTCTGGCACCACCCTCTTGGCACCCCCCTCTGAGGAATTTATAACATTAATGAGATCGCCTCTCAGTCTTCTCTAGACTAAACAGGCCCAGCTCCCTCAGTGCCTCATAAGAGAGATGCTCCAGACCTTGCATTGTCGTTGTCACCCTCCACTGCACCCTCTCCAGGAGCTCGGTGTCTGTCTCTTGCTGAGGAGCCCACAGCTGGACACAGCACTCCAGATGTGCCTCACCAGGGCTGAGTAGAGGGGAAACATCTGCTCCCTCGACCTGCTGGCCACACACTTCCTGATGCCCCCCAGGATACCACTGGCCCTCCTGGCTGCAAGGGCACACTGCCAGCTCAGAGTTACCTTCTAAACATTCAGCAATTTCCTGTCTTCCAGAGTGACATGAATTAGGCTTATCCACACGGGCAGTCAGCTGAAACTACCAACTGGATGAGAATCAATCCAAGTGATTTTATGATGTGAGTGTTTAGCAGAGACCACCAGTGCATTTCTCAACAGTCACCATAAAAATTCAATGTTTTTCACACACCAAGTCTTGCTTGCAGTGGACAGTAATCTACTAAATAAAAAGCCACTTTGTATGTCACCTAGTTTCCTTCCTCCTTTTTCCATTTTGCATCACTAAGTTGTACACAACACTTGGAAAACTGGTAGTTCTGAACAACCTAAACAGATAAATATGATTTTTTTTTGGTCAAGTCTGTCTTAACTGGCCTCAATATGTCTTTTTTTTTCCCAGACAAAGGAATTGATAAGCTATCATTGCCAAAATGCCAGTATATATTGAAAATATCTTGCTAAAGTTTTCATTTTGGTGTTTCCCCATAGTCTCAGGAGATGGAGAGATGGCTTGGAAAACTAAAACTTAGTTTGTATCCAAAGTAGATTGTTTTCTTGCTGAAACAACTAGAATCACAGAAAACTGAAGCATGCAGCTGAAATCTGAAAGTCTCATCTTTTCTTATTTTGAGCCAGTACGAAAAATTCACCTTTCCTTTGAACCGCCTCTACCTCTTAAGTTTGTATTATATCATCATGCTAAGTTAAAAGCACAGTCATAATGCTGTCTTAAAGGACTGCTTTGAATTCTTTCTAGACACATCCAAGCTATAGTAATTTAGCTGATGGCTGCTTGATTTCAGCTCAGCCAGTGAGAAAGCAAACAATCCAATGACCCCAAGTTCACTGAGATTGCTGGAAAATGAAAACAAGGGTTTTGGAAGGCCAGTGCTTCAACACATAGAGAAATATATTGAATACTTCAAAAGATATAAAATTCTTAGAACTGTTGGACAGGCTTCTGTGTGTGAACTTTCCTGTCCAAGTGGCATTGCTAAATACCATGGCACCAATCAGAGGGCTGACATCATATTGTTGTGTAACTCATAACCATAGCAATGTCACTTCTTAAAGTGCATTATATGTGCATTCAGCTGCTTAAAATCTCAGCTGTGTCAGCTGTTAAATAAAGTACAGTTCAGGAGATTTATTTTGAAATATGAGCCTTTTGTATTTTTTTTTTTAAAGGAAACAGAAAATGTAAAGCTTTTTAAGCCAATGTTAACACTGGAAGTTTGGAATCAGACAACAGACACAGTAAGAACAGGTTTCATCACCAGTCTAATTCACAATGATATAGTCTAGTGAGTGAGCTAATCGTGATCATTTTAACAGACAGCAATACGCTTGGGCTTTTATATTACAAATGGGCCAAAATGCCGACCAAAATGTATGCAGTCAGTAAAAAAAACCCAAAAAACAACCCATAGCACACCGGAATTGCTGAGTAAATGGTGCAGCTATCAGCCCAAGTGAAATTAATACAGGTTCGGTCCAACAACTACAAGCAATGGAGGACAACATGTAACAGAAATTGGGAATGTAATCCTCCTCTCTTTTTTTCAACCCTAAGTGCCCTTCCAGAGAATCATTAGCCTATTCCTGCTCCCACTGGAACAACAGAAATTGCCTCATTCTTGTGAGCCACAGAAATTCCAGAGTAGCTGCTCCGCAGGGCAACAGCAAAGCCCTGACCAAGAATAGTTCTTGTTGCCAAGTGGCTGGTGATAAACAGAGCTGAGCATTGCCAGGTACTAGTAAAGGGAATGACACGTACCCTTTACCTCTGGTGACACGTGGTGTGGAGTAGCTGGTGTTATCTATTATCCGTCCTTTTGGAATATCAGCATGTTGGAGCTATAAGCCAGAGGAACTAATGTTGGTCTGATTGAGCCTTTCTGTGACCACAGTCAGCAGCAGTGGTGTAATGTAGCCTTTGCCCTCCTGATAATCCACCAAGGAGAACACTAGCACTGTCTTTATGATGCATAAAAATTTGAAAAAAAGCTCACCATGCCCCTTAGGCTGCCCTGTATTCAGTGAGTTTCGAGGCTATGCTTTCAGAAGATAAGGGATGATGCTCTCTATACAACATCATCATCTGGAGTGGACAGTATTACAGCTTCTTTGGCAAAGATAAAAACACCTGAATTTCTCTCGTAACAAGACCACCATCTTGCCTTTCAACACCAGGCAATTGTAAATGCTACTTAAAGTGCACAAGACTTCTGGACACAGATTACATACAGAATCAAACCCACAGTCACTTGATTGATCTGCTGCATAAGATGATCTTGTTGCTAGCCAGTTTCTCATATGTACAGAAAATGTAATTATAAACTTTGCAATCACAAGAAAGAAATTATGAGATGTTGAAATGTAGGAGTCCAGCAGTATGCAATTATGACTAGCACAGTCTCTTTTCGTGCATTCCAAGAATCCAGAAATTAGACTTTCTAATATGAGAAGCCTAATTGGTGTAAATCATCTCCCATCTCCTATATTTCAGAGGACAGACAAAGTGTTTCTTTAGATAGTAAATAGATAAAGAGTAAGCAGGTGGGAGGTCTAGGACTATTTCTGGCTATGGGACTAACTGGTTTACATAACCTTGAACCAACTAATTTTATCTGTATTTGTCTTACTTTCACCATGTGTGAAAATGAGGCAATGATGTTTATTCACCTTTTAAAACTGCTTTTGAAATCCCCTGAGTGAGGTAACAATTCAGATCCAAAGAAATACTACTTTTTAGAAGCTCGCCCACATATAACCCAAATACTTGCAAGGGTTAAAGTTTTAAGCAAAGTGTCACATTGCAGTACTGATGATAAATTATAGGTAATAATCTATAAAACTAAAGAAGACAGTTCAGTAAATACAAAAAAACCCAGATCTGTTTACATAAGGGATACAAATTGGCTACTACTTTCAGTCTAGAAGTTAATATATGCCATATTACTGCAGAGAATCCTGCAAACCGTTTTTAAACAATGTTATAACAGTTTACATAAAACTTAATGGCAAGTTAAGTAGATCACCCCAGCAGGCCCTCTGCTTACTGCAGGAATATGGCACAGAGTTCATAGGTTACTTGAGACTCATTCTCCCAGCCAAACGAGTCAAACAATAACACTTTTAGGCACTAAAACACTTTTCCTTGGTTTTCAGCAGAAGCAGATGTGGGACTGACTGCACAGTGAACAAAAAGAATACTTTGAAAAGAAAACGACAGCAAAAACATAAGCTCGGTTTGCAGTTTATCTGTAATCATCCTTGCCTTTCACCTTGACACAGGCTTTCTAATATTACCCTCCTCATCTGAAGATCAGTGCAAAGCTTTAATAACTTGAAGGAAGCTCATTTTTTTCACATTTGCATCAGATTTCTCTGCTAAACAAATTGGTGCAGTGTTTCAATCTTCATTTTACTTTGGGGTGTCAGTTCTGAGTCATCATCATTTAATTTTCTCCAAGCCTCCAGCTCGTGTTTTCTGTTTTTCTTCCTGGATGTGTCATAACAACTGAATTGTACCACCCCAGTAAAATGGTGAAGCCTAGCACACATCTGCCAGCAACAAAATACTGTGCTCTCACTCTTAATTCCCCACACATTCCACTTTTCACACTTCCTTTGCATCCTCTCAATAAAGTGGTAGAGCCCAGTAAGCAATTTCTTTTATTTTCCACAACATTCTGCCAATAAATCAAATGAACTACCTCAAAAAGAGCACACTTGCCTTGCATGCTCTTTTCCTAGTCTCATTTCTATCCACATTCCCATGAGGGTAATTTTCTGAAGTCAGTGACTTCCCTGTAGTTAGGATATCTGTCAGTTCTGGGTCAATACTGTGCTGATGAGCTGTGAAGGCATTATTTTTCAGAATTGCTAAGTAATTTTGACTTGGAAAAATCAGTTGAGAAAAGTTTTACTCTTTCAAATTTAATAGAAATTCTGGTCAAAAGTTTCCAGTATTCTTAATGCAAAAACAATAGGAAAAAAAAAAGGCTTAGTCTGAGCTTTGAGATATCCATCACAAATTTAAAGGAGTCAATACTCTAGTATATTTCTTTTAAAAACATTCATTATACAACAGAATTGCATCAAGGAGAAAAGAAGGTGAGAATTAGCAGTAAGAGAAAGGTGTTACAAGAAAGGCAGAAAATCTTCATCTAGAAAGAGGTGAAAACGATGAATCAGAAGAAAATTTAATGTGAGACGGAGGAGCCTTTAAAAGTTGCTAACAAAGTTCTGTGTTTGGCAGCTACATTACCTGAACTAGGACTTTGACTCCTTTGAGGGTGAATCATGTTTGAACCAGGTTTCAAGGACAGTTCTCCTCTCACAAACGCGCAGCACATGCAACCTTGTCACATTTTTCTTACCAGATCTGGGTTGGGCAGCGACTGCCCCATTCAGTAGCCATTGCACATCAGTGGACAGATACATAAATATTGATTTTGAAGCCCTGGTTAGTGCAGACTGTGAAGCGTCTCTACAGAAACACCCACACCAACCCACCTGACCACAAAGCAGCCACACCTTGTTTAACTTCAATATCAGTAGATTCCAAGAAAAAAATGTTTTCAAGAGAAATCTCATGTCAATGTTCAGATGGGGAAATGTCAATATCAGACAACAGGTTCACCTATGGCAGCAGTAACAAATGATAGCAGCCACTCTAAACAGCAGGAAAGTTGCTAGATGACAACTCCTTGAAATTATCATGAGGGGAGTATAACAAGAAAAAGATCTGAACCAAAGTAATCTCCAGGGGGGGTGGAACTAGATGATCTTTAAGGTCCCTTCCAACTCAAACCACGATTCCTTTTTGCCTCTTCCCCAAATTCCACCTTCACATGACGGAAGCACAAAGGTTATTCAGTAAAACAGGCCTAAACTTTGGTGAAGAGGGGGGTTTTATTTTAACAGGGGCAAAAATCATATAGCTTCCAATCTTACTCTCAGAAATTACTCAGTGGTTTTAGCTGCACCTTTTTCTTTCCAACTGCTCTACAAGAAGAAAACAAAACACCTCGAGAACCTATAGAATATGCACAATTCACAAAACCTGAAAGCCAGACAGTTAAGGTTTGGTTAAGTTACAACAGCGTTAAGGCAGAGATTAATATTAGAAAATGTCAGGCAATCTGAAGATTAGGTGTCATTACCTGCTCCAACAATTAGTGGCAATATCACTGTGCCAAACAACCAGAATTTATATGTATGACTACCAAACTTTGTGTTCTCCTGCTCAGTTGATGATGGTGTTGCAGGATATTTAGTTTGCTTTTGCCAAAGTATTTAATTCTCATGTGCTTTGTGCAATAAGTCAGTTTGAATTGTTCTTTAGGGATTGGGCTGCCCCCCACTGATTCCAGTTTGAGCTACAGCAGATGCCATATAGCCCATCCAGAAGAGCTAACTCTTCATCTTTCTTTTTCTACATCCACTAAACACAACTTAATATAATTGTGCCAGAGCAATGAGACAATAACGAATGAATTGTCCATGAAGAACTCTGGAGAGTTTTCAGCGATTTCTGTGAGGAAATGAGTCAAAATGAATCTGAGCAAGATGCAGGATATGGTACAATAATATCTGTTTTCTTCTGATTAAAAGGAAAGAACAAGTGACCTGTCACTGATACTTTCTCTTGATCCAGTATGGTGTCTAATGTGAAAGTTTAAAATGTGAAGTAATAAATTAAAAATGTCTGTTCTATTAGGAAACAAGTACTCAATAACTACTACCAACTTCAACACAAAAAAAATTTAACAATATTTTGAATTTTTAAAGACTGCATTTTTAGCGATTTTACAGCATATCACTTTGAGAGACCTTGTGGATACTTGCCAGATGTGATACAGTGGTAGAGGAACTCCACAGCAGAGAGCTTATTTATCCTTAGATCACCCCACTCTTTTCCTCTCAAACCAGAGAAATGATTTCTGAATTTCCTAACGATCTTGCAAGATAAACGTTGAAAATTAGTAGAGCCAGAAATTACGATATTAAAAGGAGCATTATATCCTTTAAGTCTAGTGCTAAGAACATAAACCTTTTCTAAGTCCTGCTTATCGGTGCAGTGACGTCATCCTGGAGTAGGAGAAAGATAATCTTCCTTGTTGCTGCATTATTGAAGAATGGCAAGGAGTCCTGAAAATGTGCTGCATGGATGTTTAAATGCAACCAGCACTGAACAGTCTTTTACATAGGATGGAACACGTTGTGCATATTAAAACCCACGTGCTGTTTTCTTTATTTCTGGCATCCTTTCTCCCTACAACACAGGAACATGTTCCAAGCATTTTTTCAGTGCTTTGTCTCTGCTCTTTGCCTTTTTCAGTGCTTCTTCTCCGCTCTTTGCCTTCACTCCACCAGCTGTCACTCCAGTGACATTTCCCAAGCACGAAGCTGACAAAGAGCAGGGCAGAGCTTAAGCGCCGAAGCTGTGGAAAACAGTAGCAATGTTTTAAAATATCAACACAACTCAGTGTTTTGGGAACAATTTCCGATACTGTTACTTGAATGGACACTGTTTACTACACAGCCTCTCACACTGAAGAGATTAAAGTTATTTTAGAGAATGAATTTACTGATTTACTGATCTATAGCATACAGTATTATTTTGTCAGTAAATTCAAGGTTTTCCTGCCATAATATTGCATTTAAATTGGACATTAAGAAAGCCCAATCTAATTAATGCTAAGAATTTTCTGTATAGACAATTAAGAAAACTATTAATATTGTGAAAAAGAAGACAGATAACAGAGGACAGGACAGATATTTGAGAATTGTTTTGCTTCCTGATATATGCATCTTCTCTACCAACTTAGTTTTCAAATTTCAGAGCTGTATTTACAGGCCAAAATTATCTGAAATTCTAGTCTAAAAAATGGTCAAGAGTAACATGGGGGTACCTTCTTCCAACGGTTAAGCTTTCTTATAATTTTCAAGTTCTTTTCTGTTATCTAAGCTACTGTAGTCCAAGATACAAATACTGACAGGAAAGGCTACTGCAACATGCAGAGTTAGCACAGACAGTTTCTTCAACCTGTAGAAACACTGGTCCCCACCTCTGAAATTAAATCAGCTCAGCCACTCCAAAGGCAGAAACACAAGTCCACATGATTTTCAATATTCTCGAATCTTACCTAATTTCAGGAAAAATTCAAGGTAAGATTTCCAGTTTATCAGCTGGCTGGATTATGACATTCATTATATTCTCACGAGTACCTTTAATTGAACAGGGAGCAAATCTTAACTTCTCTTTGTTCAGAAATAGTTCTGTAGTGTTTCTGTTCTTCCCACGTTTTATGTGGTAAGGAGGAGAGAAAATTATCCCAGGCCATTCTGACACTGCTCATGAGGTGACAGTGTTAAAACATGCAGAAGCAATTTCTGTGAAGGGAAGACACAGGAGCCTGCTCTGTCCTGAAATGCAGGCAAACCCTCACACTGCAGCGTGTTTCCACTGCTCTGACTTGTGGGGGCTGCCACACTGCTAAGCAAGTGTGAAGGAGCCCTCTAGTGTGAATAAGAAATGGACCTACAGCCCATAATTTGCACACAAATAACACAGGAGAACAACGGCGACGAACAATGTCACTGCCAGTCTTCAGGCATTTCAACAGCATGTGCTGCCCAGGGGATTCAGCAATTACAGAGCCTCCTGGATCTCAACCCTGAAATCAAACAAACAAACAAATATGTATGTCATAATGTGATTTCAGGGCTAATGTATGACTGACCATGAAGACAGTCTTAACTGAAAAAGGAATCCAAAAACTTGAGAATAATGTAGAAATAAACTACAGCCCTTGTCAGGCAAATATTTTGTTTAAATTTTTCAGTAGACCGTGACCTTAAGAACAATTGATATGAACCATTTAAAGGACAGAAAGCCTTTTTAAAAACCTTATGTACACTAGGATAAAATTTATCAGTTATCACAGAGTCATTCAAACCTTCCAGAGACATAGCCAGTTTGCACCATAATATAACCATACCCAGGAAATTCCAGTGCTCAGATCCATTTGCAAGTGGTAGTATGGCAAAAGATCACAGCCATGCAAGTAGAGAGAGACAGACACATAAAATGAGAAACATATTCAATCCAACACAGGTCCATAATATACAGCTATTTCTGCATAAAAACATTTTGGTTTATGCTTTGTATCACTAAGATTAGAAAAAAAAATACCAAGGATGCTGTTTCTTTTATTGTCACCAATTCCAAATGAGACATACATTAAATTTATCTGGTTTAAAGCAATACTGTTCTGAAGTTGCACACAGAAAACCATATGCAATAGCTTATTTTTTGTGGGTTTTGTTTTTAGAGTGATCACGGTTGATTGCATAGCAGTTTTATGATGCTGAATGGAAAGTCAAAACAACTATGAAGTTTAAATTGATAGCAATGTATTCAATGCCCTGCTGTCTAACTGCCAGAGGGATAAACAAAGAACACCTAGAACGCTGGAATGAGTTTAGCAATTTCGTGAGAAAAGTTAGGAAGTGGTATCAGAAGAAGTCAAGAAGGAACACATGAGAGGCATAAGCAACTAACAGATGATGAGAAATTGCAAATAATTAAGCCAAATCACAAGAGATGCAGTTTAGGTAATCATTTAGAAACAAAGATGTGAAAACTCAGACCCATTTTAGACAAGAAGAATTGTGAAAGTGACTTCATTGTACTTCCATTTAGGATTTTATCCTGGATGCAGACATAAAACTTTTCTAAATTTCACGAATGGGGAAAATGAGTGAACAGCCACTCTCACTAAACTTGCTGAACTTCTCACTTCTGGAGAGACTGCACAGCCTCCTTGGGTTATTTTGGCACCTCCTTTTCTGGCAAGCAATGAGGAGTTTAGAGGAATTTAAAAGAAAAAACAAGGGAAAAAATTAATCCAACTTTCCCAAACCACAAAAAATTCAATTTAATTTGGGATACATTTTGCCCAAAGTTTCAGTGAGAGCGATGGTCATATTTTATCCAAAAAATCACTCTCGATGGAAAGAACTCTAAAAGGTTTTGCTACAGAAGAGCTAAGAGAAAGAAATATTGTACTGCTGGCATCTATACCCACACCAAAACTGTATAAATACTAATAGTGCAGGAGGTTGCAAGTATTATTTTTTTCATTTTTTCAATGACATTTGAGTGCATAATGACAAAGTTAATTTGGATATGTTATTCAATGAAAAACTCTTCAACTGCACATCTAAAATATCTGAGAAATTACTTAACCTCACCTGGACATTCTCCCACTTCTTTAATTGTAACAAATCAGACAGAAGAAGCAAAGATAAAAAAAAGACAAGGATTTTGGTGTTTAGGTGGTTTTCTCGTGTGGAAATATTGTTTTCTATCCTATTCAGTTCAGTTTATGTGTATCAGTACCAGATTTAATTGTAGTATTAACTACAATTAACTACTTAAGGATAGTTATTTGAAAATATTTATGATCTTATTAAGTCAGATTCTGGGTACCAACAGGGTATGCCTGAACATGATTTTCCTTCGTACATCTTGACTCTTACTTTGAATACTGGATTCTTAATTTCAAATACAGCTAAGTAACTTGTAACAACAGAACTAAAAGTCTAAAGACTCACACCAAAGATATCATTACTGATGCCTATGTCCAAGACAAAACCCAGAATCTATGCTTTCAGATGATCAAAAGAATTCTTCAAAGTCCTCCAGGCTTTGAGATTTATTGGCATGTAAAGGAATAAAAAAATGAATGGTGTGGAAGACCTGAGAATTAAAAAGGGCTGTGATTTTTAATAACCAACATGGGAATAAAAGAGATCCTTTAGAAATGCATTTTATAGGAATTACTTGGCTCTACTTTCTCATTTGCTCTGATACCATGTAGGCCCTCCACTGGCCAATGATGCCTAAGACAAGTCCTTTTCCCAGAATACTTCCTTTTTTTTCTTTTTTTTTTTTTTTAAATAACCACCATAGATCCTGAGCAGGGATAGGCTCAGACTGATGAAGTGGATGATATGGTGTGAAAAACATTGGCCCAGCATTGGGAAAGAATGATTTTGCAGACAAAGTGCACCTAGCAGTTAGGATTTACAGAGTCACCATTAAGCTTACACATTATGGCACCTATAAGAAAAATGAAAAACTCTACACCATTGTAAGAATACATATTCATCCTACTGCTTTTCTGCTGAACTGGATTCACTTGCTTAAATAATTGTGGATGTTGTGGCTCAAAAAATGTCAGTGAGTACCTAAAATTTAAAGGCCAGATCAACATTGCCACAGCCCTTCTAAAGTTTATAGTATTCCTGTGTGACCCAGAGAAGAAGCCTAGTGAAGCAAAAGGACAGCAGAATTGCAGAATAAGAGAAGCCATTGAAAAATATCTTTAACCGATGCAAAAGTTTCAATCATTAATCAAACTTAAACAAGTTGGAAAGGAAATAATAAAAGAAAGGAATAATTCTGGTTACTTAGAAAAACTTCTCTTTTAATGGAAATGAACTTTTAAAACCTTTGAACTTCCCTGAAAAGGCCACTCTAACTTAGCAAGTGAGAGCTGAAAAAAAAATCTACTCCGAAACTACATTCCATTTTAAAAACCATGACTGCAGAGGGCATTGTCAGCCCCACAAAGGAAGGATTGCATCCTATTTGCTTCATAAAACAGCTTTACTGCCTACAAGAACTTCCACTATCACAGATCCTACAGAAATGGTGTAGTTTTGGTATTTAAGGTGTTAAACTGGAACTAATTTCTCCCTGCCACTATACCAGAGTTCCCTTATAATCCCCCTGCATGTCTTCAGCAATAACAAGGTGAGCTGGAAGGACAAGGAGAGCAAGTGTAGTTTCATCTGTTATTCAGCACTGACTTCTTTTTCTTTGTGTTCCTGTCACTAGAATTGATTCTCCTAGCTCCTACTGCAAAATTAAATCACTAAAGGATGGAGTTACAACGGGTAGAAAACCAGTGTGAGTGAAAGGTGAATCAAACCTAGCTATATTTTAGCTAGGTTTAGTTCTGGTTTTGTTTCCAGCCACAATGCACTGTCCCTTTCTCATCCCAGTGACCTCATCCTCACTCCCTAACGACTGTGTACTCCTCTGGAAAGTTTCACTTTTCTTTTATCTCCTTTGACAAATTTAACAGGAGCATCATGACCTCAGATGAATGTTTCATTTCAAGATTATATTTTCACATGCCCTACTGACTCAAAAATAAGGTTAAAGAAAGACAGGTATATGGTTAAAGCATTGGCCTGGTGCTTATGTTAATGTAGGTTCAGTTCCTGGCACTGACACAGCCTTCTCCTGTGCAAATAATTAATAGTTAGATTCCAGAAATATTACTCAAATTAAGTTCTTATCTTTCTCTGCAAACAGCTCTTGTCATTTAGGATACAGTACTGTTTAGCATCAGAGAAGATAAAAGAATCTATCTCTTAATCTTTCTGTCTTAATTTCTCTTTTGAATGTAGTGGTTAATTTGTCCTTTCTAATCAGGAATCTTGCAAGTCAACCTTCACAAGTAAAAGCATCCCAATATGGCAAAAGTAGCAGACTATAAAAAATAATTTTTCTGGGAAATGATTCACATCTAAAGTGTTGGCTGTAAGAAAACTACATGCTGGACTTTCACCAAAAGCATTAAGTCATCTTACCGTGATTAAAGTAAATTTGCAGTAATTGATGTCATTCTGAGTTGTATAGAAAGGTTCAATAACTGAAAGCCTAAAGAAGATTCGGGACTTCATGGGTACAAAACTGAATCTTGATTATTCCTTATGCTCTATTGCTGCATCATTGTACAAGGCCGGACACTTCTCACTGGCAAAGCCCTTGGCAAAGATGTGAGACCTTTCTAGACAGAGCTTAGAGCACATTAGAGTAAACCTACTAAAGTTAATGGTGTCAGTGAGGAATGAGCCAGGCCCTTACCGGCCTTACCTTCTTTCCCCTTCCTACTCTTTCTTCTATTGCCACACTTACAGAATCCTCAAGGGTGGAAAAGACCTTCAAGATCATCGAGTCCAGCCTTTGACTGAATAGCACCTTGCCCACGAAACCATATCACAAAGTGCCTACATGTTTTTTGAACACTCCCAAGGGTGGTGACTCCACCACTCTCCTGATCAGCCTGTTCCAACACTTAACCACCCTTTTAGTGAAGAAATTTTCCCTAATATCCAACCTGGACTTGCCTTGGCATTACTTGAGGCCATTTCATCTTTTCCTATCACTATTTACTTGAAAGAAGTAAAAATCAACCAACCCTCATCTCGCCAATGCCTCCTTCCAGGTGGTTGTGGAGTGACAGGGCCTCCCTTGAGCCTCCTCTTCTCCAGACTAAACAAATCCAGCTCCCTCAGCTGCTCCTCATCAGACTCGTGCTGCCCTTCTCTGGACACCACCTCAGCGTCTTTCTTGTAGTGAGGGGCCCCAAACTGAACACAGCACTCAAAGTGTGACCTCACCAGAACCAACAACAGAGGGACCATCACATCCCTGCCCTGGTCCTGCTGGCCACACTACTGCTGATCCAGGCCAGGATGCCACTGGCCTTCCTGGCCACCTGGGCCCACTGCTGGCTCATGTTCAGCTGCTGTCAACCAGCACTTGTTTCCAAGAAGGGAATGAAAATTGTCTACCTCTCTTGTAGGTGACATTGGCCTGTGCCCACTACTTATCCTCCTGTAAAGACTATTCTGTATAAATAAAAACTAAAATTGTAATGTGTGTCGATATGTGCACTCCTGGACAACGGGTAAGATGCTAGATGGGACTTGGAACATCCATTCCCACCTTCTGCCTCTAATCAGACGATGATGCCAAAATGCAAGAGCAAGAGTTCCATGTTTGTCATTTGCTACTCGCTTTCATTTCTCAGCGTACAGCTGAGAAAGAGTAACTATAGAGCTAAAAATTCTATAGAGCAAAACAATGTACTGCTCATTATGTGGTCAGTGGCATTAACCACATATCAGTCATTCTGCTTCACACTGCACATCAGTATCCTCTTCTTCTTGTCTCCCACAAGGAATCTCATCGCATCCATTCCTGCAATCTCTTTAGATGCCACTAAGACAGTATTTACTTATTGAAGTGTAAGGTTGGAAGAAAAAGCAATTTTTCAATACCAGCATGGTGAAAAGCCTACTAAGGACGATGGAAATCTTTCCATTGATTTTAGTAGACCTTGGATCAGGTTATATATAAGCAACTTCTGGCATCTGATTCATCAGGACATAACCCTGACTGCACTGAAAGATTTACCAGTGGCTTCAGCAATGCCACAGTTTCACCCAGTTATAGGTTTTCATTGTTATTAATCTGGCAATCCAAACAAAATGTAGTTTTACATTGGCGTGGGATAAGAAGGATATGAAAGCTTCTATCATGACTGTTCCTACTTCCACCACACACAAGGGTAAGCAGTAATTATCTCCTGTGACAGCATGTACAAGAAAGGAAGAAGATGTATTTTCATTATGATTTCTGTATTATCATTGCCCTCCTCAATGCACTTTAAGGGGCAATATTCAGATGTAACGACGACCTACTGGCTTCTAATTATCTTGTCCTAAACCCTGATCAACCTGGCTATTCTTGCAATAGTGAATTTCTCTTCAGCAAAGCATTTCACTAGCCAAAGTATATATTTTTTGGCAGCATCTGGCACTTTCCAGCCCTGGAATCTGACGTAGGCTTGTAAATTGTGCTAGGTCAGCAAGGTTTTCACCCTCCAGAGCACTGAACTGGTGCAAAATAAGACATTATATTGTTTCCCATTCTTTTTTCATTTTTTTTTTCCTCAAAAGTATCTAAACACCGAAATTCCTGCTTCATATCCCAGCACAACACTCAAAACTGTAGTTCTTTCTCTTCACACATTGCAAATGGCTTCAGAATTACTGTGTGAAGCATAATGGCTCTATCACATCCTTAGCACACTTGATGGCCTCCAAAGCAGCTATTGCATAGCAAGGGCAGAGTACGGCACTCCTGTATGTGAGAGGAAATTGTTACAAGTGCTCTACTTTGAAAATAAGTTTAGGGGAAGAGAAGAATTTCTTCTGAATTCTATACACAATGAAGGAAAAAAAACGTTTCTGAAAGGGTATTTCTAGAAGAAAAAAATTATTTAACTATGTGACAGACTAAATAAACACAGTCATACAAATTACAAATTAAGACATCTTCTGGAATAAAGCTACACTTGTCTCACTGACTTTAAAGAAGTGAAATTGTTATTTTACTCTGCATTTGCAACATCAAGGAGTTATCTTTTTTTTTCCAAAAGGTGAAGCTTATAAATCTCACTCAAGCAAAACACTCTGTGAAGTCTTGATAGATTTCCCTTATAGATCAATACTGAGTGTCCATGTTTTCCCAGTCTTACTTGCCTAGGATTTCAGAGCAAAGAGCAAACATCCTCTTGCATTGGACTCAGTAGTTAATACAATCTAGTCTTCCACAAAGCAGTAGCTGTAGTGCAACATCTCAATATTAACAAATGCATATGCTTTCATAAAGATTTTACTTGTGCATACTGATAAAGCTTATCCTCTATTCTCATGCATATTAAATTAGATTTCAGAGCTAGGGCATCCATTCATTGAGAATTTATAAATGCTAATATATGCTCATTTTGATGAATACAAACAAAAATCAGTCTAAGCATAATAATTTTTTTGCATTAACAAAACACTGAAGGAAAATGGAAACTAAATATTAAATATTGTCACTTCAAAATGCATGCAACTTATTTACATGAAAATCAGATTGCCTACTTTGCACATTTCAACCTTGAGGTATTTCTGGTAGGGGACTTTACAACAACCCCCAAGATTTGTTATTTGCTTGTTTGTTTATTTGCTTGTTTGTTTGTTTTAACACTTCATAGAAGTATCAAAACCCAGGCATTTCCTGCTGATTGAACATTGACTCGTAATTTTTCAAATATAGATGAGAAATTCCAGAGCACCCTCAAGAAGTGTTACCAATATAACACTAATCCATTTGTTCAAGATTACAAGGAGATGAAAAGAGATATCAACAGTCTCGTATTTTGCATATGCAGGCATTTATAATGCAAAAATAGACAGAAATACTAGACCAACATACAGAATGTAGTCAAAGAGGTACAGAGATACATAATTAAACAGCGCACTGGCTGGCATGTTCTTTAGAACAATTTGTCGTTATTTTAATTGTTAAATTGGAAATGAAAGAGAATGGCTTTGTACTCCACCAGGTGCATACATTCTGTGGTTTACGACAAATAATTTTTAATTTAATTAATTTTCCTTGAGTTCAGTTTCCTAGAAGAAGCTGTGCATATATGCTAAGACTAGATCAATCAGCTTTATCTGTAGTTGATGAAAGAACACAGTTTCTTTCAGAGGAGAAGAATAAATTCAACTTTAAGCAAAGCATTCAATACAGGAATAGGTCATTCTCCATACACACCTGCCTGTTGACTTCACTATCTTACACTAGATCCCTAATTTTCAGAGACCAGGGATGAGCAAGATGAATCTCAAACTCAGTATCCCTCATCTTCTCTGCCACCATGAGGCAGACAGCACATGAAACTCAAAACCACTCCAACCAGCAGCTCCCAGTCTGGATCTAGCACACAGGATGTGCTTGTTCAGTTACTGTGTTGGAATATAGCACCACAAGCTCTCAGCCCGTTGTTCAGGCCACCGGAAAATCCTGTCTGACTGACCTGCTGCCTTACAGGATGCTCCCATACATCCTAATGCTGTAAGCTGCTATCAATGCTTCCAAACTGTACCTTACACTGACGTTTTGACGGAAACATTCTGAGTTTCTTGCTACAAGACTATAGCACTCTGATAGGTCAGTGCCCTTTCACCGTACTTTAAAAGCTCAGTTGCAGCTGAAGATTGACTCTAATACTAAGTTAGGATTAAGTCCACTGTTTTTCAGATTTATAATGTATTTCTGAAATACAGTCTACATGGCACTCGAGTTCTACTGCTTGGCTAAAAAAGATTCAACAGCAAATACAAAGAGTCACATAAAAGTTCCAGGACACATAACCCCAGCTCTTCCCTAGAGTAGATTAGCTTTGCATTTATCCTGGGCTATTTCTCACGTAATTTCTAATTTTAATACTACAACAGTAGACTATGATTCTACACAGAATGCCTAGATAACTTGACATTTGAAACTTCTGTAGTCCACCTATACCAGTGCTTCTCACATTGAAACCATTGGTAGAGCAGAACCAGTGGCAGCAATAGTAGGGTATTTTGGAGGGATGAGGAAGAACAGAGAAACCAAGTGTAAACAAGCCCTGCTGAATTACTCCACTGACTTTGCCTTATTTCAAGGGAAGTGCTGTTAGTGCAGAAGCCAGCTGTTTAACTATTGGAATCCTATACCTCGGTCTGCTTTCAGGGGACATCACTGTGATTAGACTTTGTATCTGCTTGTCACACACTGAAAGAAACATCCACAGATATGACAAAGTAGATTAAATAAGAGCCAAATATTCTATTAAGTAAACTTTGACCTACACAATACAAAATTCTTTTGAGCTAGCAACTGACAAAAAAGGAAAGAAACCTCCAAGGAAATCAGTGTACATCCGCAAAAAGGAATGCCTAGGACTGTTGTATGTCCACAGGCAGCACTTTGAAGGTTGAGTAAATATAAGGAACTTTTGATAACAGCTGGAAGGCAGCACTGAAATTATGTCAGAAAGATGAGAAAGAACTATATGGGCTCCCAGTATAGTGACACAGAAGGCTCAGTCCATACTGAAGGCAATATTATTTTTTTTAAAAATTAAGGAGGAGAAATTATATTTAAAATGCAGAACCAGAAGCCATTTATATATCAATATTAATTTTTGTCTAGAAAGTAACTGAAGTGCTTAGTTATATCAGTCCCAATGTAGGAGAGCACTCAGGCATGTGCTCACTGTTTAATATGTGATTTAGTCCAACACACCACGTAGGAGCTTGAACATTTGCCTAGACCTAAGTGCATACTTTGGTAACTTGATGAGCTGGGACCATCTGATCCTGCAGTCCTGCCAGAACAGATGGGCCAAACAGTGATAACATCTGTAGAAGTGGTGGTATCTCCTTGTAATTCGTTATCTCATCTTTCTCTGTGATAGCATCTTTGTATATTGCAGCACTTAAGAGGTCAGCAGCAATTTAAAATCTATTGCTTTAAAATTACTTTAGTCATCAGATACTTCTCAATCATGATTGTGGATCATGATTACTGAAAAGGAATATTTTTTTTTCTGCTAATTTGCTCTCTCTCTTGTACAGCACTTAAGGCAATATCACTTTCTACATCACACAAATTTTAAGTATACTTGATTGCTTAGGTCTTTTGAAAGCCTTGGGAAAACATTTCTTGAAAGAAAAAATTCTGACTTCTCAATACTAATGTTATCTTTATATAAAGGATGAGCATTCAGTATGCCATGTGATACACAAATATTTAAGCCTACAAATAAGTTAATGTCACATTTCATAGCTGACACCATCACTAATGTGATAGAGATTCCATTCCCATCTTGTTACATGTACCATACAGGCTTTTTAGAGAGCTATTAGACATTATATAATCCTTCATAAAATAATTATTCTGTAAGAAAGAAAAATAACACGTAGATGTCTTTGGTCTGGCTACGCTAAAAATGATTTTGAAGTACTCCGAGATTTTCACCAGAAAGATTCCAGGATTCAGGAGTTGTATTAACTATTTGTGCATATAATGGTGAGGAAAAATGTTGCTACTGATTACTAAATAAAGCAGGCAGCAGACATACGTTAGTAAAGGTATTTTATCAACTTTATAAATGATTAAATTTGGACACTGAAGGGTAAAATAACTTGAACAGAAGCTTTTAGGGTATCCTTGCTTATGAAAAATAGACAGACTGACAAAAGAAAGGGAAGGTTAACTGATCAGTTCTTGTACCTATAGTTCAGCTGGATCTTTCAGGAAGAGTTACACCTGCATATCCAGGAACAGAATTCACCCTTCCATGCTTTAAATGGGAGCAAGACAAAACGTGGCACAGCTGTGGGTATACTGCAAAGTAATGACACTCCACACTTTATCAGGAATGCTAAATTTTAAAAGTATTAGGCTAAAACAACCAGATTAACAGATTTCGGGAAAAATCTCCAGGGAAAAGCTTGTATTTCATATTATAATTCAATGAGGGAAAACTAGTCTGAGGGAAAAAAAAAACCAAACCAAACTCCACATCTTAGTATTTATAATACTTTTCAGTGATACACATAAAACAACACACACACAGGCAAACCAAAATATAACTGTAATCTACTCCTGGCTTGCTGTACTGTTTAGTCTTATGAAACAAATAATTTAGCAGGCAATGTACAATATAGAGGCCCCCAGTGGATTGCAATATACTAAGTAAGCATGTTTTTCTTTTTGTTTAATTTATAGTCCCTGGGAAAAAATTAAAAGAGAGACATTTTAAAAACCTGTTTTCTTGGTTTGCAAAGCTCATAGGGATATAGTTAGTTCTTAGCTGGCTGCATTGCTGGCTAAAATGTGAGACATACTGTACCACTAGAGGTCTTTTAATCTACTGATGTTCTAAGGCCTCAAGGGTTCTTCATCAGTGGATACATGTTTTAATCACAGGGAACAGTAAAGTGTAGTGCTGTCTTTTCAAACTGACAACTGCAAGACAAACACATGGATATCAACCCCGACTTTGCTGTATAAGCATTAGGGGCAATAATTTCCCAAAGAGAAACTGAATATTCATCTTTTTTGATATCCTTATACTTTATCTAACTTGAGTAATTCTTAAAACATAAACTGCTGCCAAGCTCTGTGAATAACAGATTTTTGGTCTCAGTGATATAACTGAGAAGGAGGGAAAAAAAAAGGCAAGAAAAGAAATTGGTAGAGCTGACTGAATTGAGTTACTTCATTTTTTGGCTCTTGGTACGCTTGTCTTTTTTTTCCATATTTTTCAGTTCTTAACCAATGTGGATCATTCTGTAAATGGAAACATTTAATGCTGAAAATGTCAAAACAAAACACTTAATCTTTTCAGAATTTTGCTGTCTGAAATCAAATTCTACCAGAATTTTAAAATAGATGTAGTAAGTAAGCAACTACTTACTTTTTGTGAATTTACTGTTCCTTCATTTCTAACTCTTCATAACAGGGCAACTGCTCATCCAACTGGGTTGTGTACAAACAATCCCAGGAAATAATGGGCCTTTAATCTCTGCGTAGGATAGCAGAGAATTCAGCAGTTACTAAGGAAATCATAAACCACAGGGGGGAAAAAGACAAAAATATAAGTGTGTAAGAGTTGTATGAACGAAAATGTTGGCCTTTACAGAATTTGAGCTGAGTGAAAAATGCAAAATATTTGCCAATTAAGTGGTTTCCACAGATGCTTGTTGCAAATGCAAAGCACAGGAAAGCCACGCTATATCAGTCCCATTTCTTATCTCGTGCAAATCTACGGAATATAAAATCTACTGCTTTTATCTGTTCCATCAACTTCCCTATTTCATCAGTTACTTTCTTAGCTCGATTCCTGCTTCCCACTTTTGAGCTTGAAGATCTCACAGCCTGTGCAGTTGTACACAGTATTTATTTCCCCTTTGGAACGCACTCTGACTTCACACAGTACCTTGGTCTAGCCTTTTTTATTAGGAAATACTTGTCTAGAACACAGCTGTGATTTAGGGTCTTTACACACCAGCCACCTCAGCTGGCTCAACAATCAGTTTTCATACAAAAGCTAAATGGCGAATTTCCCTTGTAAAGTTTCTAAATGTCAGATTTCAGCTTCCTCCCTCTCCATTTTCGAGGGTAAGGCAGTTCAAGAAAATATTTTAATAATACTTTTCTAAGAAGGCATAGATTTGCTCAAATGCTTGAATAGCAACTACCCATAGGCAGAGATCAAAGCTGTCCATTTCCAGGAATATCTGGAAAGGAATATTCAAAAGTGTGTCTGAGAAGAAGGTCTTAGAACAGATACACACAGGTAGGCTGTACAGTGGTCATTGGTGATTCAGTAAACATAATACAGCTTAATAATATCACTGCTCCCGAGATCTTTGCATTTCCTTTCTAACATAAGAACTTTCCCTTTGTGTTTTGAATAGGTAAGCCCACGGGGTATGGATCCAGCAGTAGACGCTTACACCACAAGGGAATAGTGGATGAATGCTGCTTCCAGAGCTGTGACCTGAGGAGGCTGGAGATGTACTGTGCTCCAATAAAGCCGCCTAAATCCGCACGGTCCGTACGTGCCCAGCGCCACACCGACATGCCAAAAGCACAAAAGGTAGGCCAGGCTGGGAAAAATTCACAACAACAAAGAACCAAACCAAACCAACAAAAAAAAAACCAACCAAAAAAAACACTGAGTATTTTAGGGAAGGAAAGTTCTATCAAGGCTGGTAGCACAGAAAACAATTGACGTGTTCTGCCTCCTAGATTTAGTGGAACTTTGGAAAATAGTTGCCAAGGTGGGAAACAAGTGGGAAGTGGTGTGTTCCATCTCATCTCTCAGAACACTGAATAAAACATGCAATTGCTAAACTAGTAGCTGTGAGGTTTTATCCTGCCATAGGGTAGTAAGTGACAAGTACTCACATCATCCAATCATAAATATCGCCTAAGACTTCTTTCAAAAGAGAAACTAAACACTGAATGTTTAACAACTCATCTATCTAGAATCTCTTCACTCATCCTCCAATTTTAGGTAGAGGTAGAGTGAGTGCTCAAGAAGGAAACCAGCCATTCTACTATTCATTTTACATTTAAATGAACACGTTTTCATTATTTTTGCCTTTTTTTTTTATCAGAACTACATTAAATGGATAGTCACTGCAATCATTGCAAACTCAATTTTAACTATTTAAAGTTCAATATGCATATCCTCCAAGCCACTTCCAACATTGACTGGTATTATTTACATAGTTGTGGAGTTCTGAGTATCCAGATTTTTGTTCCTCTGATATCAGATATGTACATATATGTATCAACAGAGCCTATAGTTCAGAAAACTCATCTCAGACTAGGCTACAATTAAGCTCATGTCCAACTGTCTCTCTTGTTTGAGGTCTGAACATCTGTTTTACATATTATCTGTCTTCTGCTGTAAGCCTCCCATGATTTATTTTATTGCTGTTGACCCTGTCTGTCCTACATATGTTGGCACCACTCCTGAAGTTATCTGAAAATTTTTGCTTACAAGACCTGGAACCTAAAATTTCATAGGAAGTCAGGAAACCAGTGCTGTATATTAAAATCCTTAATATCAACTTTATTAAAAGAACCATTGTAAGCATTCCCGCATCCATTCTTTTCCATAAGTCAACCCATAGAATGGAATCCTTTCCCCCTCTTCCTCAAGAGTTTTCCAAAAATCAGTGTCTGCATGATCCTTCCTGGGAAGCATCACCTTGAGACCTCAAAGGGCACACAGGGCAACAAGTGAAGACTTCTTCAGGTAGAGCTCAAGTGTAGACAAGAAATCCATTTTAGGTTTATTCCTGTCTGGGCACACAAACTTAAGGCTTGCTGGAAAAGAACAAAACAGGCTTGGCCAGGAATCCGTGTGCTCCTTCCCATGCTTGTTGCTAAGGTGATGGATAAAACATTGGAGTAAAGGAGACAAGATACCTGCCAGCTCTTTGATGGATCTCCTCACCACTTTCCTCGGAGGACTAAGGAATGATGTCATCTTTAGGCAGCTGTCCTCTTCCCAGTTCAAAACATAGGCAGGAGAGCACTGTTTTTTACAGACAGGAAATACCTTGTACCTTTCTGCAGCATCAGGGGAAGTAGCACTCGGGAGGTGTACTGGAAGAAGGAAAAAAAATAGAGGGAGTATGTAACTGAGTAATTGAGAGAGCCTAGCTGCAGAAGAAATCATCCTGGAAATTAAAAAGGGAAAAAATTAAGAGGTGAAAAGGGCAGTAAAAGGACAATGAGGAGCACAAGGAAAAAAAATAAAGAGTGAGAGAATCAGATCAAAGAGGTCGAGAAGATGTAAAATATTGCAAAACTGAATGAACCAACATGCATCACAAATAAAGGATGGAATTTTGAGAAAACGGGGGAGAAAATGAAATTAGAGACAAATTAATATTGAAGTAAACAACACCTTTAAAGAAACAGTAGGTGAAAAGGGTGTGTTGAACAGAATAAAAGAAATAATGAATGCTTCTTGATAGAAACTTGGCAATAATATAACGAATCTGATGGGAAATACAAATAAATTTTCATTTTTATCTGTGGATGGAGAAAATTAGATTGAGGAAATGAAAATACAGAATGTGTAGGAGAAACTATTTTTCAGATTTATGATAGATAAAAGGAAAATACAGTGGAGGGAAGAGAAGTGGAATTCATTAGGAAAAACTGGTACATATTCTCATTTAATTTATTTTCTTTCTCTTTTCTTTTTGCAGTCAGTTGTACATGTCACTGTTAAGGAAGGCAACTATGTTCAAACTTTTCTTGGGCAGACTTTCCCAAGACGAACGTATTTAGCTAGTTCATAGTGTTGATATGCCCCTGATTTTAACTAAAAAAAGAGATATACTTAAGTTGAATTGGTTTTCAGTTAAACAATTCGTTTCTCTCTTAATATTATATGTTGTATATGAGATCTATATCTTATTCATAGAAAGTGAATATATATGTATACCTATGATAATATATATATATGACCTCTTCAAAATTTTTTTATCTAGATGCAAGGTGTAAGGTAGGACTAGGTGCAGTATATAAGATGTTGTACAGTTCCTCTCAGATTTCATAGAGAATCAGTTTCTTATGCATTTCATACATCTGAAAGAGTCTTTGTTCAGCATCTCCTCGTAATATTTTTAAATGACAAATCCAGGATTAGGGTTTTTGTTTAAGTGTTTCTAGTGCTTAAGTGGTCTTTTTCCCCAGTTCCTTGGGCAGATGGTTCCTGCTAGGCACAATCTGGTAGAAGATCTTAGTTCGATGGAGTAGGGATCTTCTTTTGTTTACAGTTTCAGTATTTCTACTAAAAAGCAAAGTAATGTTTTCTCCTAGTTTTACACTATATTTAGAGTTTTAAAGTACAAAACAAGAGCAAGAAGGGGAGGTAAAGTCCTGTCTTTGGTGTCATGGTACCATCTAGCTTTTCTTTAATTTGTTTCTTTCTCTTCTGAAAAATGCTAAAAGTTTAGTCAATTTCCCTTAAGTGAATTAAATTTTAACAGCAATTTGGAAAACTATTAAGTAGGTCTTTGAAAAACAACTGCCATACCAAAGGAAACAACTGAGCAATTTCCACAACTGTACACATGAGGGAAGACTCTGACCTTTTCAAATGAGGCAGTGTCACAGAAACAATGTCATAAAGTTCTTATCAGTTTACAAGATACCTTGAAAATAACTACTGAATGTGAAGGCTGGTAAGGCTGATTTTAAAATCCAGTAAAAAAAGAAACATACAATCATTTAGGTTGGAAAAGAACTCTAAGAACGTTGAGTTCAGCCATTAACTCAGCACTGCCAAGTCCACCAGTAAACCCTGTCCATAAGTGCCACATTACATATATTTTAAATACCTCCAGGGATAATGACTCCACAACTTCCTTAGGCAGCCTGTTTCAGTGCTTGACAAAGTTTTCTGTGAAGAAAGTTTTCCTACCATCCGATCTACACCAACCCTGGCACAACTTGAACTTTTTCATGAACATAGAGCCATGCCATCCCCTTGCAACCTGAGCAAAAGGGCAGAAGAGGTGCATATCTAGATATAATTTTGCTCTTCCTCAGATTTTTCAGTCCTTATTCTTCTTTAGGCCTCATGTGTGAAAAATACACATGAATATGTATACCAACAAAGTACAAATAGGAGGTGGATTATCTCAAAAATACTTTTCAGATTTACCTAATCTCCAAAATTTAAATAAATACTGGGTGGGACTAAGGCAGAAATGGAAAAGATAGTAGTATTTTTAGTTTAAGAAAATGCCATTAAGAAAACAGAAAAAGTATTTCATTATTTCTCCTTAATTTTTTCTAAGACTGGCAGAATCTTTTGTAACTGGCTCAGTATCAACTCACAGATACGTTTAAAGGCCAAAATATGCACCACGGCACCAATCCTAATTTCTGTTGAAGCCACACCACATTACCAAGCCAGTGAGTGAACTTTTAGGTGTAACAGATAGAAGGACTTGGCCTTTTCAGAGAATTATTTTCTCCCATTGCTTACTTTGCAGCCCTGTTTTTAAGTCAGTGATCACACTGCCCACAGAACTAGAAAGCTTTCAAAGAGACCCCAGAGAGTTCACAGCTAAGGTATCATGCCTGTTACTACAAACATTAGGAATTTCCATTTATTACCAGTAGAGCAAGGGAACTTTTAATGCCAATATGAGGTTTGAATGTCTGCCCTAATAGGATAAGAATGCTGCTGCATGCTTCCCAATACCCTTCCAGCTCAGTCAAATGACCATTACCATCACCGAGGCAGTTGTTATCCCACTGTTAATGACGCCTTGTCTCCAAAGATCCATGCTGAAGGTGATGGGCTACAAGTCTGTGCTTCCCTGTTCTTGAGCTGACTTATACATTGCTCATGTTTCGCACCTCTCATCTTAAAATTATGATTGTCTTTGTCTGGCTCTGAATATCAGCTCAGAGCAATTTTGTTTCTCATTACCTTCTTCTCAAAGACTTGAGAACTGAACCAAACTTTTCTATACCAGTACAAATGCAGGTCTGAGAACCTAATTCAGGCACTCACACCTGGTTTTGGTTTTTGATTTTTTTTTTCCCCAGTGGTTCAGAAATGCATACTTGAAAAAAATGTGTTATGTGGGTCAAAGCATTCTCTGGCATGCATTCTACTATCAGTACACTTATTAGAAGTTATTCATCAAAATGCTGATTCTGGAGAAGAACGTGTTCTAAAAGCAACCTGCCATCTTCCTTCAATTTCAAAGCTAGTCTGTATCATGACAGCTCATTTTCCACCTACACGTTAGTATTAAAATCTGTAAGTGGAACCCTCCTGCATCTTAGTACCTGCTTTATTTGAATGATAGAACCATTTTAAAGTCAGACAAAAACAGCAGTGGAGACAATTTATATTTTCACTTGGGAAACATACAGTTAATTTTCAATCTAAATATAGTTTGAAAGTCACTGCAATGCAAAATGGCTGTTGTTTTATTATAAGGCTCTCACTGCCCATTTTATAGATCAAGAGTTTGTAGTCTTTAAGAATACATGACTTTTGGCAAATAAAATATTGCATATAGCATTTCCCAAATGCTGGTAAACTCTCTTCAAGGAGGAGCACCTAGGGTCAGCACTGAGGAGAATATTTTGTTTTGTTGCTGTGTAGAAAAAAAAAAACTGGGCAGAGGAGTAAAGAAATTCCTGTTTTCTTAGCTCATTGTAACCAATATAAGCATTTGTAGAGTAAGGCAGCATCCTTAGTGTTGGCAGGCTCCTGTAAAATGCTGCAACGATGATTTTAATGAAAATCAGTGAAAATTTAAGGGTTCATCCAGAATGAGCTCTTCGGAGTGAAAACTAAGGTATAACTTTGGAAAAAGTAAAGTCAGCAAAGGTAGTTTTGGAAAAGCTGGAAGAGAAACAGGCAATGGAAAGCAAAATATATTTTAATTTAAGGATAAGCAGAATTCTGTTGACATTTCTGATTCTGTATTTGATTGATGCTATTCTACAGCAATATTAGCAAAATTGGTTGAGGACAAGCCAGTATCCTTCTGAACTGTTCACAGGAATAGTGACTAGGTGATTAATCTAGTCTATAATGGCAGATTCCTAACAAAAACATTTCTTCATTATGACTATTTTTCTATTAAAAACTTTGGCTTGCCAGTGATGACAAATCCTAGTTTGGCTCAATGTTTTATACTTGGTGGTAGTATAATTAATTTAACAATTACTAGTACTGCCTAATTTTTGTTTTATATACTTAAAATAATAACTCCATGCATATCTATCAGAAGCCAATAGAAATCCAGTAAAAATTAATAAGCTCTCCATGAGCTCAAGTTTTGTGATCCTTTGAAAGTTTCTGATTTATTTTGTTTTTAATAGATGCTGAAGGGAAACTGAAAGGTTATGTATAGAATAGTATTTTCTACGGGAAATCACTAAAAAGCCCCACAAAACCAATGCACCAAATTAGCTTCCATTTTATTTCTGTACATTAGAAAAGCAATAAAATATTATTACTTTTTAAATTTTAGAGGCTCCCTATTTTTAGGGCTTAAATAACAGCTATAGCAGTGGTAGAGCTGTACACACATGGCTTCACCTTTTACAGAGGTTTGTTTTTGTTGTTGCTGTTGTTTTGGGGTTTTTTGGCTTTTCTTGGAAAAAAAACCACCATAATTTCACTTAACTAAGAATTTGACTTCTGATGAAGATTATAAATATGGAGAGTCACTTAACAATTCTGCCTTTAGTCTGACATAGAGTATGCAAAGTCTTGGGCCTGGCTAATATTTACTAGTGTGGCAAACAAGGAAATCAAATTGAAACGTATATACCACCACTGCTGAAGACTGGCTTGTGCGTGGAATGACAGGGAACTGAGGGCATTATTCATTCCAAAGATCTCTTGATTTGCCTGGCACATCACCTTGTCTGTTTTGAAAATACAAATTATATGGCTGCAGATCCTGCAGCGAACCCACAATTTTTTTCCTCCTCAAGGTTTTATCCAACAAAATCCAACACATCTAACATGCCATTTATGCAATATGTAGTTAGCAGAGCAATTTTGAAAACCACTGGTACCAAAGCCCAAGAGATTCCATAAATCCTGCAGTTACAATTCTAAAGTTCCCTGGCCCCTATACATCCTGCTTTTGCAGATGTCTTTGGGAAAGAAAGGAAATCTTTGGTACCTACCATATCCCTAAGCCCATCCAGGTTCCAGTAGCGGATGTCTCCTCTGCCAAGATCAAGAATGACAACAGTCTAAGTGTTCATGTCTAGGAGAACAGGGAATTTTGGGTACAGAAGCTCTGCATAGTCAAGTTCTCTTTCAATAACTGAATTATTGATTAAAGCACAATTGTCTAACAGTTCCAGTACTCTGGACAACTGTTTTCCCACTATTATAAGTTTTGTGATCATACAATGTATTTAAACCTACCTGTAATAAGTTTTTCTTTCTAAACTTCCAGGAAGTGCATTTGAAGAATACAAGTAGAGGAAACACAGGAAACAGAAACTACAGAATGTAAGAACATGCCATCCACAAGAATGAAGAATGAATGTGCCATCTGCAGGATACTTTGCTGTAAATAAATTATTTGTTAAACATTGGAAGACTTAAAAAAAACCTTTGTTTTAAAAAGCTTGATGCAATTTCAACCAATGGGCATTCTCCCGGTGAACAATGCAACTAAACATTCCAATATTAAGTCTTTAGAGAACAGAACACTTTAACTAGCCCAGAGCTAAAAAATTCTGTGGTTGATATATTGCTGTTTGTTAACCTGTTTCAAATGTCCTGCACGAAAACTCTTAAAGTCCTGTGCCCCTCAAAAGCCTACAAATTTATGGGCCTTTGATGGATCCAATTGCACTAAATTAACCTATGAACACTGGCTGCTGGAGTCATTCATCAGCCTTGTCTAAGTGGTGGTTTTTTTATTTGCACTTCTTTACAAGCAACAGGCTGTTTGTTTTACAGTGTCTGAAAACATTGTTTGTCGACCCCTTCATATTTGCACAGTTTGACATTCCCAGTAACAGCAGCAGTAAGGTAACATATACAGTTTTAAACATCCATTAATTCCATCTGTGGCATTTCAACAAAATATGGGTTATAGATGCATTTGTTTTAAGACAGTTTTATTCTTCCTTCTCTTGCAAACATGCATTTTTTTGCAATTTGTGAGACAAAAGATTTTTAAAAGCAGTTAAAGCATACATAGGCTCCCAAACCAGTAATGACTCTTCCAGGTAATTATTTTGCAACAGTATAGGTAACTTCTTTCTTCCTCCATATAACGCAGTATGTAAAATTTAGCATATCAATAATACACATATATCAAACAGTATGTAAAAATCTCTGTTTTATAGTACAACGGTGCTATTTTATAGTTTGTTACATGAAAGGGTCTGGCCAAAACGGTAATAGGTAAAAGCAAATATGGAAAGACCAAGCCAAAGATTAAATAACAAAATACTTTCAAAAATATTCAGCTTAAATCAATTAAAATTACTTCAGATTTCAACATGAAAATAACTTTACCATCTTCAAAAGAAAATTCAGATAATTGTTTCCTTTTAGATATTTGAAGGGTGGCGTTTTGACTTCTAATTATGTGGAACACAAACTCGTAGATGTCCAGAGAAGACAATTTGAAAAACAGCCCTTAAGTGATTTCAAAGGGTAGTCCACCAGGGCCTAAATCTTCCTGAAATATCAGCCTTCTGTTCAATCATAAAGGAGTACTCAAGTTCCCCTCCATTTTAATTCTTCCCACAATCAAATGTAGCTTACCTGACTGTTAGTTAGGCTGCTACATCTCTCTGTAAATCAGAAAAACTAATCTAATCACCAAATTACTAGTGTAGAACGAGTCCTCAGGGAGAGATTAACCACAGCATCCTTACACCCTTACTTACAACTGCCACTCATGTGCTCTTGTGGGATACAGAGATGCCCAGATTATCTCTGCTACGCAACTTTGATAGGCCCTGCATTGGTTCTACCTTGAATAACTCCATGTCCTCTGCTTCCCCTCTGTAAATCAGCTCAGCGTAGGCTGGCCATGCAGTGAAGGGGGATAAGCAGCCAACAGTGTCCCAAGGTGAGCATTAAACCTGTCTGTGAGAGAAGGGAAGGCAGAGGAGAACACACTGTTCCACCCTGTCCAAGAACTCCAATGTGGTCTCACTCAAATTTTTCCCCTCACCATGCTGCATGTGGTAAGCTCAGGCAAGGGATGAAGCACCTCTTGGCCAGCTCCAAAAGGGGCCTGGAGAACAGTGGATGAAGGGAGCAGGTAGAGAGATGGTAGATTAGATCTATAAAGGAAGCATCTCCTTTTGAAGGCTGCTCAAATCTGCCTTACTTTCTACTGCAACCAAGGGAGTCGATAACTATTGACTAAAACACAAGAGAAAGTTTTCTCCAGGCTGCATATGTACATGCATATGTATATGTAATAGTCCCTTGTGAAACAAGCAGGAAAGGTCATAGAAATCTAACAAATTATTGCAGTTCCTTTTTTATCCCCATAGAAAATTTGCGGTTTGTATTTTTAACTAGTGCAATGTATTTCTATGCAACTCTTTAAACCCTCTGCTTTCTGTGAGATGGATGTCTATATGCACAATAAGCTGCCATAGCAATGTAAAAGTAGAACAGTAAATGAATAAAAAGAATATGTCACAGCTCTCACCGACTGAGATAGTTATGTTGAAAAAGGAAGGAAGTAAAGAGAAACAGATGTGGAAACTAACCTAAATTATTTACCACCAATTCAATAAACAGAGTTAGCAATTCCGATACCTGTCACAGCTCCTACAGGCCTTTTTTGGCAGGGGGGATGGAGAGGGAAGGACTTTTACTTTAATGGCTGTAAGAATTCTGAAACACAGTCTAAGAATAAGCCATTATTTTGATGTCACAGACATAATACGTATTTCCATTTCATGCCCCACGACCCTTTCTGTCCCCTGTCTCTTCTGAAGTTCTAAGGGGAAGAGGGAAGAAAGGTGTGAGTGTAAAAAGCAATTTGCAGGTATCTGTGGCAGCAAGTTTCTCTGTAGATAACTTTTTTACTGATGCGCTGTTAACTGAATAACTATACATCATTTTGCATTAATTTCTGAAAATTAATTTAAATTTTTGGTCTTATCTTGGGATTCACACACTCACATTCATGCCACCATACTTCTCCTGCTGAGAAACCGTAATTAGAAAATGTCACACAGAGACAGCAATATTTATCACAATTTGACAACTGTCTAAACAAATTAGAACAATTCTTGAAAGCAACTAAAATAAATAATGAATAGCTGCAAACTTCAAAGGCAACACTTTGCTTTACTAGAGAATAAATGGTATCACAAAATGGAAAGTAGCTCCAGCCCCACAGAAGTGAGAAATGCACGGGTGGGAAATGCAATTTGTATTAGTCTCCAGTCATGTGGCAAGGGAGCACATGATAAACCAGTTCGTGTGAAAGATAAAGGGCTGCATTAGCTTAATAATCTCAATAAATCCTCTACTTAAAGAAGGTGAAGCGTGAGCCAAAGCATCTCCCTCCCAAAAGTACACAAAGCAGTCTGTCTTGAAAACCTTCTAATTAGAGAAATCGAAAGGTTCAGCTGGATTTTTAAAAGCACTCCGGATATTTAGGAACAGGGCTCCCACTGGATGCCACTGATTCTCATAAATCACTTAAATGGTAAAGAAAAGCCCATTTCCCATCCTTCCCTAGCATGTAAGTCACATGACAGAGATCACCGATCTTTGCTTTCTAGAATAGATTTAAAACTCCAATTGTTACACAGAATGTCACTGAAATGCATAAGTAAAAAAGGGAATTAAGCCTCATTGTCAATCAGTCCAAAAAGCACTACAGATCTAAACCCACTGAAGTTAGTATTTCTCTTTCACCAAGGTAGCAAAATTTAAGTCTCATGTCCATAGCAAACATAATTAGTCATTAAAAGTTCAAATGGAAAATTAATAAAATCTTTATTCTGCTCAAAATGTAGTTATAAACCCACACACCCATTTCCATGAAAGACTTGTACAAGCTCACTTGCACCATTCAGGCAAGAAAGACACGAAAATCAAACCCTGGCATCCAGTCCAAGTAGATACATGAAAATAGGCCCCCTTTTTTCCCAAGGGAGCTTACAGTGTCGATTCCTCCAGAAAGATGAAAGGGTAAATTAGTGATAGGCTTTCTTTACAGAAGCGAATTCCATACACAACTAGGAGCCATGCTCAGTTGCTCCATGAGCTCCTTGTTCTCTCAGTATCCATGGTTAAAGCTGATTAGTGAAGGCTTTAGGCCAAGCACTTTGTCTTCTTGGCTCTTCATTCAACAAGAAAGTGCATGATATGACAAGATCAGAAAAGTGTATTTGCATATTTGCTTTACCTGTTACTGATTTGTCCAACAATGCCAAAGTGGTGCTATTGTTTTGTTTAAGAAAGTACTTGACTAAAATATAAAAGAAAGCATAAATATTTTTTTAATGTATGAAAATGACAATTACATAGGTATGGTTATTAAAATAGAAATAAAACTAGCCATAACTTTTCAACTTTTTGTCACTCAGAAAACAGCCAAGTAATCTTATACTGATGCAGGTGGGGCAGGAATAAGAGTCAAAATGCCACAAAAATTCATAGACTTTAAATGAAATTCTGAATCTTCACTCCAAGTCAGAAATTCAGAAGAAGAAAGGTGTTAGAAGTCAGGGAACAAGGGATATGACTGAAAACCTTTCAGATTATGCGAGTCCTATTTAATACCAGAGATTTTTAAGCCACGCTCTAGCCTGAAATCAGTGTAGAGTTTGGCTTGGTCAGTGGCATGATATGACTGAGATTTTCACTGAGCACACATTTTTAGTTTTACCTGGCTACTTTCTCACTCATGGCACATAATCCAAAACTTAAGATTCTTAAAACCCACAGAAGATACAAGCACATCTGAATTTAACAATGAAAAAAAATATTCCTAATAGAAAATTGATGGGGATTTTTATTCTCACCAGTTCCAAATTGTGAGAAAAAGTTGAAATATATGGCTAAAAGTCTGTGAAATTTTTTTTTTTACTTTACGTGGTCACTACGAACATACTTCTGTGCAAAATTTCACATTTCATTTTTTTGTTTTGAAATTATGCTAAGTTACGCCCAAAAAGAGATTCTTGGAACCTATAGGCCAGACAGAATACTTATGTTGTTCTGATGAAGGTATAATCAATATATTTTAAATGTTTTATTTTTAGTCTGAAAAGGAATAGTAATAATTTATTTGTGGGGGGTCTACTTTTACTGGTCCCTCTTTTTAGGATACTGGTCAGTGGAAGTAAGTCTTCCAAACACCCAACTTCTAATCAAAACCAACGTTTATTCCTCCCTCTTTCTCCACCCAGCAAACCCAGTTAAAACTCCATTGCAACATGATTTTATTGTTTGTCTGTTTGTTCGGGAGGGTTGTTTGTCTTTGATTCACTTTGTTTTGATTTCTGGGGGCAAGGGTTAAGGAGAGGAGATGAGGCTTTCGAGTGATTTTTTTTTTTTTTTTTCTCTTGGGTACAATCTGCATAAAATAAAGAGATTACCAATTTAATGAGATTACCAATTATCCAATTCATGTGTGGAAGTAGCATTCAGTAAAGCAACTAGATTAAATTTGTCTTGAAAGAAGGGAAAAAAAAGATTTCAACACAAAGTTTTTACCCATTCTACTCCTACACTAAACATTTTGCTTCTGACAGCATTGGAATATTCCACTGGACTATGAATGTCCAAACATACAGTCTCTGATATATAGAAATCTTTGCCTTTTTTTAACAGGAAGGGTGTTATGGGGATGTCTGAAACTTGATTACACATCACGCAGTATAGAGCCATCATTGCAGCAGAGGCCAAAATGAAAAGGACCTCCCTGATGGTTCCATTAGGAAATCTTACACTAGTTGCATAAAGGGTGTAGTTGTGTATATATACGCATATATAGACACATGCAGGTATATATGTGTATATATAGGCAATGTTACAGTGTGTGCATGTCTATGTGCATGTGTGTGTGCACGTGTATATTATGCTTTTCTTTCTCCTGTCAAGTAAAATTTGAAATGCTTGCTTTTTTTCTCTTCAAATCTTATGGATTATATTCAGTAATCCAACTGGAATTTAATTTTAGAAGAACATTGTATAATATGGATGTCACAATTTAGATCCTGTCTTTGTTTTTCATGCCCGAAGAAATTACCAGATATTTAAACCATAAGACACCTCTTCATTGTCATCCGGCAAATATATTTATCTGTTTAGATACAGATATAAAATGCTAACTCTGAGGGCCATATTATGAAAACCTTTCTTAAAATTTTGTCCTTTATTTTATTTTTCTCCATAAAACTTCTATTAAGTGTGATTTTTTAAAGTGTAAGCATCTCTTCAAAGTAAAAATAGTGGGTAATATAAACAGAGCAGAATGAAAATTTTTGTCATCACCTCAACTATTAACTTGTCATTTGTATGTTTTTTGTAAGAATAATTCATCCCTCTCTACAGCACTCTTAACTATGTCAGAAGTGGAAAAGGCTTAGCAAATTCCTATATCCCAAATTATTTGTAATAATACTCTTGATTTCTTTGTGTTCTTCAGTAACTTTTTATTTTGCCAGCTTGGCTCACAAAAGTCATAAAAAGCACCAATGTGATACTTCTGCTGCTAAACATTCTTTCCCACAAGTATTTAACATACATCCACCTAAAGTATCTACATATTCACACTTTATTGAAGTTCTTAAGAAACAAAACAAATGCAACTGAGAGATAATTTTTCCTACCATTTTTAACTAAACCAAAAGCATTGCATATTACTGTATTTTCCATTCATTAATATAATTTCATTCCTCTAAAGCAGCAACAAAATACCTGAAGAACAAAAAGGACTCTATCCTGACGAATAGGATCATGTTTCATGTACTCATGTTAAAGAAAAAGGTTTAGCCAGATAGCTATATATAACTGATTAAATGAAACTCATATTTTGTAGTGAAATATTTAACTTCATAGATTTTAAAAATCAAATGAATGTTCCACTCTTTCTGGTTTACTGGCATTAACCTGACTTATGGTGTGGAAAAACCCTCACTCTAACAATGATCAAAGGATTCAGAACCAACAGACTAAAGTGTTATCAATAAAGAGGTAAAATGTTCTTATTTTGTGCACAGTGATTAATTCTATCCTAATTTTTTTTACACTAGAATTTCAAATGCAATTGATATAAATACTGCATAAGAATTATGGTTCTCTTCATTATTTCCACTTAGACATAAGTTTGAATATAATAAAGCAGAAGCAAGTGTCAGTGCATGATACAGTATATAAATCATATCTTTTCATTTATTACCATTTCTAAGACATTAGTCCAACAGAATTCTATAGAAATCCTGTGCAAGGCGAAAAAAATAATTGTCAAAAGTGTATAACGATAATAGTTGCCTGATTAAACTAAGTCTCATCAGACATGAGTCATAAAACGCTCCACTGAAAGCACACTGGCACTTCATAATGTTCTGAACAGCTTCACCTGTAGTCTGACACCTCACGTTGCTTTTTTCAGAATGTGATGGTTCTGTTTCACGGTTTCTTAATCCTTGGAGTCTTTGGGTTGAATATTAAACATGTTTATCAAGACTAAGGATTTTAGGAAACAAAATGAGAGTAGAAGAAGCAGCACCACCTGCTGCTGATAATCAAATCGTGTATAAGCTTTCTTTTCTCCCAAATTACTGCAAAGCCACCCAGAATGCTAAATGAAGAGATTAATAGCACTTGGTTTTCAAGACAGCCTTTCCATAAAGAGTAACTGTCCTCCTTTTCTTCAGTGTTGGACCTCAGTTGGTATCCTGACTAAAACTGGGGCTTCCATGATGCAAAGCATGAATGTGGATACATGAGTTTCTGATTTCACTACTGAATAATCCTACTATTAACATTTCAAGTCATTATAACCAAACAGTGACAAGTGTTAAGTGTTCATTTACTAGAAACCATTTAAATAGCTATTAAAGTTCTAACTGGATTTATTCTTTCTTTTTTATTTTCTTGTGCTTACTCATAATACAATGTCACTACTTGATGACAAATAATATTTCATACTGTGTATGTAAGATCATTGTGTTGCAGAATCCCCCAAATACCTCAACAATGTCTTTGTTGCGCTATTCTCCCCATTTAGCACTTATAAGCTTTTCTAGTAACAACCAATAAATCAAAAAAATGGAGCTCTTGATATGTACAAATATAAAAAAAAAATTCAAGAAGTTTTGCTAGTTTGCAGTTCATGTAATGCCATCTTGACCATTCTCTTGCCCTCTCTCTATGAGCTGTCTAGAACAGTAAACTTTGCTCCATAAATAATAGTGTATTCATGCTTTTAAAGGCTTTTATATGCATTTATGGTAGGTAAAGGTTGGAAGAGGTAGTTGACTGATTTTCACTTTTATCTACTTTGATTTCAGTAAAGGGCTTTGTCACTCTGTATACATAAAGGCTAATGCACCCTTTGGTTTGTAGAATGTACTGAAATGTTTGCAACCCTCTTGGTATCAGGTCCAAAATGTGAAGCATTACTGTTAAGAGGGTATCTTTCTAATGTATTTGTATGTATAGTTTACACCTCTGTGAGGTCTAATAAAGGATTATGGTTAATAAAAAATGCGTTGAAAATTCATCATCCATGCAGACTTTGCAGCAATTTGCATTCTTCCTCTCTCTTCCCTGGCACATACATTTCAATTTTCTCAGAATACACCAAAATCAGAACATACCTTAGCAGGCTGAGCAGGCTTCATTCATCCTAAAATAGTACTGGCACGGAAAGTGGCTCAAGAGCCTCGAGGAAAGGAAGTGTCAGCATATGAAATTATGGAACCTATAGATAAAATTGATAGAAGTGAATGACCAGGAACTGACTGTGTTCACGCACAGAGGAACATGACTGAACTCTGGTATGCAGAGCTCTCTCGAAAGCTCCTCTCTACAACAGAGCTAAGTGGTAGCCAGTGGATACGGACTACTTAAAAAATATCCAAGGGACATCTAAGGAACTACAAAATAATATGCCTTGTATCTCTATCACTTCTGTTCTCAAGAACAGAATCTGTGGGTAGGTGAATAAATACTACATGATAAATGTGGTATCTTGCAGGAAAAGGAAGATGGTTGTTGTGAAGTTAAGCCTCAGAAATCTGTCAGGAGTTCTTTGGGAAAAAAGGAGAAGAACCTAGTCAAGGAAGATTAGGGTGGTCTTGTATTTCCTAAACGTTTGTCAATTAGGTCCCTCATCCAAAGTTCTTTAAAACACTAAACTGTCATGGAAAGAGGGGCAAGTTCTTCATACCTGCACACTGCTGATTAAAAAGCAAAAGAGAGACATCAGCAAAAATAGCCAGTTGATAGTGGAGTGGCACCGTATGTGAAATCTTGCTGCTGCAATCTGTTGCAGCACCCCCACTGTTCAACCTTTCCCTAAACGAGCAGGAGAAGGGATGGACAGTCAGAACACAAAGTTTACTGTTGATATTAAGTCAATCAGACTGATCAGGCATGATGGTGGTAAATCTGTGCAGGCTGTTCCCAGTTGTCCTTAATGTGCATCTGCACAGATCATGGCCCTCTCGGGTGGCTGCAGTATTTGCCTTTTTCAGTCACTAAACTCATACACTTTCCTTAATCTTTCTAATATGATAGAGAACAGCCTCACAACACCACTGTGTAGCTCCCTTACCACCCTCCCATATATCCCATGTGGTCCCAAATACTTGTGTACCTCCATTTGGCTGAAGTGCTTCACGATTCCATCTACTTTAGTTGCGGGAAATGCTCCTCTGCCAGTGAAGTCCAGTGCTGGAAGGCCTGAGAACAGCCTTACCACGGCGAAAACAGACCAAAAAGTGCCTCTGGCCCAGGAAGTCCCTAAATTGTGAATCAGTGGAGGGTAGGAGTTTTACCACAAGCTGCCTTGTTCTAGTATTTTTCCCTAGATACTGATTTTGGCTAAAGGGCAAAACAGTTTCCTGGATTGGTTACCCCATCTTATCTTTACTTTGACTCCTTGTGTTTTTATCTTGCTGCCATAGTAGACATTCTAGATCCTAAATGCAAAATCTCTAAGTGCACTATCCCTGAAGTAATATCCTTCACACAAAATTCTCTGTATTTAAATATTTACAGGTAACAATGCTTAAACCCACACTGTCTTATCAAAATATTTGAGCAATTTAGGGAGATTTTGGTTTAAAAATAATCACTCAACAATATTCAACAAATTTTCATTCTTACATTCTCATGATGAGATGCAATTAATGGGGATCACAAATTGTGGGTTTGGCAATGTGGCCAGGGAAAAGTTTAACAAAATCATTAATTTGTAATCTCAATCATAGTTTTTTTTAATTGTTTATCATAGGTATTGCATTATCACAAGTTTTTAACCTTACATGAACAACTTGTTAATAAATAAAACTGGATGGCAAGCCATGCTAACACAAGCAAAATAAGAACACAGGGACTGAGGGAGTGTATAAGAAATCACTAGCAGTTCAGAAAATATAAAAACTTCTGTGTTTAGCCTCTTTCTTCAATTGTGTACTTCCTCAGATGAAGAGAATTTAATTTATATGAATTTTGATCTAAGAGTTGCTGTATATTAACCAAACCTGGATATTGACTTTCTTGGAAATCATCTTATTCATTGCCCTAATTTGAAACAGTTTTTGGATCACAAGTAAAGAGAAAAATCAGCTTAGAAATCCATTGCTACGTGAAGGCCAGCACGACCTGTGGAAGCTTCGTAAAAATTAGGACTATCAACACCAGCAGTTAATAATGCCATGGAAGATGTTCTTATTTTGTTAGTGCAAAGTTTACACTGAATATGAAGAACTAAACAGATTTTTTTTTTATACATGGGCAACTTCATTAAGCTATGTGTGGTTTTACCCCATATTTTCATAATGCTTTACATTTGCTTAAAAATACCCTTTATTCTCACACTATTGCCTAAATTTTGGCTCCTACAACTTCATCTGAAAAGTGAGTACAAGAGATACAATAAGTAAAAATATAAAGTCGATTAGCAGTGGTTTTAAGCCAATGTTCCATCTCTGTGAAAAGGAGTTACCTCTGAGAAGTGTTTTCCCAACTGAGAGGTGGCAGAGCTATTAGCATTCCCCACGGCTCGCACATGTTGCTCAATGCATCAGCCGTACACAGATTTTCTGCCGGCTTTCCACAAAGAAGTCATTTGTCATCCCTGTATTTTGACAACCAAAACGCTGAGAAGAAATTGAACAGATCAGGAAGAGAAGTGTTAGTCAAACTGAGATAAAACAAAGATTAAAGCGGGATTTTCAGATTACCACTGGGCTGGTTTTGTTTGTTTGGGGAGTGCTTGGACTTAATCTTTAATAAAACAACCATTTCAATTAAAATGCACTGTCTTTGTATCAGACTCCAAGCTCTCCAGGACTTGCTTCTCAGCATGTGCTCCCTCCACTAAATAATGTTCTCACTCTTTTTGTTTGCTTTTTCTTTCTGTTCCATATACCACCTATTCTTGCTACATGGTGACCCGATGCAACAGGAAAAGTGGCAAATATCTTCCCAGTCCTTGCAACAAAAAAAGCTGGTAAGTCTACTGATTTGGGCATGCTGAGAGAGAAAGATTTGAATGCCATTAGGCTGAACATGGAGTGAAACCAGATCTCCCATTGATTCTGCACATAATGCAACCAGCTTAAAATCTGGGGAGGGGGGGAGGAGGCAAAGCCACAATGCCAGAATTTTTTGGGTGCCCAGTACTACACCATAAAGCATGCTCTCAGCCTCTCATGGCACACAACACAACCATAATCACTTGAAGATATTTTGGGTTCAAAAGCAGATAGAGCAGGGAAAAACAGCTATTTCCACCATAAACAGACCACAGAGAAGCTGCCAGGTTTTTTTTTCAGTTTTTGTCTAAGCTTTAGTATTTCAGATATAATTTTCCTTAATTCTTTCAAATTATTTAAGTTTCTGTCAGATCCATCATTTGTATTCTAATTCAAATTACAGAGAATCAGTCTCTTACCTGTGTTTGAATTCATATGGTTTTTATTAAAACTACCTGCCTGCAGAATCCCTACCAAAATTGGTATTCATACTGTGCAAAGGGGAGAAAGTTTTCTTCATTTCACATTCTTCAAATCCTTACTTTCCAAATAATGCTTTATATCATTGCCTTTCCTGCAGATCTTCATCTGGATATTGTTATCATTGTTGGTACTTCCCAGCTTCAAATATTTTTTGTACACATTACTTCTAGAGACAAATCAGTCAGTAAATTTCTTGGTAATTTAACATGCTGAAAACAATCCTGTACAGCTTTAAGCACATTCTGTTGTTGTTTTAGCAATCAATAAATAAGCAATTTACTTCAGACAAAACACTTCAAGTAGCCTTTTCTGCAAATAAATCTTACTATCAAACACATTTCCTGCTGTTCTTGTTTCATTTAAACAGCACTTAACTTTTTTTATCCATCTTTTAATCTTCATTCAAACATTACATATTCTCTGCTATGCCGGCCAGAACCACTGCACTGGTTAAAATTAAAACACGTCTTCCTATACTTAATCTCACTTTTTGCTCTACCTATCTCACCATCCATACTGTTTCTAATCTCAAAATCAAGATAATTTAATGGCTGAACTCGCAGCATACTAACCCTATCCAAGGCCTCCGGTGAGTCAAGGAATTTCACCAGCATCTTACAAACTTAGATCTCACATTCAAATGTGGACACTTCTACTTCCCTCAGAGGTAACCACTGACATCCAGGGTTTTCCTTTATATCAGTTTACAGCTTGTATTTTCGTACCCTCTAGAATGCCAGTGGCCAGGAAGTCTGGCTCTGCATACTTCTGTAATTTTGAGGATAAAGTCAACCCTCTTTCTAACCATTCTATTCTGAGATAGACTGGAGCTTTCCTGGGCACTAAATAAAGAAAATATCTGGTTTGAATGATTTCTCTTTTAGTCTTTCTGCATTTCTATTTCCTTTCTACAAGGAAACAGACTGGTTCTTTAAATTCACTTATTCTAAACTCTAGTGCAGTAACAGAATTACCAGGATAGAAATGCCATCGAAGTCTTTGGCTAAGATTCAGTAAGGTATTTTAATCAGTACATAAATATATACCATAAGTAGGTCCATTTAAAAAAATCTTTCTGAATAATGAAAGTGATATTGATACAATTATTATAATCTTTACTCCAGAAGTATTTTCCCCAGTAATATAAGTCCATTAATATAGATATACTATTATATTTTTTTCTTTATGAACTCATTATATGCCTCTTGCTACTTCAACAGAAGGCTTTGAAATGAGTTTTTTTCTTTTTTAATTTCTCTCTCTTCTTTTTTCTTCCTTCACTGACATTCTTCCACAATATTCAATAAGTGGTACATTTAAACTGTATTTCATTTAAGGATTTTAAATTACTATATGCCTTTCAGATAAATTACAAATTATAAACTTCAGGCTTCCTATATTTCATATAGCTCAAGGTTTTTTCCCTGCCAGAGTACAAATCCCTTGACTAGATTTTGTTTGGCTAGTTTCCATTTATGCTCTTACTTTTCTCCGTTCCTTTACTTTCTTCTATTCCCTTGTCCAATGCAAAAAAAAAAAAAAAAAAAAAAAAAAAAAACAACAAACAAATCCAAATCCACATATTCTTTCTTTGATTTTTGAAAGAGCATTCTCAAGGAGTAGGGTTATTCACTGACTCCTAGCAACACACAGATGTTTCATTTCCTTACACCCTCTGTTTTCTTTATGCAAGTGGATCTTTACTTTTCAGGTAATATTGTTGATTGAGGAGCTGCCACCACCCTTTGTTGAAGTCAGCTTCCTAGAAAGTCTATATAATCACATTAAGCTAATACAATATAGAATCATGTAATATTCTGAATTGGAAGGGTGATCGAAGTCCAACTCCTGACCCTTCACAGGACAACACCAAGAATCACATCATGTGCCTGATGGCATTATCCAAATGCTTTTTGAACTCCGGTGGCCACTCCCCTGGGGAGCTGTTCCAGTGCCCAACCACCCTCTGGGTGATAAACCTTTTCCTGATATCCAGCCTAAACCTCATCTGGCACAACTTCATGGAGTTCTCTCAGGCCCTGTCACCAGAGAGGAGAGACCTCCTCCTCTTCCCCTCATAAGGAAGCTGGAGACTGCAAGAAAAGAACGCTCTGAAAATGTATGTTTGAATTTTCAGCTGAAAGTAATTTTCCAGTACCTTGACAAACTATTGCTTTAGATAATGACATTTATTGCATATCTTGTTCTAAAACTATCCTTGCTGGCATTATCTTTAGCATTCATCAGTACTGGAAGCACTTTTTTTTTACTCTCTGCTTCTTTTTCAACTGTTGTGTTCAGTGTGAACAAGTTTCTCGGTACAAAAAATATCAGTGCTAAACATTCTTTCCCATCCCTCATGTTCTAATAATTATCCATCTAGAGAATCTCTCAGAAAACATTTTCCATACTATATGCCTTCTGTGTGTGAGTAAATCTAGACCATGAGAAAGAAATTTTGTCTTTCTCCTTGCAGTGCTTACTATTTCTTCAAGCTTCCCAGCAGCAAATAAACACAGTAATTTATTTACTTAAAGCTGGAAATTTCCAAAGAATATTAAAAAACCTCCTTCATTATGCCTCTTACATTCCCAAATGTGAGAGATGAATCACACTGTTTTCATTTTATTATGGATTGGACGGAATAACTTCCCAATATCACTCAGCACAGTAGTGTCAGATACAGGTAAATTGTCCCTGGGAACTCGATTAAAAAAATCAGAATTTAACCCATGATGCCACAGTGCTTTTCCAGTATCCTGTGATTTCTTCCTGACTTGTTAAATCAATTTCTTAAACTCTTTCAAGCATCAGAAAGAGCAAAAATCATTAGATGTTTGCAGCACATGCTGGTGCAGATGAGAGATTCTACAGCTGCACAAAAAGCTGACTTAATGTGCAATATACAATTTGAAAAGGGTTACCAATCTATCAGTGCAAACAGTGGAACAAACAAATGCAATTTTTATCTGGAATGTCTCTTTGATTCTAAAAAAATTTGTTCAATATTTGGCTAAAAAGAATCCTCGATAATTTATAATAATACAGTGGATTCTTTCCTATCCAGCTTGCCCCCTTATGCAGAAATATCTATTATTTTCCCAGTTTCAGAATGTTCATACAATTACAGATACTGCTCAGGAAGAGAATAAATCTGCAAAATTTTAACCTAAAAAGTTTCAGGAAACTGAAAGGCCACATGTAAGCATGTAAAAGTCAAAACATAACAGTAAATACATAATAATCTATGACAAAAGCCCCTCTACTATGACAAAAGCCCCTCTAAGACTCTCAGTTTAGAAATGTGTCACGTGGTACCTCAGATTACTGAAGACTGAACACATTATCAAGGTGATATGCCATATAATTTGAATATAACAAAAAAATTGACAGTAACTAGTACAGATAATTATGTTATGAGATCATGGAGGAATAATTCTTTCTACTTCTGGAACATATCACATTGTTTTTCAGAAGAAAATGAAGCAGAATTATCTTCTTTTTGCACCAAACAAAAGGGAAAGAACGAATTCTAGCTAATTTGCTAAAAACGAGATAATTCATAACAAAACCAAGAGCAGCACTCAAGAATTCCAACACTGGTTTTATACTCACTGTTAAAACCAAATACTGTGCTTCAGCCATTCTATTATTCTAGATCTGGGGAACAGAGCATCAAGTGTAGGACAGACCTGACGAGAAAGGCACTGAAACCAAAAGGACGTGCTATCAAGGCCTTTGACATTTTTACAGTGTCTTTATCCCGTTACAAAGAGATTATCTATCTTTATATGTCACGGGACGATGCCAATGCACACATTTAAATTCTTTGCTTGTGTCTTTAAGTTTGCCTTTCAATCATTGCTAATCACTGTTCTAAATTCTTTATTTGCTGAAGAAATTAACCTGTGTGCTAAAACACATACACAAAGTCAACCCAGGCTTTCCAGAGTAACTTTAAAAAAACAATTAAGCTACTGTGTTCACTTGAACATTGTGTTAGATAAACATATCACATGTGTGTGTATATATAACTATATGTAGAATATATTTATCTCACTTATAACATCCTACAAGTTAAGTATGAAAGTCTCAGCCATAGGAATCTACCAGACTGCAAATTCAGAAGGTGGACAGTAAGCTGCTATCCTGACATCAGCATAGAAATCTTACTGAAAACACCACTTAGTACCATCCTCAGATATCACAGAGTCTTTCTGAATAGGCCTGCAAAGAAAAACAGATACCGTTTTCTACACCCATTGCAAACACTTACCATGCACCAGTTTCAATTGCAATCTGAACTATTTACCTACCCATAACAGGTTTATTTTTATTATTATTCTTCTGTCAAAATATGATCTCCTTGGTCTCCTGAAAAAACATAGGTAGAAATTCAGCTACCAAAAGAAATGGTAAATGGGATTTGTCTCTCTCTAATAATCACTAGAGAAATCTGTGTCTAGATGGGATCAAAAGAGGAACTTAAATCATGAAAGTAATCAAGTGATATTGAATTAGGAGAAATCAGCAATGGCTACGTATTTCTCACCCCCTTCTTTGTCAGTGGGTTTGAACAACAGACTATGCTGTGAAAATGGCAAAAACTTCAAAAGAGACAAAAAACCTGAGATAATTCAAGAAAATAACAAACCAATACCTTTTGAATTGCTAACAGAGAATCCTCTTCTGACCACCATCTGGCCAGTAAGATTTAAGAATCTTGTATTATAAGGGAAGCAACATCTTCAGACAAGCAAGCTGTAACAAGTACACTCTAATTTACCAGCTGATTAAAGTTTTCAACTTCAATTGAAAAAGAGAATGCTAAATAAAACCCTGTTGTGAATACTATTCCTTCAGTCTCCGGAGACTAAAACTTTATTCATATAAGAGGAAAGACTAACATGCAATTTAAAAATTACTTATCAAAACCAAATGGAGACAATGAAAATGTGAATATTCATGAATATTCCTAATGGCATTCACAGAGGGTTTTTACGCTTAATCAAATGAGATTTGGGCAGTTTTTGAATGTGGAAAAGTCAATACACTAAATTCACATAATTATTTGTCATGCTCTCTGCTCAGAAGAGGACCAAGATTTTGCTTATTTTAAAGGCTTAGTAATGATATCTCTGTTTACATAATGGCTCAAGAAGAAAGCAGTAAGAGCATGGAAGAATGTCATTATTGATTGAAGAGAAACATTCATAGAATCATGAAATGGTTTGGAAGGGACCTTATAAATCATCTAGTCCCAACCCCCCTGCTACAAGCAAGGACACCTTCCACTAGACCAGGTTGCTCAAAGTCTCATCCAACCTGGCCTTGAACACTTTCAAGGATGGGGCAGCCACAGCTTCTTTGGGCAACCTGTGCCTGTGCCTCACCACCCTCATAGTAAAGAAATTCTTCCTAAAATCTAATCTAAATCCACCCTCTTGCATTTTAAGGCCATTCATATCACCTTAAATCCAAGAACTGAAGAAGATCAAATGTATAACTAAGAAATTACAGTCCCAGTTTTCAGATGACTGCCTCAAACTTATACTTGGAAAATATACTATGGAATATTTCAAGAATTTAAACTTGTTCCTGAAAAAAATGTTTTGATATAGAAGATCAAGGGTGACGTTTATGTATTAGCAAAGCAACATTTTGAGGAGGAAACATTTCTTTCAAACTTATCATTTCATTGTTCTAGAGCAAGCAGAGGAGTTCATTCAGGGCAGAAACTCAAAAAAAGAATGCCAGCTGACCCAGTTACAGCTTTGGGGTAAAACTATTAAATTTGGTTATCTATTTAAACTAATACACACCTATCTCTGTAGAATTTTAGACATCATGAAACACCGAGAAAGTAGTTTCTGATTTCTGCTAACTTTAGCTTCCAACTTTAGCTTAGCATCTGCTTGATTCACTATAGAAAAAAAGTAAGAGAGGAATTTTCAAGAAATTTCTTTCTTCACTGTGCATTTGCACTCATTCACCATAACTATGTGTAACTCTCGAAAATTTTAGTTTTCAGGCCTTGCTCTTAAGCAGTGGAGAAAAATGTCCTCTGAAAGTATCATAAATTAATCCTGCCATAGATAGGATAAGCTATATTTTAAATATTAATGCTTCACCTCCCTATTAGCACAAAATCTAGGACTGACAAATCGTAACAAGGCTTTTCATATAGTAACTTAGAACACCTTAGCACTCATGTAACATCATGCTATAGATTCAAAATTGCAACCCCATGCAATAAATTTGTCACATCCTAAGACAAAAACACCACAGTGAAGAAAAAAATGAAAAAGGCTTTTACATTTTGCACATGAATTCCATTATACAAGGAGAAATATTCTTCATCTTTAACAAACTAAACCTATTTATTTCATTTCCAATGGAGTCAATTCATAGTAAAATACATATTCAAAACTAAGGGAGGACAAATAGCAGATTAAAAGAAAACACAGCAATTTCAAAAGCATTAAGGCTTCCACCGGAATGCTGTACTCAGTTTTTGCATCAAAGTCCATAAATGGTGTTGAATGGAAAGTACCAACGGGATGCAAAAATAACCACTGATCTAGGAAACATGACCTACAAGGTAACATGAAAAGTTTGGGTTCTTTCAGTCTTGGAAAGAGATGGCAGAGTAAATAAAACACATAAAAAGACTGCTGCCTTTCATTAATGGCATTGTCTGACAGGCAAGTGATATCAATGAATCTATACAGCACAGATAAATTATTAAACATTTAGCAGAATATTACAGATAAGCATAAACTTGAGTTTAAGATTCAGATTATGAATGTTTCTTCTTAATTCAAGGAAGATGTTGAAATCCGCTTTTAGTGTAAATTTTGAAATCCTTTATGCACACAGCATTATGAAAAGCTACGTAATTTACTGGAAATTAGAAATAATCTACCTATAAATTTCTTTAAAATATTCCTCTAAACTGTACGTGTATGTGATGTAGAAAGCTTTATATCACATCTGACAAACAAGAAACTATTTCCTTTGTGCAAAACCCATAGCTGAAATTTGAAGGAGGCAGAGATTTCACATTCATGCAGTATCCTTTCTATGGCTATATTATTTTAAGTTCTGTCTCTGGAGCAAATCTCAGCAGAAACTCAGGGCTATGTACAGCATGCAAAATGTTGAGCTCTCTAAAATAAATTTTTTTCTTAAAAATGCATTTTTTGGTGACTTGCTATCTTTCAATAACACAAAAATCAAGGCAAGTTCCGTACCTCCATAGCAATGGAACTCCTAGGAGTTTATACACACTTATTACAGTGACAGTGTGAAGATATTTACAGCTATTAGGGCAGTTTTAGGGTATTTCACTCTTATATTTGTTGTTGGTTAGAAAAAAAAAAAAAATCAGATTTCTCCCCTTGGAATTCCACAGATGTAAAGCAGCCAAAAGTGAAAATTTTTGCACAATACAGAATTAAGGAAAACCAGACGGGAAAGGAAAATCCAATATGCCCAGTGGAAACCTACAAATGAGAACGCCTCAGCCTGCTCCGAGCAAGAAAGAGGAGCAGTGGCACCAAGGAGAAAACAGCCTAAGAAACTGAAGCATAGGGAACATTTGCCAGGGATGACTGACCAGGCTATCTCTGAGGATGCTGGAGCAGTGCTTATTTGGTTTCTCTGCCCCTTTATTCTAACAAATTCCTTTTTGCTTGCTTGCTTTCAGCCCTGCCTTTTTATTCCTCTTCTACCTCATACTATCCCTGTTTGCTCCTTAGCTTTACTTCTCTAACTTCTTGCAGCGATTTTAGCCTCAGTATATTCAGTGAGCTTCCTTGAATTTGGCACTCACCTGATGATTTAATGTGACAGACACAGAACCTTAAGAAGGTTTTGAGAGAAGCTGCAGCTCTCTGACTTCAGTATAGCTGAGTGTATGACAGCTCAAATGTGATGCAATTCTGACTAATGGAATACCACTCATATGTTATGTGCCGTAGATGACAGCAGCTCGAAATATTTCAATTATACATTCCTTATATTAAAAAATTAAAAATAGTTCAGCTGTAAGCCTGCCTAAAAGCCTCATCCAAAATAAAGTATGATCAGTTGAAACCTCTCATATTAGTGGAACCAAAGAATGATTTCAGGTTGACTGGAGTTTTGTTTTGTTTGTTTTACTAGAAAGACACAGAGCATGACTATTCTGTAAAGCAAATATTTTTACAGTCCATCAACCTTGTAACAGATAAGTAAAAACACAAGTTGGGGAAAAAACATCTACAGTCATTGTGAATGCATTCATGGCATTCAATTCAGAGAGGAAATCAAGCCTTTGAGCTTTGATGTCTTGTTTTGAGACTGGTTAATTCAACACATAGTGGCTCTCTGCACATTACCAGCTACAGGTTTAGCTCCCACATAGAACAACTGGTGAAGGCACTGTTAAAAGAAAAATCCTGAGTCTGTGCACAAGAATAAACTGGAAACTTATCCTTCCCAACATTATGAAAAACACACTCATGATATGGCACTGAGTTTTAGAGTGCTAACATTCCAAGGCTCATGCACCAGGCAACATTCCTGTCAGCCAATTTTACATGCCAGATGTCTTAGAGGAAATGAGATCCTGGAAGGGAGAAACCAATAGAAAAGAATACTAGATTTATTTCATGAAAACACAATCAGGTTCTTTTAGCACAGAGAAAACTACAGACCAAATTCTGAAGTTCTTAAATTGAGCAAAAAATCCCACTACAGTCAAGAAATTTACTGATTATAAATCATAGATTTTGGTTTGATATGATTGGTGCAAAACAAGATGTGTAGTATCAAGCAGTTAATGAAAAATGTTATATGGATAATATAACATTTCCCACAATCACTAAGCTCATAAACACATAGAGGGAATGGGAAAAGGGAAGAGTGGGAAAAAAGGGATTTTAGGATTTTAATCTTTATCTTAAGCGGGTTTCTAAATGAAGCTGTATTTGATAAATGAAAATGTTACCTAAAAGTTAATATGAAGAAGAGCTCATGGAGCCAACCGATAAGATAGAAAAAAAACCCCTCTATTTCCATAGTTAATCATAGGATGGTTTGGGTTGGAAGGGACCTTAAAGATGATCTGGTTCCAACCCACTGCCAAGGGCAGGGACACCTTCCACTAGACCAGGTAGATCAGGGCCCAATCCAACCTGGCCTTGAACACTTACAGGTATGGGACATCCACAACATCTCTGGACAATCTGTTCCAGTGCCTCACCACCCTCACAGTGAAGAATTTCTTCTTACCATGTAAATGGAATTCATGTATCTTCGTTTTCAAGTCAATCTGAAAAAGCAGCAAGGATGCTGTATCCCTCACCTTGAGTACTTAATCAATACCTTGATATATTTCAGAGTAAGGTGTTTTATTACTTATTTTTATATCCTGTTATTTGTATGAAATTATTATTCTTGTAAGTCATACTTCAATGGAAAAAAAAGTGTTCTACTATTGATTTTTTTGCTGTTTTCATTTTTGTGTGCAAAATTTTGCAGGAAAGAGACTGAAAGCCTTCCACACATTTCTGCAGAATGAGATTCTAAGATGCTTGACCAGAGTGAGATACCTCCAAGCAAGAACCTGAACTAGAGGAAAAATCTAACTATTTAGCACTTGTTACTCTATGTAAGCCCCATGAAATTAATTTTGCCTGATCTGTTTCATTTGAGGTCACATTTCTTGTCCCTCACTGACCTTTATCTATTGAAACATAGCGCATAGAGAAGACTACATATTAGTGCAAATTTACAACTGGAAAATATTTATCCTTAGAAGTTACAAATTTATTGAGGGGAAAGAAATTTTGGAGACAGAAGGCTAATTAGGAATCTGATCAGTGTTACTGAAAAAAGAAGTTAGGAAAAAACATAGGTAGCTACGGTCAGTGGTTTTGCAGTTTAGAACGGTTACATTGGAGATTTTCTATTATTTATTTTCTAAGGTAATGCAGACATGCTGGAAAAGGCAGGGGGTGGAAATGCTTTTCAGACATTTTGAGGGAGTAAAAAACAGTCTATCAACCAAAAGGAAATGACTGTATGAACAGGGTGAGCCAAGATAAGAATTTTCTAGTGCTGGTTATGAGAAAGGACACATACCTCCTGATGGCAGAAATCAAAATACCTTTGAAATAAATGTACTTTAGTATTCCACAGTATTAATTACAACCACTGCACCTTAAATGCTACACAACTGCAGATACTTACTGTAATTTTTTTCATTTTTTAAACTGTAATGAGAAATATTTTATTATTATACGCACTCTTTCACTTTACACACTAAAATGACGTGCAGAGGTCCTAGGAGATATTTTAATAGGGAGGGGGGAAGAATGTGATGGTTTTAGGATCAGCATGTCTATAATAAAATTATTAGGAATAACAAAAATAAATCAATAAGGACATTGGGATAAACTTTAGAATTGTATTAAAAAGATTTAAAATATGGTTTCCTCACCTATACAAAAATAATTTCCAATTTTTGACATATGAGGAAAGAGTGAGAGAACTAGTACCATTTAGCTACGAGAAGAAAGATTCAGGGAGAATGTGAATAAATCTCAGATGCAAGGCAGTAGAGAAGACAGAGCCAGGCAATTTTCAATAGTAAACATTGAAAGTTAAAGAGGCAACATAAAATAATGGGAGTTGCTCTCATAAGTAATAAAAACCCTTCTTTAATATCAGAGAGTTGAGCACCAGAACAGGTTTCCCAAGGAAGTTGTGAAGTCTCCACCCTTGGAGATGTTCAAGCCCACCTGCAAATGGACGTGAACAATGTGCTGTAGCTGACTCTGCTTTGAGTGAGGAGGTTGATCCCTTCCCACCTCAGTGAGCCTATGATTTTGTAACAACACAATAAAATAAATGAGATTTCTTTAAAAATTGTAGTAGCAAATTAAAAGTTATAGTAGCTAATTAATGGCTTGAATTTGTATTTACCAGACAAAGTGCAATAGAAGTATAGATACTTTAGCAGGAAGTGGATGGGTGGGCACATCCCAACAGCAAAGTTTGCTGTGTCTCTTTCCAAAATGACCAGCCTCACTCGTTCTAAAAGAATTATGAAAGCAAGAAGTATTTTGAATTTCTAGGTCTAACAAGTAGCACAGAGATGTCATCTTAGAGTATGTTCAAAGCAATTTAGCTGTATATTTAATGGTATTCAACATCTTGTGCAATGGGCTTGGCTTTGCTAAATGAAGAATATGACAGAGCACTGAGATAATCTAATATTCCTCTGTCCCATAAGGTCTCTATTTCTGTTTCTTACCTATTCAAAGCATCAAGAGTTGACCATTTTGCATCTGAACTTCCCCAGATTTATGCTAGATAATTATTAAAAGAAGTTGCTGATCAGCTAAAACAGCAATTACCTCTTCATGATACATATCTTGACAGTTTTGCCATAAAAATTGAATCCCACTTTCATGTAAGAACAAACAAGCAAAGGAAATGCCAACAGCATGATGTCTTCTAATCGGAAATGTCCACATCTTTTTGGTTTTACTGCCAAACTTCACAGAAGTGAAATGTAGACTCGTGGCTACCAGTTAAGCACAATCTGCAGATGTTCAATACTGTGGAAGAATTATAGGTGGCTAAAATGTGCCAAGATGTCTCTTTGAATAAGATTTTCTTGTGTTAGACCCTTGTAAATCCCCGGAGTGAAGTGTATCAAATGTTGACATTTTATGTCAACATGAAGATTTAAAGGGACCAATTTTATTTCTGGTATCCCTAGCAAAAAAAAAAAAAAAAAAGGTAATTATAAAGAAGAAAATTTAAATTATCAAAATAATGGAGAATCATCAAAATTAGAAGAAGAACATTCCATTGCTTCCAAGTGGATGTTTCGTATTCGGATTAACACACACATTCCCGTGGTGCATGAGCCTTCCCCAATATTTTTTAACATCTTACTTGACCTACATTCAAAACCCACACTGAAATACTCATATTCCCGTGTTTGCAAATTAATAAAATTCTCCTAGAAGTTTCTAGTCCAACGTCCTTGAAAGCACTTTGATGATGAAGAAAGCAGTAACCAGCTGCTGCTTCACAGATGCTGAAAAAGCGTGGAACAAATGATACTGATTGTAATGATATGTTGCAAAAGCAATAGCAGTGGAGCACTTCTGTTGAAGACAGCCTTCCTGTTAAACAGAAGACCAAGCACAGACTCTTCCTCTTGTTCTGTATAATATGACTGCTACAGATTGCAAATCTCTTAAAAAGCCAACAGGGTTTCTGACTAAAATTGAAAAGAAATGAGAAGAAATCCAGCTAAGGGCCAAACAATATGAGCTGAGACTCCAGTGTTAGTGGAAATTATATAAAGCTTTCAGTTAGCTAGTAGGAAATGGGAACTGCAATCAGACAACATCCAAGTACAGATTTCTTAAATTTAAGTTAATTTACTAAAGTTAGTTTATTTTCCTTAACTTTTGCTTGAGACTCATTTCTACTGACAGCCACAAACTTTACTAAATTTCCTGTGTTCTAAAAGATATATCAATTTTTCTGAAAACATTAAAACATGCAAGGATATTTGATTGAAAACTGGAGGTTTTCTGCTGCCCAGAAAATGCCAACACCAAAAAAATACCCACCAAAAAACAAACCACCAAACTAAAAAAAAAAGGAAAATAAAAATCCAGGTAAAAACAGTATAAATACCGATCAAGAATTAATTACACAAGATTTCAGTTTTCCAGTAGAGAAAAAAGTGTTCTTACAGAGTGTCTATTGGCCCAATCTAAAGACATAATTTGACATGGTGCAGAAAAAAGTCATACTAAAAACTTGGAGGAAATACAAGATGTTAGCCATCTTAGGAGAAACAAGTAATTGAACCTCTTTGCCAAATTTTACTCATTTGGAAATACTGACAATAACACTTAACATATTTTAAAAAAACATTATTTACACTGAAGTAAACTCTTTTGTGGAGTCTTTCAAAATTTATCACATTTGTACAATGAAGGTAAACATGTAAACGGTTACTATCATTGGTGCTGTGACAGTTCTCTGAAGAAATATATAACTTATAAACTGGGGATGGTGAATTGTAAACAAACAGAGATCTTACATTCTGTACGAAGGAAAATGAAGTTTTGGAATTGATTGTGGGTAGCTAAATAGTTTTATAGAAGACAAACTCACATTCCTTGGTGAGAGATGTTTACAAAGTTTGGACCATCTCTGAATAGTCAAGGACCATCTGCTAAACTATAAAAAACACATTTAATAACAAAAAGGGAGGGCAAATGTGGGAATAAGTGAACACTTATTTCAGACAAATTCAAATACCAAAAACAAAATCATGTCACCAAAGGGCATGCAAAGAATTTATCTGCCTATCACTTGGGCTCCTAGAACTCTAATACAAACTACAATTGGAATTTTTCATTTCTGAACATATATTTAATGCAGTTGATATTACACAAACCTGATGGGATGAGCTGCATGACTGAGCAACATCCTCACCGGGTCTAATTCTTCTAGGGGAATCAATCTGATAAGAAGGGAAGAGCAACATTTTCTGTCAAAAAAACCCGGTTTAGAGATTACTGACAAACCTGACAAGTAGTTTTTTAAAGCTTATTGAAGTCCAAGATGCAGTTACTGTAGCAGTTGAACATCAAATCAAGAAAAGAATTCTTCAACCTTGTTGTGACCTGAGTTATGTCACAGCTGGGGCAGTTTCAATCTCTTAACACCTTAACACTGCCTCTGATAGCAGGTAAAGATCAGAGACCCCTTGGGGTGAAACTGTACTGTTAATCCCTGAGATAAATATCACCTCTCTGTGCTGTCTGTGCCTAGTTTTGGATAGGTCGTATTATATGACCCTCCCAAAATTAGGTCAGTTTTGGTGGGTCTGCAGGTATATTTCCATTGTCACCAAGGCCAAAGGTGCTGCCAGACTTTATACAGATCTTGACAGAGGCAGGCAGATGCTGAGCCTTGATTTAAGGTCTTTTAACTTTCTCCTGCCTCTCAGTTCTAAGGCTGGCACTTGGCCATCATACTGCACTAGATACTGTTTGATAGGGCTCACTTGACCTTATGTTCCTCCTCTTTTCCTGACAATCTTTTTTTTCTCCATTTGCTGACTGTATATGAGATGCCATAAAACTGCAGTGACCTTAAATAATTTTGCTTCACTCAGGAAAATTCCACCTTGGTAGCTACATGTACCCACCAGCTGAAGGGTTCCAAAGCACAAGCTCCTTCTTGCTGACTTAGCTGTTCACAGGGGGAAGTTGCTTCCTAAATTTTGAAAGGAAAACAGCTGATTAAAAAAAAATGAACTCTCTTTTTCAAACCCATTCCATTATTTAATTGGCATTTCGAGAGGATTCTCTCTTACATGTATTATAACTGCAGATCCTGCCTGTGGACCCAAATCCCCACGCTACCATCCAAAATCAGATCATGCAGTAGGGGCAGGTGGCTCTCAGCAGAAACAAAGAACTACTCTGACAAAGTTCCACACAGTAACTCTAAAAGAGAAGCTGTCAAAGATAGATTTTTTTCCTTATGACAGTCGATTTTAAAATGCTTTAAAATATTTCCCCCAAATGCAAGTTTCTCCCCACATTTTCATAAAAGTCAAGATTTCAATAATAAAATTTCTCTCTTTATATATATACACACTCACACATATGATTAATTCTTACTGCATCTAGAATTGTTTACTGCTTTAATCGATTCTTTAAATTTTAGGACATTTGCTTAGTAAAGGTTATTGTGGGCAGACAAGACAGATAGACTTCTAATGTCTGCATCCAAAATTTGAAAATGGAGGACATAATGAGTCAGAATTATGAAATAATGCAAGAAACTAAATCTAGTAGTTTGGTTTACGTTCTAACTAGAGTTACTTGAATAATTTTTGGCACAAAATATGGCTAAATATATTATTTATTAATTGTCGTAAATATGCATTCATCTGGAAAAGAGATATTAATATCTCTGGCACAAAAAAATTCTAAATCTAAGACAATCCTTCCCATCCTTTTTCAGTGTTTTTCCATCACAGTGAAATCCACATTACTCTAAAAAACCAAACATATTATTGTACTAAGTACGAAATAGCCAGACTGAGTGCAAAAGTCAGCTCTTCTGACTAGCTCTTTGTTGTTAAATAGGAAAAAGTTTAGATCTCAACCAAAAAAAAAAGGAAATAAAATAAAGGTCTTACTTTCAATTACCAATTTAAATAAATTTTCCATCATCATTAAATAAATAAAATGCTCATCTTTTTTGCTATCAAAACACTACCATGACAAATAGGAAACTTAAGTGATAAGAAGCAAAAAAACAGTCCATGAAGAAAATTAGTTTTGTCACCCAGATCAAGAAGTCTCACAGTCATAAGTCATACATAGAACTTAGAAAAAAGAACTGGTGTGGATTTTCTGTTTCGACAGCTATTAATCTGAAAAATGCAGTATTTTAAGTATGCTTTTTTCATTCTTAGCCTTCTAGTAACTTTCTAGATTTTTGACAGTCATCCAAATTCACCAGTACATAGCAGCAGCAAGTAGCTACAGAGACGCTAATATCCTTTCTTGTAAAAGTAATATATTTAAAAGTCAGAGTAACTTCAGTAGGAGTAATTATTTATGCTTCCAAGTACTGTGAGTTTAAACACGTTCCAAAGACATATTTTTGGACTATACTTGAGCACTTTTAAACAAGATTTGGAGCCCAGCTTCGATCCAGTCTAAATTTAGTTTTAAGCAGCTCTGGCCTACCCAAGGTATGCTGATGCAGGCTGATCCAGTAAAGGTTGGGTTTTTGGGGGTTGGGTTACAATTTTTGTTTTCTTGTTTAACAAATGAAAATTGTTTCTAAAAAAAGAAACCAGCACATAAGCATGTTGTAAGAGATGTTAGAATAGTATAACTTCTTGTGTTTTAAGTGTCTAGGTTAAGCTAAAAAAGCTGATATATTCCTTCTATTTCATGCTCTATATGGCTGCCAGCACAAGAAATCTCCAGGAAAAAAAGGACTAACCCTGATGGTGTTATGAACACTGGGCAGAAAAAGAGTTCATGAAGTTTGGAGTAGAAAGGACTGAGAGGTTGAAATTGGTCTGGGGGATATCCTCTCCATTTTTCACAAGACAAACACGAAATATATTCATACATAACAGCTTTCAGTAAACAAAACTCTAGATGTAACTTTATCTACATTCAAGACCCTGAACTATCTGCTTCTAAATCAGGTTCACATTTATTTATACTGAATATTCCCATCTAGAAAAAAAACTATATATATATATGGGGCTGTTGCATCAATTTCAGTGTAGGATAATCAAACCTTTTAACTTTGCCAAAAGAATCTCTTTTGTCTGTATTTGGCCAAAGTATTGTAACTTACTCAATTTAAGGAAACTATATTTCCATGGGTTGGATCCTAATTTTTTTTTTTTTTGCTCCTTATAAATGAAATCACAGTCTCTTTCACCTCTTCACTTCCAAATTAATGCTTGCTTTCTTCCTTTTAAATAATCTTACATGAAAAACTATATGCATATTGAATTCTAGGGAAAGATCTGGGTATATCAGAAAGCAACAGAGGTTACACTTCTCATATTCCCAGTTAAGGCTGCCTAAAAAAGCAAACAGTAATTCCGAAATGGAGGTATGCCCAGTCTCCTTAAAATGTTATCTTGCTACTTAAAGGAACTCAGGGTTAACTGAGGACTAATTTTATTTAACCACCTGCTATATTGCTATCATGATCATACCAGTCCATCTAGCCCGTTAGAGCAACAGAAAATGGAAAAGGGAATTCTGACACAGCAGCAGGAGAGGCACCACTGTGTCCTATTGACCATGGGAACACGTGACAACTTCAACTTGCAACCTAACCCAGAAGCTGATATGCATCTATCACCAACCTAAAGTTGTTTTCAAGGCATAGGGCTGAACTGTGGGGGGAAAATCACAGTTCTGCTGCCTGTCCCACATCTGTTCACAGACACAAATTGCTGCTGCCTGTGCTGCGTCTGTTCGAGGACAGAGGAAAAGTTTCAAGACTGAGTCAGTACCTTTTACCAGCATTAAATTCATATTTTGAAAAACAAGACATAAAAAGGCAATGATTATAATATACTAAATGAGAGGCAGTACTCTAGGCCAGCTATTATTATTTTTTCCTTCAGGCTGCAATTCTTTATGCCACTAAGCTTCTGGTGACTCACACCACCATATTGTACCAACAATGCTCTCAAAATGCAAATTGCTAATGGCTTCTTTTAGCCCAATACAAACCTAGGAAACAAGTGCAATTCAATGCAATATTTCCAGCGGTGCCACAAACATCTCTGCGTGAAAGCTTAAACTAATAGCACTCAAAGTTTTATCTCATGCCTAAGGCTATTGTCATACTGAATAGCTATGATGTAATATTTGGAAAAGAGTAGCATTCTTGCATATGGCACACACCTTTTGTATACTTGAATGGGTATCAGTAGAACACAACAAATGCTTCCCCTTTTAAAATATATTTCTATTATTTTTATGGCTCTACTGTTTTAAAGTATTTGCCTTATTGTGAGCAACAATTTCTGGGAAATGAGTCTGTACACTGATATGATACCTGTTGAATTGAGAATAAACATGAGGAATTAAGAGATTTGTGTGCAACTGCAGGACCATGACATCGGATCACATATCTACAGTGTCGAAACAGATGGAAACAGGCCCTTTACAAAGGACAAGCCATGAAGATGAGGCAGGGCAGTTGTCCTTTATGTGGCAGAACACTTGGAATGCATGGAGGCAACCGAGAGCATTAAAGAGCAGCCCAGTGTGGGTGACATTACATCCGATTTCTGCTCTAGGCTACCTGGCAAGCAAAAACAAGCACATGAGACCCGCAGACAGGTAGAACAGGAGCTCTGATCAGGTGTACTATTTTCACTCAGTGAAAAGTAAAAGAAGTTCCTTCAAAACTAAACAGCATGCAGATCACCTGACCCTTGGGCCATGGGTAGAAGAATAGCATCACATTAATTTTGTGCCTTTTTCCCACTATTTTCAGGTCAGACAAGGTAATAAATTCAGTTTCTATTCAGATACAATGTTAAACCACAAGTACATTTCTCAGTGAATAATCTACAGGTGAATATATTACTTAGGTCTAGTGAGGCGCATGTAAAATATGCAGTGCAAATGTGCTCACTTCTCATCAGTTTCTGGAGCCAGACAGATATAAACCTAAGAACTGAACAGAATGGTGGGTGTCAGAGAGAAGTACGTGCTCCCCAGCCCTCTGCTAAAAAATAGTGGTTTTTTCAAATTAGTGTTAGATAGTATTACATTAATATAAACTTTTTTTCTTTTGAGGGTAAAATTAAATGCCAGTGACAAGAACTACTATTCACCATCATTGTACTAAATTTCCCTGATTACATACGACATCACCAAAATGGAACAGGAAAAGACCTGTTATAATGGTGCTGGCAATACCACTGTAGTATACTATCTATCCCAGCTACATAACAGCTGATGAACAGATATAAAATGACATTAAAAAACATTTTTAGGAACTTTGATGGCAATAGAACAGTGTAATATTGTAACATGGAGTGTTAACACAGCACCACTGCTGCAAAATGCAGGAGTTACCAGAGTTAATCACTGGTTCTACTGTTGACATGAGTAAGTTAGAAATGGGGTTAAGTGCTTTGCTGATATAAATCCACTTTACTTTTTATTCTCTAAACAGAATAAAGCAAATACGATTATTTGCCATCCCATTTGCAGAAGTTCTTTGTCACCCCTTTCATAAATAGTATTCCTGCTACTGTAGTTTCCCACTTTCAGAAGCACTTGGCACAAATACAGAACAAAGTCTTAACAAAAACTACTTCTACGGCTGTGTTTATATGTATTTTACATGAAAGGTCACACTACAGCAAGCGTTCTAGTTAAAATGTGATAATTGTACATCTGTGAATGCTTCAGACAGACCTTATTTTGATTCTTTTATTTAGTGCTTAACTAACACATTTCACTTCTGAAAGTGACAAATGAACTCCATGAATAACTTACACAAAATCCAATTACCTTATTTACCTCACCCAAGCCACCGTACACATCAGGGAAGTGAAGAGTAAAAGAATGGAGTTACATTATTTAGCTCAAAGCTTCTCTTATTAGCTAAGTACAGGCCCAGTTCCTCTTTTAAACTTTGCCACTCCTAGTTTAAACTCCTACCACTGAATTACTCATTGCCTTATTAGTTTAGAAGGTATAATGCTCCAAATGCAGAATATTTTCAAGGATTGCAAATACATTATGTGGTAGACGAATTAAAAAAGAATAAAATGCGTTCTGTAATTTCCTAATGCTCCTTTTGTCAAAACTATCCCCCAAATCCCTTTTTAACCTATTCTAATTCATCATTTTAAAATTATCTTAGTATTTTTGTAACCTCTTTTCATTTAACATAAAAATAGATACTTTATATATAGGCAACTATAAAACCCCTTGTTTCTTCACTAGTCTAAAGCTAAAACAATCTAACTCATATTTTAACATTTTTGAAAGCGAATTTGAGATATGCTAGAATAATGGCAAATTACTAGAACAGATATAGAAATTACTTAGAGAATTTTACAAGCTTTATTACACACTCAGAGAAAAGAACCCCAAACAAAATAGCCAGAAATTATCAGAAAACCTTAAAACTACAACGCTTCTTATGAAAAATGCAAAAATGCTGTATTGAAAATCCCAATCCTAGGAATAAACAACACAGAAGCAGTGGAGCATGTTACACTAATGAAAAAATGACAATAGACATAAAGATCAGGCTGTAGAAGTGAAAGAAAGGTTCTTAGCATCTGGAAACATAATTTTGTATGTTGTATGCCAGAAACAAAACCAAATGTAATACCTCTTGCATACCTACCTATGGGAGATGGAAAACAGCAGAGTTCTGGTTATTACTGTTAAAATTTAAAACAATAGCCTCTATTCACGCCAAAGAGTTTTCCTTATATAAAAAAAAAAACAAACAAATACTGGGCTGCAGTCACACTCTCAGATATGTTGTGCATGAACCTAATCACCTCTGCAGGTATTTCTTCTGTTTTCATGAAACATTTTCCAATGGGTGAATATGTAGCCAGTCGTGCTAAAAGAGGATGGTTAGGTAACTGCTGTGCAGTTCAGCTTCTTGCTTTAGTGCAGCCAGGGATACTTCACTATCCAAATGCAGGGACTGCACAGACTGAAGAGGGTTGATTTCTCATTAGTCTTGTGACTATCAAACACCATACGAAAAACTGTATGTAACATACTTCATGCTGACCCAAGCTTTATAAGGGAAAATAGAGAAAAAAAATACATATTCCTTCACTTACTTTTATTTCAGCCATTAAAGCTGATTTGCAAATGAAATCTCCTTCCTAACTGGAAAACCTAAAGGAACAGAAAGCGCATAACTTACCATAGGTGTCTATATGAACCTCCCATTAAACTTTGATTTATCTATCAAAGCAAGAACTGATATCTCACTTATTCCCAAAAGCACAGGGCCATGAACCCCCCAAAGTTCACTTCCATGAACTTCCAGAGTTATCTTGCATTTTCAACTCAATGTCAATTTGAAAAGTGCATTTCTTTCCTAGGTTCTGCAAACAGAATATCATTAAACAAGATACATTTCCAGCATTCTTAATTTTAATTTACAGACTAAAAAGATCACAGAAAAATGGAGGAGGATAATTTTTGCAAAGGTGAAGAAGAAAGAAGCCATAGGCCCCTTTGCAGCTGCAAAAATGATGTTAGACATGCAGGTACAAGGTACTATCAGTAAGTAGAGAGGGAGCTTCTGTTTGCTCAGCATGCAGGGGTCACATCAAGAAAGATCTTAGAGATGAACAGAAAAAATTAGCAGTAACAAAAGGAACCACTCTTTCTCAAACAAGAAAAAAAAAACTAACAAAAAAAAACATTCTTCTCCAAACATATGATCATCTTGAAAGGGAAAAAGGTACATTTACTTCACAGCATAACCTTTCTCCATCAGCAAGACCTGCGAGCCTCTCTGAATCACAAACTAACCTTACAAGTTACTGACTTGATGCTTTCCCTCAGCACCAGCTGGCGGAAGTGACCTTCCAGGCCTTCCCTTTGGAAGCCTCCAAGGATGTGTTCTTCTGCCCAGAGTAGAGAACATAACCCTTTCCTACAAACTAGAGTGCTCACAATTACAATCAACACTTACATACTTATCTGACATCTTACTCTTCTTTTAGAAAAGTAGCCAGCTGTCTCCAAGATTCAGTATTGCCAGACACTCAAAGAGGGTGCAATATAACAAAATTTATTACTGACCTTTGACTGCATTATCTACCTTTGGACACCCTTTGTCAACACTAATGTGCTCAGCATTTGGGGATTCCAATAATTGCTGCTATTAATTTCATAAACGGCATGAGACTTCTCCATGTGAATTTCCCAGCAAATACTCCGACTCTAGCCTGAGCTCTAATCAGCCAGATGCTAACAACAATTGTTTATTAAGCCTGTGACATCTTAACATGCAAGGCGAGATATTTCGTTGTCTGGCTAAGCTAGAAACGTCAAGGCAAAAAATCTCAAGGAGACTCATTTTTCAGTCCCACAATACTCATAGAAAACTAACGTTACTATGTTTTTTAATATGTGCACTTGTACATAGATGGTTTTACTTTAATGAAAAGCTATTGCTGGTCAGTACCAGAAGTATTTTGGATTTATATTCATTTTCTACCTACGAGGTCTTTTGACCTACTACTAATTAAATATCCTGTCTGCTTTTTTGACCAAGGAATGCAAGAAAGATGCATTCAGACCTTTTAATTCTTAAAACAATTGTTCTATAGCAGATGGTATATAGAGAATGCATTCAATGGCCCTCCTTACGTATGTCATGGATTTGACATTTGTGAGACCCTAAGACCTCAGCCTCCAACACATGAAATTTCTGTATGACAGAGACCCACTGGGTTCGCAAATTATTGTAACTCTTGGCACATACACACATGCTACAAAACACTGCATTTTCATTTGCAGACTTAGTTCAATATTTATCATACTTTTCAAAATAAACAATGAAATACATCATCTGCATAAATTTCTTATATTTGTATTTTAAACTATAATTCACAATTACTTTTAACACTAAGAAACCCTACTATTTCTCTACTTTTTTCACTATTCTAGTTTAATATCTGACGGTCAAATTCCACTGTTTCGTAGGACAGGTATATGTCTAGGTCTAATTGTAAGTTTAAATTCAGTCATCTCTTCTGGTTGATAAAATGCTTACTGATTTGACAAGCTTCATCTCTAAATTATTAAATGAAGAAACAAGTTAATGTTTAAAATGGGAAGGAAATGTTACTCAGCTTCTCTTGATAATTAAAACCAATTTTTCATTAAGCACTAAAGCTCTCACAAAAATATGTAAAGTTAATGACAATACCTAGCAAAATGTAGAGCTTGATTATTTCTAATGAAAAATTATGTAAAGAACTGCAATTAAGTCATCGGAAGCATGATTTTGCATAATCATCATGTGGAAAATACTGCAGGGATGATCTTATTCAATATAATCAATGTCATGTGTAACTGTTTAGCTTTTGTACCCATTTTAGGATGCTGATGATAAACAATTTCCTTACCATTCTAGAAATGTTTGCCTGTTTATGAAAGAAAATTCGACAACAGGAAAAAATCTCGATGATTGCAATTGACACATTTTCCTAACATAAAAACACTGTTGGTTTTTTAGATTATCTATGACTTCATCTACAAAAATACTCAAGAGATTATGTAATCAGAAATAATAGTGCAAGGAGAGTGCCAAAAAAGGACTAACACGTAACTGCGCTTAAGCAGCAGCCTACTATCAAAATATCATAATACTGGTTAGAAATAGTTTTTCTCTTTCAACTTACATATGTAAGTTGGTGGCAAATAAAACAGCTTGGCATCTAACCTGGACATTTTCATATCTTACCACAGAGTTCTTAACATATTACTCCATGACTTTGAGAACAAAAATATTCAGTTTAGAGACAATTTTACATATTATACATAAATCAGAAATAAAGTCAGATTCAGAAATCATTTATGGCATATTGTCTGTACAAAATTGCCCAGAAGCATAGAATTATACCACATGAGTTAAATTCTCTTTATTGTCTTCAACTTCTGCTTCTATTCATGCTCAACAACTCCATGGAATGTACTAAATATGAACTTGTTGCACATTCATTAAATATGAAATGAAAAAAAAGCTCTTCATCACTTTCCACCAATAAATACATGGCTAAATATGTGGCACTTCACCATTTCCCACTAACAAATATAATGTTTCCACATTCAAAAGTCTTGTGTGACATTTTCTGGAATGTTCTATAGCTTTATTCAATATACTAGCACAAAATACGTTAAAGCAATTGCATTTTATAACAAACATCATGATAAATGTGTATAAATTAGAACCCACAAATATAAATGCTGAGAAAAGTTGTTAATGGTTAAAACTGTTCATGCGGAAAGCGGTGATTTTGCAAGAGATTTTTTTTTACTTGTAAGACAAAGCACAAGTTTATCACTTCAGGTTAAAAATACCTATGTTAAATGTTAAACTCAGACATTTATTCATTAAGTAAGTGAACTAGAATAATTTTCACTACGAAAAATCAGAAAGAAAACCCATTCATTCTGATCACTTTCAGATAACATTATTAAACTTGTTTCTACTCACTTTTACACTGAAGATTTTTTGTTGAATATTACAGATTGTTTGCTAGATGAACTAATAAATCAGGTAGACAATACAGATTAAAAAAATACATTTGCTGAAGCAGGAGATAGAAATGAAAAGGAAGTTGAACTAATGGCATACTAATATTTAGGAAAACCAGTGCACTCCAGATGTCTCCTAGAATGCTTCTGGCCTTTGTTTTCCTTACAGTAGGAAGGAATTTATAGATTTTATGATAAAATCCAATCTTAAAACCTGATTGTTCCTTGTCAGAAATTGCCTAACATGTTTATTCAAAACTAACGTTTGCAATTATAGATGGCAACTCTGAACCAACAGGTAGCGGTCACCAAATTTGATCGTGACTGCATATTAGTAATATCTTAGAAACTGTAAACTAGTTCAACTGAATCCAATCTTAGCCATTCAGAAAAATAGCTAATGGCTGAAGATTCAATAAACACCAATATTTATGCAGGAAATCTACGAAATTATTAGTAGCTCAAGTTTACACACACTTTTACTTTGGCATGGGTAAGCAATGGGTAAATGTAACCTCTGCCTCACATTTTGGTCAAGAAAAACATTTGTCAAAAACATACATGAGATTTTAAGATTGTACCTACGTAATATATCCCTACATAATTAAGACTGCGGTGGGGTGGTTTTTTCCCCTCAATAGTCCCATTATTTTGAAGGGCTAGCCGGTTTGCAGTGTGATACAGTAAACAAGGGTTCAATACATGGTAAGGAAAATTCAGATCCTAAGTAGAACAACACTGGCAAATCACTGTAGATCCAGAAAGAACTGCTATCCATGCAAAGTAGCAACAAGTCTTCAGGCTGAAGCTGTAGTCCTTGTTGGCTCTATTCTTTGCATACATGTAGCACTTCCACTTACAAAAATTATGATCTCAGCCAGTACTCAGCTGCCTCATACCCATATGTAGATCATAAAGGGCAGGAACACTTGCTCACTTAAAAGTCACTTACAACTCAATGTCCACAGCAGGCAGTGCCAGCAAAAATGAAAACAGAGTATGATATGCGAAGTGTGCTGGTAACATCTCAGAGGATCAGACATGCTGTCAGCAAATTATTCTTTGAATGTGAGTCAATGTGGACACAACTATGAATGGCAGACAGCATTCCCCAAAATGGTGAGATAGAACAATTTCAGCTGCAAATACTACTTCTAACCAAAACCTGGCTACTAAAAGAATGACCAAGTTGAAGTCAATGTTTGGCAAAAGTCATTGCAGCAGTATATTTATCAAAGAAGACAGTTGTTGCTGACTGCCTTTGGGAAAATGACACAACATTCAAAATATGAGGTATGCAAAACAAGTGCTAAACATAGGGATATCCTAGGCTAACCATTTTAATATTTTGCTTGGAAATAACTGCATCTTATAAAATACAAAACTCTAGCTAAGGTGAACCTTTCATGATCCTATACCGATCCAAATGATGATATTTCACTGACAACAGTGCTATCTTCAATAAAAGATATCTCTGATTAAAACAGCATTAGATCATAGCTAGAATAAGATCATTTAAAAGCAGGTTGGTTTTGCTTCTAATTGAATAATGTCTGGTGTAATTCTTTACCTTGTGGCAGTGTTCCCTGTAGACCCTGATGCCCATCAGTCCAGTGGACTGCTGCCACGGCTAACAGCCCTGGTGCCAGTGCATACAGACCTGTTGAAAGCCTGCAGAAAGCACTGGATAACAACAATCCACCCATCTGGATTGTCAACACAAAAGAAGCAGACATCTGCCAGAGTAATTTGGCTGACTCCAACAGGCCCTTATTTATGGGAATTACTGGGCATGCTGGCATAGAGGGACATAGTATGTCCAGAAACTTAGTTGATTTCTCCTGGACAGCTTCCATCAGAATCTCCAGCGTGACTGCCATTCTGTGCAGGAACTCTTGAGAGCTTTTATAGGTATCTGGCTGTACTTTTGAGTATCAATGGCAGCACAGTCTCTTCCGCAGACAAAGGAAATACACAGTAGAAACTGTATGATTAACAGCCTGAAATCCCTCTTCCTCAGAGCCTGTGAGACAGATGTTTCAATCATACACAAAGTACACATACTTGGGATGAAAAAGACCTGACTGGAATTGATATAACAGAAGCAGGTACAATTTGGTTAGATTGCTGGCATAGATAATAAAGAAATTATGTCCAAGGATACGAGAGTCACTAAATCATAATGTCATTCCTAGTCCTTGGAAAACAATCACAAGCATTGCAATAATTAAGAGAACACAAATATTGTTACATTTTGTACACCATTGTGCTAATACCATATAAATGGCAGGAGTAGCATCACAGAATGGTTTGGGTTGGAAAGGACCTTAAAGATCACCTGGTTCCAACCCCTTGTTGCTAGAGTAAACAGTAGAACAGCCAAAATCACAGGCTGGTATGACAAACCAAAGAGAATACCTGGTGGGTCCTTTGTAGGTTTTAAATTTTACTCCACAATAACAGAATTAAAAGATAACTGATTCCTTTTCCAGAATGCAGGAGGAGAAACCCAGACCCACACCTTAGGTATGTGGCTCAGCTTACCATGTGAAAACTATACTAGAGCATTTCTGTGTGTAAACACCTCTGACTTTTGTGATTATTTAAAGAATAACTTACAAAATAGTGTATCTCAAAAATGCACCTCACATCCAAAACAGTGTAAAAATATTTCATGGACTCATAATGCAACATTATTGTTCCATAACTACCAAGACTCCAAACAACTGAGGCTCATAGTCTTGTCATAAGAAAAAAGCATTAGTAGAAACAATTCAGATGAAAATGTAATTGTATTTAATAGATAATGAAATGTAAAAAATAAAACAACAAAACAAAACATAACAACCTAAATACAAATTGACATTTTTGTTAAAAACCCAGGTGACAAAGAGTAAATTATTTGGATGAAGTGCCAATTTACTGAACACTTGCTCTGCAAAAAGGAAATTGTGGTAGAGTTGGTTTCATTCTTCTGTCTCGACGAGATAAGCATGTCAACTTTCATCACACAAATTGACTCAGCCTAGTAAGAGAACCTTGACTGACACATATGGAACACAACTACATCATCAATAGGATCTATGGATAATATGGATAATATTGATAATAATATTCCTTTACTTTAGCCACACTCCTTTCACATAATAGCAAAGAAGAACTGCTGCTCTTCTCAAATGTCAGCTGTGTTTAATTTTACAACCACTCTGCACCAGCAAGAGCATTCAATGCCCTTTAGGGGGCTTAATCCACCAATGGTCCCAGCAGCATTGGTAAAGAGCTTTCAAGAGACAGCATTTCTAAAAAAGTTCTCCGGCCTTAGTGTTAGTTGTGCAAAACATGACTCACCTCAGTGCTATCAAAACCATATGAAAAGTAACAGTGAAGAGTAGAAATCACAGGAATTTTAGCAGGCTTGCACTGGATAGCCAGCTTCAAAGCCTCTAACAGACATCCTGTGCTCAAATGAAGCCCAAAATTGCAGTTGCACCTCTTGCTTTTTCCTGTATTTTTTCTTGGCTGAAATCCTCTCATCTGCCTGCAAAGCAAAGGGGCCCAGTCTTTCTTATCCTCTTTATTGTTCTCATAAGGAAGTTCCTGCTATTGGTTGGTCACAGAATAATTGACTGTGCCTTGTCCACAACAATTGTGTGGACTTCTCTCAGAAATGCAGATTTTTACATGAAAACATAATATTTCACTATCACTACTGGATTTTTTCTTAATTAGGAAGCTACTATTGCTTGAGGAATCTCCCATCCTCTTTTCTTCTCTCCACTTCATTGATTAATTGGGCATCCTTAATAGACTTACATATGGACTGTTTTGCAAAAGGTCCTTCAGAAGAAGAAATCTAGTTTTTGGGAGGGGGAGGATATGTTTTAGCGGGGGTTTATTTGTTTTTAAACAGTGAAAGGAAACAGTTAATTCTAAACATTGTGCATTGGCAAATTATTCCTACAAGAGCAGACCATTTTATACAATAGAAATAATTCTAAAAAAGGGCAGACACAGTGACCAATACACTTATCACTAACTTTGCTAGAAGAGACTATGCATAAATTGTTCTCTTCTGCTGCTGCACAATTCCTTAAGAAATATTTACATTTTTATGCACTTCCTCCAAATGACATTCTGAAATGCCTTTCAAAACAAACAGCAGAAAATATTTTAAAGTCTTCCCAACTGTGAAATTAATTTATAACACGAACAAATGTAATATTTCATTCTATAAATACACAGACTATAATTCAACAGAGGACTGAACTGGATACCCTGGATCTCGGGCAGAAATTTGGTACAAGTTATCTAGTTTGTGGGGTTTCACCCCCACCCTTTTCTTGTACATTCTCCTGAATTTATAGAAGATGACTTTTAAGTTCTCCAAATATTTAGAGCTGTACTCCTGCACAAGTCCAGAGCTGCCCTGCTATCTGCAACATTGTGCCTATTTCACGTTAAATCAATTTATTGATTCTAGGTGACTACCAATTCAGCAGGAGGAACAACAAAACAGTGCTAGGCAAGAGTCTTGATTTCCTACAGTCAATAATGAAGTGTGCTAACTACCTCTTATCTGCCCCGTGAACTGCTGATACATTCTTCCCATTATTAGCACAGAGAATCTCCACTTTAACACCTGCTTGTTGGGTTTGATGGGAGGGGCTTGGAACTAAAACACTGAGGCATTTAGACAGACCAATACACAAGAAGGGATTAGTATCTCCACATGTGGGATTAAAATACAGCTGTTTATATAAAATGTACAAGATGTAAACTAAAAATAAAACAAACAAAAAACCCAAACCACCTTTTAAAATCAGAAAGTGTAAGCCACTGAGCAAATTAACATTGACCAGTTATTTTTGTGCTATTTTAAAATTCACTAAAATGACTTATTAAGGTTGCTTAAATAGTTTCTCTTGCATTGTGAAGTTTTTCGATTCTGATAATAGAAAATAATTGACTTTTTACAATACATACCTGCTTTATTTATTCAGTCAATACTAGGCATTTGATTCAGGCATTTGTACGTGGCAGTTACAGTAGTTACAAGACCAAATGAAACTATTACAATTGTTATGTAACCCATTCCTAGAAGAATTCAAAATCAGTATAAGAGAAATTCCAGGCACATTATCACCTAGGTTTTATTTATTCACGTATACCACATGAGATTTCAGACGTTGAGAGTTCATATTTTGCTGTAACTAGAGGCAAAGTAGAAGCAAGAAGAATATCTCAAAATAATTGTTATTGTCCTGAAAGCACTACTGGGTTAATATATACTATTTAAGAATAAAAAAAAATTCCCAAATAATGGTAAAATATAGAAGCTGATGTACTAAAACATTTTATATTTTTACTAAAATTGAAAGTTGCAGGATGAAGAAATAAAAGTGTTGACATCAGAGTGCTAGGATTCCCCAAGGCATTATGAAGAACTGTACACAACACACACATTGCAAATCTGCAGGTGTACAAATGCTTCCTGCCTGTTCAGAGCAGTTGATAAGTCACTGAATTTACAGACACATGCTCTGGATTTCTTGGCAGCCTAGTTAGAAGTTTTTACTCATTATCACTAGAATCACCTTGGATCTTCAACAAACCTTAAAAATGAACAACTAGCTAAAGAAGCAGTAGAAGATCCTGGGGGCAAGTACCATAAGTTTGCCCTGATTTGATATTCTTTCACAGACATCAGCTTGTGTCTCGCAGTAGACAACCAGACAGATGCTGTAGATGGACTTTCTGAATGACCCAGGTCAGCTGCACCCATTGTAGCTGTGCTTTGTATCAAATGACAGAAGTATTTGAAAGTGAGCCCCGTGTGACAGACGCTGCACCCCTGTGGGTGCCAGAGCTTCAGAGAAGCAGAAGCCCCTGTCACCTACACAATCAGTGGGTTGATAGCTTGTTCTCCAACCATTAATCGATAGACCAACACCTAGAAAGAAAAGCTTGCTGCCATCACAGCTCCAAAGCACTCCTCCTGTTCTGCCGAGGCTGAGCTAAATGAAAAGTGCCTGCAACAGAGCATACACGGCTTTTGCTTTATTAATTGAACAAAACTGTACAAATACTTAATGTGAGGGAAAAATACAAATTAGCAAACAGAGATTGGATGAGAACTATTAACCTTGTACAATCAACTCTCTAATTTGTCTCCTCTGTAGCCAGGCAATTAAAGTCAAAGGAAAGAAAACACTTCAATTTGCCCAGAGGCAAGTACAGGCTCTACGGCAAGGAAATGAAAACAGTAAGAAGCAACAATTCTGTTTGTGAGAGATGCTTTGCCCGGAAAGAATTAAATACACTTTCCTCATTTGGAGAAAAGTGGGTACACCAAAAATATTTCTTAGTCAAAATATGCTTAGTCCAGCATGATGTATTTTCCTATGAAACATCTTACCAAGAAGTTACTTTGGCCAGGTAGGTGCTTTTCCAGGAAGTTTAGGAGTGAACAGTGGCCAATTTCCCAGCGCTTTGCCTTCAACAGCAGCATGTTTGGTTCCCTGCACTAAGGATACAACACAAAGTACTAGCTAAGAGGCACGCAGCCACTGAATGTGTGGTCTCTATCACTGACATTAAGAGATTAGCTAAATTTCAGCTGGCCCTATTTGCTTTCCAGATAAGGCAAAAACCCCCAAATCAAAACAAACAAAAAAAAGCCAACAATAACAACAAAAAAACAGCCCCAGGCAACAACAACAAAGCAAGAGTATGCAGAAACTTCTACATCTCCTTCCACAAGGTGATAGATACATTTCAAAGACTTTTTAAATGAAAAACTTAAGTTTACTTTTCTGTCTACATTCTTAGCAAGCATATTTGACTATGCTATATTTCTAGCTGAGAAAGGTCCACTTTCAGTAAGAAAACACAGACAAACATAGTTAATTAGGTATCAATAAATATTTCTAGCCATTAACTCTGCACTAACCTGACATAATAGACATCAAAATACAAATGAATTATTTCAGCTTTAACATGGTAGCAGTCTAAGATATCACTGAATTTCAAGATTTTCAGCTCTTTAGTGAATCCAGTTTTGATCAAAAGCTATGATGCATCACACCTTTACAACAGTCCTGCTTACTTATGCAGATTAGTTCCTCTTCCTTAATTGCCTTAACCAGAGGTAAGGCTTTATAAACAACACAAATGGACATCACTTTTTCTGTGAACTTTGTCATACTGATCCACCAAAAGGAACTAATCTGTTCTAAAAACATACAAAGAAACAAATTATGCATGACAAAGAAGTGTTTTAGTTCTAAACAGGTGGGATTAGAAGGATTATAGAAAAGGTTACTCCTTAATATGAGTCATTTTAAAAGAATGAACTCATCAGCCATTTAAGTGGTTTCCATTCAACCTGTAAAATATATAAAGTGTGCCATTCCAGAGATGGAATACGTAATTATTTACCACTGGAAAAGCTTTCTTAGAATTTGAGAAGTGCCGAACCTGCATGCAAGTGTTAAATAACTAAAAAATGTGCATCACATCATACATGCTAATTCTCTCTCTTCTCTCTCTTTTTTCTCAAGGTTTTCTACTCTCAGTTTCAAGATCTCTGCAAGAGATAGAAGATGAAGATATGTTGCTAGCAACATTAAATCTAGGAAAAACTCTACGAAATGGAGATAAAAGTATGAACAGGGGAGCTATACCTTTGCTGAAGCATTACAAGACTGAAGACAGCAGTGTTTTCAATGATAAGAATGCTGGAAACATGAAGTTTTTGGTGAGTTCAGTTTTAAATTTTGGCTTAATTGTAAAATTGGAATTCATTTATACCTCTTTAGAAAACAAGTACAACAATTTAAAGCAATAACCAGGTAAAAATACAAAAATAGGAGTTTAACATAATAGAGTCAAGAAAAAAATTTTCAACTCTATATATCTAATGCCAAGATTCTAAATGTGTAATTTGGACAGTTGAATTAAATCCAATTTTCACAGATAGTAGCCAAAACTTGGAGGACGGGGGAGGGAGGGGAGGTGGTGGGGAACCTATATTTATATTTGATACATGTCCCTATATGCAGCAACAGGTTTTTAATTTGGCAAACATGACACTCATTATTTAATTATGTCCATTAAACCATTTTGGCCACAGATGCAATGCAGGTCATTACTTTTAAGATAGGATCTTGAAACACAAAAGAACTGCTCTGTTGAAGTATAAAGCACGAAATGTGAACACAACTGACTTTAAATAAAGATAAACCTCTTGTCTTCCCTCAAAACAGGACAGAGGTTCCAGACATGATGTCTTCAATCATGTTATGCCAATCAACTTAGGTAGAAAGCAACTACCTTATCCTGCACTGAAGAGAGCCATGGTTTTTCCAGCTGACACTGAAATTCAAAATATTGAGTCAATACAGGAAAGAGAGACCACAGATGAAGAAAATTCAGCTAAATTCCCTATAGGAAGAAGAGATTTTGACAGTAAATATATTTTATTTTTACACAAAAAATTATTTCATTCTGGTAAAGTACAGTGCAATGTCAATATAGCAATTTGATAAAGGTTCATTTAGAGACTCCATGTCTGTTATGATTTGGTGCACTGGGGAGGGAGTGTTTGTTAAATTATTATTTCCAGAAGCCATAAGAATTTTGGTTCTTTGATGATTTAAACTTTCAGACTTTCTTTTTTTTCTCCTGTAGTCCTCAGGTGTATGCTGGGAAGAGTCTATCGACCTTGTTGGCAAGTGTGAAAACCACTGATCTCCACCACCTTCTTTGAAGATTAAATATTTTATTCTGAATTTAATGTAATTTGAAGTTACTGAGTGTTGGTGTGGCTGTTCATACGCATCCAAAAATAATTTCCCATCGCATTGTAGAGGGATACATAATTCATTACCAAAAATAACATAGTGTAATTATTAACAATGTATTGTTATTAAAAAATAAACTACTTCAGCATAATCCAGACTTGCAAGTAGTTGTCTGATGTAATGCACAAGCTACTTTCAATTATTTAAGTATGAAAGGAAGTAATTAATGAATTTCACCCATTTTCTTGCAAAATTTTACAACCGTCAACACACCATGTATGTGAAAACAAAAACTTAGATTTGAAAAAAGCGAGTTAATTTTGCCTGACCAGCAATCAACTTATTCTTACTTGCAGTTTTGGTCTGTTTTCTTTTTCCACCAATTTTGCTGCCCAATTCCTTCTGAGAGCTGTCTGAAGTCTTAAGTCTTTTAGTATTTTTTTGCAAAGATGGTTCACTTTCCTTGTCACAGATTATTTTGTCGTTATTCAAATCCATCTGCTCATTCTCGGAGTTCTTGTTCCTTGGCTGACAACTCAGCTTTCCCATTTCTGTATAACTTCTAGTCTGGTGAACACTTTCAGAAATAGTTCCAAGCACTGGTACATCAAGACATGAGTTTGTACCTTCTGTCATGTAAGAATATCAAAAACATATGTGAAGAAATAAAAAGTTACCTGGGAACATACATCTTTTTTCTATAAGGATTGCCATGTTATTTCTTTTTTTAAATCAAAACTAGTGTATTACCAATAAAACAAAGCTATGCTGGTCATTGCTATTACATTTGATATGTGTTCATAAGTGCATTGCTCAAAAACATGTAATAACTAACTCAGGGAAGTGGATTTATAACATTGGAAGACGGGATTAAAGGGCATAGAAATTTTATATATTATATAGTTTGTAGTGCAGTAAAGTAAGTTTTCCCCCCTTTTAATGGCAAAAATACAAATTTCACTTGGCTTACTTTTGTAGAACAAGAACAAATGTGTCATATATGCAACATATTTTTATGTTCATTTTTTTACCTCAAGATAGCATCAACACATTTTTCTAACATTTATATTTTCAAAGCATTGGCTTTACAGTTTTATTGAAAAAAGATTTAACTGGCATATGAGACACTGAGAACAATGAGACATTTTTGTTCTTTTTCTTGAAAACATTTATACTGAGTTCTACTGAAGGCTTTTTGGATAGCATTTAAGATATTACTGATCACACTTATTTATTCAATCCTACCACAGCTTACCTGTGCATTTTCCAGCTTTTGAATGTTGCTTTGGTACAGGATGTTTGCAGGTTGGAATTGCGTGGAAATGCTGACCACTCATTTCACTCAAATCATTTTTATACGTACAGGCAAACTGGGATTTAATTGAAGATTGCTTCATCTGCAAATACCAATCTGCTATTAGCTTTTATTATTTACAAAAGTGAAAGACAACACCTGCAAGGACAGTAAAATCATAAGCTTTCCCATTCTTTTCACATAAAATAGCAGAAAAATGGATATGCTCACATTAAAAGAGAAAATTAGGTACTCATTTACAAAGCATAAGGGCTTTCAAGAATAATCATTTATTATTCTATTAAAAGTCCTAAAATAATTAAAAAATCTTTTTTTCAGCTCTTTCAGAAAGTTACACATTAACTCTCAGAGCTTCAACTTAAAAGTTTTCTGTCTTAAGTTAGCCCTGTCTTCTGATAGACTCCACTGTTTTGAGTAGGTGTCATAGCTACTACAGTCAATTTTCATACTCCTACAGCTCATCATCTATACTTATAGCTGAAAAGGGAATATAAAGTACTATTTCAGACTTCCCATTTATTCACAAAACAAAGCCATTTCACCATTGAATGCCAATGTCTAACTCCACATTTGCCAAAACATACCCATTTAGCTCAAGTCACAGGTAAAATTTCCTCAGCTTACTCCTAAGTTACAGCTTGACATCAGCTGAGAATTTCAAGTCAAGCTGTGTACTTGCTGTATAACTGATCATAAATGCTATAGGTTCTGCAAGACAAATTCTGCCCTCACTTCCATTTGAAAGTGCACTGGATTATACAAATTATATTGAAAGATGTACCACAGCAGATAATGAAAATACATTTAGATTTTTATCTAATAATTCTATCACAACAGCACAGGTGAATTTAAATCAATTTGAGCTGAATAGGTGCTATAGTAAAACCATCAGAGAAAAGAACAAGCAATAAACGTTGTTACAAAATAAATATTGCTACATAAATAACAGGAGTGATTTGTTGAATCAGAGGTTTACAGCCACTTTTCTGATTAAAAGGTTTGCATTATGCAAGTCTGCTTTTCTTCTTAGCACAAGCAAGATTAAACCTTACTGCTCAGATTTGACCCTTAGAGATATAATTTTCTTCTAACTCAAATTCTCAGATGTAGACAGAAGGAGAGAAAATAATGTTCCCAGAAACCTCCTTTCACAGAGGACTCCATCCACAAAATTCAGTCACAATTTATGCCACTTTCACCACATCCTGCTTTCACACATATAAGATAACAGACTCAAGCTTATCACTGAGTTGCAACCTAGCTATCTCTTCACGGTAATGATGTTGGCTAGGTGAACACACTGAGTATTTGGAAAAAAATACCTCATTCATTTATAGAAACACAGTTGTTATTTCTGGTTTAATAAGCCTGGACATACATAGTTTTACTTTAATCCTCAGTATTCCCTTCAAGAGTCAAAAAGACCAAGTTTTCCCTGTTGTCTCTCACTACCAGACTGCAATTTATTTGGGCCAGAAAAAAGACTGGGAAAGAAAAGCAGATTTAATAGAGCAAACTAGCCTGACTCTCAACAACTCAAATCTCTTTCTAGTGTTAATCTGCTTTGTACTTAAAATATTTACCACAAAATAAGACTATATACATAGACATTTACAAGGTTTGTGTGCTTCAAGATTATGCCTCAGCTCGCTGACTGTTGAATAATAGTTGAATCATAAGCTGAATCACAGAACATCCTGAGTTGGAAGGGACCCACAAGGACCATCAAGTCCAACCCCTGGCCCTGCACAGGACACCCCAAGAATCGCACCACATGCCAGAGAGCATTGTCCAAACAGTTCTTGAATTCTGTCAGGCTTGGTGGTGTGACCACTGCCTGGGGAGCCCATTCCAGTGCCCAGGCAACATTCAGGTGAACATCTTTTTCCTAATATCCAGCCTAAGCCCCTCAAAAAGCTTCATGCTTCGTGTCCTATTGCCGATCACCTAAGAGAAGAGATCAGTGACTGCACCTCCTCTTCCCCATGTGAGGAAGCTGTAGACCATATATGTCATTAACTTTATACTCTTTTCAGAAAGTGTTTTGAACGATAAAGCAGCTGTCTAGTTTAAATTTAGTCAACACTATCTTATACAATTACAATATTAAGAAGATAAGAGGCTTGCATTTCCTTTAAGCTCCAGGTTACTGTAACATGAATTAAAAATATTTTCCAGTATTTGATATGTTTCTGAAACAATTTTATCTCAGTCCTTTACAAATTCTTCAATTCTGAATTATTGTTCAGTAAATGACACATAAAAAATTATGCAACAACTTGCACAGCTTTCCATCACATTCATATTGCAAGAGGCAAATAAACTACAATTTTGTTAAGTTGATGAATCTATAATAAATACAGCATGAAGAACATAAAATTTGAGGAAAAAAAGCCTGATAGCTACCATTCTATAACAATAAATGCAGGGGTTTTTTATAAACAAGTGTTTATTTTTTCCACTCCCATCTGACATTTCACTAATTCAGTTTGTAGGGATAGAATATGTGGAGTTAAAAGACAGAAGTCAAGCTCAAATACTGAAAAACTCACAACATAAACCCACCTGTGTTTCAGCTTCACTGAAACTTGAAATATGTCTGTATTGCACCACATACCACTCAGGCATCTGCAAACAGTACACAAAGCTCTACCAAATCAGACTGTTGATGCTAGAACTAATCTGGATGGTGTATATATAGTGTAAGACAACTTGTTGAAGCAGCCAAACTTTTCAGCTAGTCTAGGAATGTACATTCACTAGTATAAAGAACTGTATTACACTGGGTGAAGTAGCAATAAGCCAATTTTAACAGCCTGAAGGCAGCACAAAGGAGCACAAGTCTAGCGCTGAATTAGGAAGTAGAACTTCACTGGAATGTTTTTAAGAAGAAAGATCAACCTAAAATTTACTTGAAGCACACAATGAAGCCTGTCCAGCTTGAAAAGGCTCTTAGAGAAAAAGCCCTTTGAGTTCTTTTCCATTAAATTCCCTAAAATTCACTGCTTTAAGAGCACCACTCCAATGACCCATAACTCCAGGAGAGAAAAAATTTTGGGAGATCACTTTGCTAACTTGAGTAGCTGCACACAAATGGCATACAATGAACTCAGCCTTACTATTCCCCTCTCCTCTTCACAAGCAAGTGGGATACTGCTCTTATCCCCACAAAAAGAAAGAAATTCTGCTGCACTTCATAAAAAAAAGGTTCACTGTTAGCACTCTTCAGCTGGGAGAATGTAGAATAGAATTTATGACTGATTCAGCACAAGTAAATCAATTAGAATTTCTAATAACCAGATAAAGCAGTACATTCTCCCACCTTGACATCTGTATCTAGAGAAATTTTTCAGTTGTTCAAGATTCTCATATAAAACATTCACTTTTATGTGAAATATTAATGGTGCATGCTCTATTTATTTCTAAAAGTTAGATTATAATCTGTTCCAGATCTCCTTCCAGCATCTGCATACAGACAGTACTGCCAATATTTAGTCACTAAGAATGTTGAGATTTGGTTTTTATATACTGGAATGGCATAATAGAATTTGAAAACCTACATCAGTAACAACAAACACATGTTTTTATTTTCTAGCCAAACAACTAGAGTACTATTTGAAAAAAAGATAAAAAGAAAATTTATTTTCTCCATCCTTACCCTTGTCCTTTGAGAAAAAAAAAACATTCAAGGTAGGTTGAAAGAGGAAGTTGAAAAAGGGAAAGGAGTACAAAGGGAAGAGTAACAAAACAAATGATATCTTTGCTAAACCAAGGCATGTTATTAAAAAAATATCCTGAATAGCTCAGGTAATAGCAAGCTTTTATTGTACTGAAACTATCAATTTAATTTTTTGTATGATATTGTACCAGCCTTTTGCTATCCCAAAATAACCTGCTACTGTTTTGAGAACATAAACCTCAAATCACCTCATTATTGGCTTTCAAACAAAACTCACAGCTATGGATCCTAAACCAAGTAGTTTAGGGGTCTTGTAGAAATAAAAATGGTATTTTCTACACAAATGTGGTTTATCAACTGACACCAGGTCTTTTTTCAGATTTTGTGCTGAACATATAACCTTTTCCTTCCCTTCACTTCTCTCCTCTACTAAACTACCAGTCAACTTTGGTGTTCTCCACAATTATATTCCACTTAGGAAATAAGTATTTCTTGCAACACTAGATGTGACTACTACCTGAAGAAGATTGTTTGCTCTATTACTATGACTCTTCTGCTCACAATTACAGCAGGCATACAAGAAAACTCTCGATAACTTCCTGTTGATAGTTTTCCAAGTCACAGTTTATTTGTACTGGAATCACAAATAGGCAAAACACTTCTCTCAAGTAACAGCATTTAGAGAACTAAGCAATGAAAAATAACAGCAGTGCATGAAGCTAGATATTAAGTCATTTTATAGAGACATGAAAAAGTCACATGAGAAAGACAGACCAGGATTTTTGCTTTGTGGAGCTTTTTTCTTGGAAGGATTTCTATACACAGTAAAATTACAATGAACTTCAAGCATGCCAAGATTTGTTAGAGTTCTTAAGCCACAAATTCTTCTTAAAACTAGAACTGCAGCTATGTTCCCAACTGGAGGGAAATAGTGCCTCATATAGGAAAGGTTGTCTCCGGTTACATTAAGAGAAAAACACACCAAACTACTGAAAGTCCTTGCAGCTGTTTCAGGGTAAGTCTGCTAACAGTGCAGCAGGATTTCTAAAACAATATATCAAAAGGCCAAAACAATCTTCACTTTACAAAAAAAGATCTGTTACACTCTCATATATTGTATGCTCACACCCTAATAACTTTGGTTCTTCCCTTCTTAACTCCTAAAGTTCTTAGTTTTACTCAATCCCATTAGTTCAGGAACAGTATTTCACCTACAACTTGAAAGGCTCATTAATATTTTGCAGTGCACAAGAAAGATGAAAATCTTATTATGCAACATTTTTGTTGTCCTAAGTTGCTCCTCAGCCTAAACAAAGCAGGTTATTGCAATAGCCTGTTCATTCCCCTCTCATACCACTAAGCAGGGCTTTAATAACCCATTGAAATCAACAAAATAACTCATCAAACAACAGGGTATCCACTAATTTCATAAAAATAGAAATATGATTCAAAAAAACAGACAAAGCTGGATGAACCCTTTTCAGATAAAATAACTCTCTCCTGTCCAACTAAGCTTCTTATATATTTCTGTAAAGCAGAAAGGAGTGGTAAGGACAGCTGGCAAAAGACATAACTCAATACATGTTCCACAGCCCTTTCTGAATCAAAGGCTCCTTCTACAAAATACCATTTACCAGAAGACACTTCACTTAAACAACAGATAAACTTGACTAAATTGTCTCTCAAACGAAGACCAAGTTTCATATTCTTATTCTTACCTACTTCTGCTAGAGGAAACGAAACAATGCAACATGCTTGTTCCCCAGACTTCTTTCTCATCAAGCAATAAGAGCAACAGCTTTGCTTCCGAACAAATGCCATTTTAGTTAGGTGATCTTTCTGTGTTTCTTCCAGTATTTAATGAGGATTGAAAGACAAAAAATATTTCTTTGTCATTCACTGTTGCCAGGAATTTGTTTTGGCACAATGGAAATATCCACAAGATTTATTTTATTTCTGAACACCAATTCCAGTTCATAGCTACCTGTTTACTTTATCCACTGTCCTTATTTTTAGATACTAAAACACACCCATGTGATGATGTGCCCTAGGTCTAAATATTATCAATCTGCATTCCTCCACATAATTCCACAGAAGTTGAGAGATCAGTTCCTCTTAAGGAAAGAGAGGGCACAACATTTTTTTCTCTCACATTTTTTTAAAAATTTGTTTTTAATTTAGGCGTTTCTCTTTTTTCTTTCTAGATTTTCCTAAATTTCCTCATTTAACACATACATATTGATATACGGACTCAGCACACAACCAAACTAATCACCACTACTGTGTTTTTCTTCCCTTCTCAAATATATGGAAAAGGTAACTGTTATGGGACAAGTCCTAATGGGACATCATTAACTTATACTGTAGACTAACCACCTAATACCTATCAGAGACATCATGGTAAAAAGGCCCTTAGGGTAATTTTTTGGAACTAGAGGTACCATCACACATACGGCAAAAGAAACTTCTCTGAAGGATCACAGATATTGAGAAGAATAGTCCTATTGCTATTCCCTTATTCAAAAACCAAATGTCTGGTATCTCTTCTGAATCAATTCCTAACACGAGTGCAGTATGCACAACAAAAACTGTGAGTTTTACAAGCAACCTGTACACGTTTCTAGATGGTTGCATGGAATAATAATGGAGACTCAGTGTAAGAAGGTGGTAAATATTACTACAGCACTTGACATCTATAGTCATGGACAAGGAATTCTTTGTGCTATGTGCTGTACAGTAAGGACAGAACAAAATTTATTTCTATCAAGAGACATTACAAGAAATATATGGATTCACAGAGAAAGGAACTGAAATTAGTCACTGTAATGAGCATTTATCTCAACAAAAAACAATACTAAGGTTTGGGGAGAGGTTGATTTAAAGGTACTGAAAAAGGTTAGAAAGGAGTTTAATGAGTTCTGCAGATAGCTATAGGAAATCTCTTCATCCATAAGAAACAGTGTAAAAGACAGCTAAAAGGGTTCATCTGAAAACTAACAAATGAACAACAAAGACTAATATTGCAGGCTGAATATAAGCAAGGACAGAGCAAAGCAGCAAATCAGATAATCAATGGATTCAGACAGGCTAAAACAAGTTGTTTATATGTACAATAATTTAAAGGAACAGACTGAGATGCAAAAGTAGGATGGCATGTAGTGTCTAATCACTTTGATAATTTTTTTCACAGCAATCTCAGTGAAGAAAGGTGAAAGTTGCAACTATCAAGTCCAAGAAAAACACACAGCAGCACATCAAAAAGTAAAATGAACACCTAATAAATTACACTTGAGTAGACATAGAGGAAAATATTCCAGAAGTGTCATGGAGTGAAAATATAACATGTATAATACCTTCTTCAGTTTTAAATATACCAGGAAAGACAGACCTACAAGCTTGAGATCAAGAGCTGGGTATCCACAGGATAGTATAGAATTAACAAAAGATGTCAGTTTTGACACAAGGGACACTTAGGTCACTCTAGATGTGTGAATTGTTGATAGCTGAAGTTCTGTTTGTAGATGTATGCAGCCACAAAGAAGGCACAGAGAGAGAAAAGAGGAGAAAGATAGGGACTCAAATGTCTTCTTAAAAAAAAGAAAGAATATGGAGGAGTAGAAATGTGCAAAAGAAACTATAGAAATTGTTAGAAAGGTAGAGAGAAAAAAATACTCAGAAACATAAAATGAAAGATCAACACTTTAAGAAAGAAGTAGGAGTTTAAGTGAGAGGGTGGAAATCAAATATGAATGGCAGAGAACTGAGTTTTAGTTATAAAAGTCATTAGTTGTTTGGCAACAACCATTTTAGTTGACTCATATTTGTGCCTGTTCCTGTCAAAAACTTGTCAAAACAGCAAATGTCTCAAATGTGACAGGTAATTACTTTTAGAAAATAATTTTTTCACTTTGACACCGAACACAGCTGTTCGTGCATCCAATTACAAAACTTCCATTAAGATAAGAGAATTATGTATTTCAACATTTTATGCAAACACCATGACACATTTTTGCTATTTGATGAGCAAAGCTGCAATTTAAATATGCTGTTTAAGTAAAATTAATGTAAAGAAGATCCTTTATCAATTTTTTATAATTTGCCTAGGAGTTTTAAACTAAATTTCACCTTAATTAGGGCATGTATCCAAAATGCCTGTTATGGACCCAATCCACAAAAAAGGACTCAGAATGAAAATTGCATGCTGAAAATACTGACAGTGCTTTTCATTTTAATGTCTTTCTACTTCTTAGACATGCACTGGGTGTTCAAATTTATCTACTGTCCAGTGACAGAAAGGAATTTTCCCTTGTGCTGTTCTAGAACCAGTTCTGATGGCTTAGAACACCTCTTCCTTATATACTAATTAGATTCGTGTTTTTACATATTGTCAGGACTAAGACTGTAAAGAATATCGTGCCACTACTTTTATTTAGCTTCCTGTTGAAATACTGCAGAAGACAAGCTCTGCCTCCATCCATAGTCCCAACATTCAAGTCTGGCAATTTTAAGGAAGAATACTATGTAGAATGCAGTACACTGAAAGACAGCAACTTTCACAAACATTGTTCTTTTGAATAGAGCCCCTCACTATACCAGCATAGTCTTGTAAAGTTCCATTTCACCTACAAAAACCAAAAATTAGCATCTTTATTTCATTGTTCACAAAGCAATGTTATGGAAATGTCCTCACATTGGTACAAATAAAAAAGCATCAAAAGAAAAAAAAAAGCAATGAAACCGTCATTATTACGCTTTTTCAACATCTATTTTATCAGAACTAAAATCAGGTGCCTGTATTCAGTTTTATCTCTGTTTTCAGATAGCTTGGTTAATTTCTATGGTCCTGCAATACACAGATAGGTAAATGAAGAGAGATAGATTAATTCAGTACACCTCCAGTAAGAAATCTTCATTAGGAAGTACTTTTAAGTTTAAAGCATCTCTCTTCTGGAGTTTTAGATATTTCTATTCATATTACAATACTGCTCTAGTTGGGCCAATTACCGCAAGTTAATCACAATTACATTTCTTTAGCTATAGGATAAAAATCTCAAATACCTGGCTGAAATGTCACACTATTACTTTTATTTTATCACTATTATTACAATGCCTGTATAGTGGGATAGCCTAATTCTTAATTCCTACAGAGTACCTTAATTACTTTTTCATCCATAGATTTCAGAATACGTTGTCTAAGAGGCTTTGGAGAAGATCCATTGGATCGTGCCGGAGAGCTATATAAAAAGAGATAAGTACTTAGAACATGTAAAAGCAATTAGTTAAGAAAAATTGTTGCCATACCAAGTTCCTCAGAAACACAAAGGCAAATACCTTCACTCTCCAAGCTTTACTTTGTTTTCTGCCTTACCTAAGGAACCACATGCACTGCGACAACTGAAGAGAGCATAAAGAAACCAAAACTACAGTTCCAGTTTCTGGTACTCATTTTGCACTATGTTTCCAATATTGTAGTTCTGCAGACACAGTATTATTACTGTTATTTGTAAGGCTGGTGATGAGCTTCTAAGCCACCATTTTACTTACTCCCCCATTAATAGCATCTGGTTGATATTCAACATAATTTTCCTCATATTTGCAGACTTCTCGGTAGAAATATTCACACAAAGTGTTTCCACTCTCTTACATGTAATTATGTAACTAGTTATGTACATCAATGAAAAAAATTTGATGCTTATAATGAAAAACATTAATGATAATATAAAGGGGGAATTTTTGGTCTTAAAATAAGAACTAATCTATGCTTTTGTAAATAATTACTTCTCTGTTTAAGCTCATGGCAGATCAATGTGCGTATGAGGACATGTTTCTCAACAATAATCCGTTATTTATTTAGCTCATTTTATCCAATTTTTTCATAAATAAAATTTGGTTTATTTAGCTTGTTCTTTATTTTAATTATTTCTAGGTGTCTGTGGTGCAACATTTCTGGCAGCCTTGCAATGGTTCTCCTATTTTAATTACCAAAATATGTAGCTTCAAAACAGCTTAATCATGCTACTGTCTACACTATCCTTCTGGTTCATGAATCCTCTTTGTAACCTATAATGTCAAAATTCTCAGCATCCTGTTTTTTCAACAGCTAATGATTCCTCAGGTCTTCAAATAAATCATCACTGCTTCTTCAGTGCATGGACAGGTGAGTTTCCTTGCCAGTGCCCACAAAAATGGGTTTTCAATAGTCCTTCATGGAGTGTGTGCTGCCCAGAAATGTACTTTCTCAAAAAGTCCATGTTACAAAAGTGTCTTGAAGATGCAGAAAATGCAAATGAAGATGTAGAACACTTTTGAAAGCTCAGGACGGTTCTAAAAACACTTTCCCTTTACACCTAATCTCACAGCAGACCGCACTCCGGTTATTTGCTTTGTGTAAGTAATATCAATGCTTTGTCATATACTTGGATCCTTAAAAAAAGCCCAAAAAAGCTACAGAACAAAAGCAACCTCCTAATACCCACCTGAAGAGTGTCAAAACAGAGGTGACGCCACATAAATTTAAGCTTTCACTGTCACATAACAGATCCGCTTTGTTCTGGGTAGGAGGACTGACAGCTTCTTCGTCCAGAAGAACAAGCAGGACCTTTACAGTATCTCTGCCACAATATGCAGTGCCACGATTTATGGAATGCAATTTTGGCTGAAAGTAAATAAAAAGGAACATAAAACAGCAAGGTTCAACAAGCCAGACCAATAGCTCACCTCCAAAAATCAATCCACATCAGCACTAGGTGTGAGAACCCCCTTCTTCCCTTTTGCAGTAAGCATTTATGGGGAACTTCTCCATGGGGAAGTTTTTCCTCATCCCAACCAATTAGTGGAGTTTAGATCACTGCCAGCTCCATGTATACACTGATGAGAAAGTTACACAATAATATACAAATCTATGCTGAAACCATGCAGCAGAAATGAACATTCTATTTTTTGGTACACAAGCATGTTCTGGTGAAGTCCAACCACTCTGACTAACAATCTGCTAAAGCAGCTGGTTAAAAGTGAGATTTCCATCAAGGTTTGACAACAGAGGTACTTGGCACAATTTCCTGTTGTTTGGGTGAATTCCTCACCATTTTCCACAAGAATAAAGAATTCCTTAAAGAAAAAAACCAATCCGCATCTGGAAGTGCTCAATGCAGCAGTCAGCAGTACAGATGGAGAAATCCATAGCCACTGTGGGACTTTACCAATTGAAAGTTTGCTATATTTTTCTTTAAAGGTACTGGCAATTCCACAGAGAAATTTAGGGCTTAATACACAGTGGTAGTTTTTTAAAAACTATAGGCTTTCTCATTTACCAATACACAGAAACATTGAATACTCTGACTTTATTCTGAAGGGCAAGACAAGCAATGAACTGCATTTATCTAATCAGTTAACTGCTTTTAAACACAGTCTTGAAAAGATCAAATTCTATTTTTCTCTCTATTTGATTACATCAATTAGTGTATGTAGCTTTCAAGAAACCATAGCAACACATGTCAGTCAGCTACTATAAGTTATAATCAATAGCTAGAAATAGCAATTACAGAAATGGTTGTTACTTGGCTTTACAGAATTGGCCTATTTCAGTACCATTTAATTTCCTCAAATTTTATTCTGAACCTCTCCAGTCATTACATCACCATAACATAGATTTTTATTAAATGTCATGTGTGTCACTGTGAATTTGTCTTAATGAAAAAAGTACAAATTTGGCATCACCTTGACTGACGATACACAAAGGAAAAAAAATCTTTAGAAATAACTTTCAGAAATCTCAAGTACTACAACATCAGAGACTCAACCCTGTGTACTAACCATGGACAAAAGTCCAAGGTAAGACAACAAAAAGACCTCAGTAAGACAAAAAAAGTCTTGTTTATAAGTACGCTTAATCACGAATCAAATCCTTTTTTAAAATAAAATAGTTGCCCAGTCTTTCAAGGGTAGTGACCATTAGCTGCTCCAGACTATTCTGGTTAGTTCCATCCAGAAACACCAGCCAGATTCCATTTACAGTAGTAATTTTCTTCGGAAGAAATTAATCATAATTCCTATTAGTCACTCATGCAGGCTTCAACACAAAATAGCGCTTCCTGCTGCATAAAGTAATAACTTTTCCTGGAGCTCTAGATCCTTATAAACCAGGTATTTGCAGGAAAACTGAACAATGATAGAAGAAAACTGCCACTGCCAGGAGAAAAGCAAAAATTTTTCTAATGAAGTTACTCTTTTCAGGTACATTTTGTGAGGAAGCAGCCTTACCAGGAGCTAGTAGAGGCATAGTTTTCACTTCTATACTTAAGATCATATTTTAAATTTGCCTTTAAAGAAGTTACTCAATCTCTTATATAGGGAAAAAAACCTAACATCCTATCAAATCAGAACTTATACTGAATATAGAATATTTTTTATGAAAAATTATACCATCTGGGGGTTTCTTTATTAAATGAAATCAAAATAAAACCCCCAAGCTCTAAGTAAAAATCAGAACAAAGCACTGATCTTTTCTGTCCCGAGATCTTAATAGAACAATACAGATGCTCTATTTTTATAGACTTTGAATTAATTTGGACAACTTATAGGATTTTTTCAATTTTGCTTTCTTTTTTCATTACAAAAGGCAACTTATCCCTCTATATGTTTAGTAAAACATTCTTCCACACCAAGATCCACTAAAATACGCCATTTGATATCACTATCTTAACATTTGTCTAAGCTCTCTTTTCCACCCCCCTTCTCTGTGAATCATATGTTTAAGGATAATTGTTAAAACAGACATTCATCACAATCTTCACAGACTTAATTTACATCAACAAAAAGAATTCCCCACACCAAAACCAAAATAACAAACACAAAGCTGACAAAGGCAAACAATTTACACATATTCTACCCTTCACAATTACGAAGAAAACCATGTCTCCCCACACTTAGTCGGTTCTCTATCAATGTTCAACCTACATTTTGGCCATTACCTCTCTCAACTTCTGTCCTTATCTCTAATTCCTCAGGCCCCACAAAGGACTGCACTGGTTGACCCTGGTTAGCTGCCAGCTGCTCACCAAGCTGCTCTAGCCTTTCTCCTCCTACACAGAACAGGAAGTGAAAAAATCTTGAAAAAACTCATGGGACCGAGATGAGGCCAGGTTGTTCACTTACCAATTACCATCATACCAAACCAGACTTTACTTTATGAAATCAATTTATTGCCATTTAATCATAATGGGATACCTTCCTTCTTTCCAGACTCTACTTCACTCACAACTTTTCTACCTCCTTCCCTCAAGTGGCAGAGGGGGATGGGGAATGAGGATTGCTGCCAGTTCCTGACACTTTGTCCCTTCTGCCTCTTCTTCCTTATGCTCTTCCTCTACTCCTCTACGTGGGATACCTCCCATGGGATACAGCCCTTCATGAACTTCTCCACTGCAGGTCCTCCCCACATCATCAGGATACAACCATCTTCGCTGTCTTCTGCCTCAACCAGGATACTGGTAAACATTTCTACACCACCTTTAGACTATGAACTTCTGGAGTTCAGTAAGAAACAAATATCATTTTGGAGAAGCAATGGTGAATTTCTCTGAAGAATAAAGTTTTATTAAAATGCTTTTACCTGGCTTATAAAGATCTACATAATTTTTTTAAATTTTATTGGTAAGACAGGTAGCTAAATAAAGACAGAACTAATGATAGTTATAATTTCCTTAGATGAGAAAGGGAAACAAATAGAAGGATATCAAAGGGAAATAGGGAAATACACTGAACAAATATTCACAGCAAACAGGAAAATGAGGATGAAATATATACTCCAACACGCTCAGTGGAAACACACATTTAAACCAGTTTAACTGGCCAATAAGGTCTGGCTGGTTTTAGCCATTTTAAAAAAGAAAAAGGATATTGAAGGTTTGAATGAAATTTGTTAAAAATCTTTTGCTACCATGGCATAATTCCAATGATTTCACAAAAAAAAGCATCCTAACAATTCTAAACACATTTAAAGTGTCTATAAATTTTTTTTAGGTTTGCTGGAAAACTAAATTACATATCTTATACATCAACAATGTAAAACAAAATAATTCAAGTTGTTTGATTTTTTCATCACAAAAATATTATAATATAAAGCTGAGTAGGTTCAAAGTACATGAACCACAAATAGAAATCCTGTATTATGCTCTCGACACCTGACTTACAGAACTTTAAATATCCTGATTCCTTCCATAAAAACAAAATCATTGATAGTTTCATTAGTGTCCTGAAACACCAAAAGAGAAAAGCTCACATGATTGGCTGGGGCTTTAATTCCCCTCCCACTCCACATTTTACCATGTTTTAGACTCCTTTCATATTTAACCTTACTTTGAATGTCTTACCCTTAGAAATACTTGATGCTGAACTAATTAAAACCTGTGTATTTTGATAAAAAATTACTGACGCATGTCCTCAAATCTTAATTCTACTTTCATGAGGTTCTTTGTTTGGAAATTTGTTATAGATTTACTGCTTTGAAATTAATGGCAAACCTGACACTTCAAAGTATCTACATTTATAATAACTGCACAGCCAAATTAAGCTTTGAAGAGTATTTTATTTACAACTTTCAGGTAAGAAATTAAGTTTAAGTAAATCAGCTATTTGAAATCCACAGTGTAATCCTCAAGTGTAAGTCTTTCAACAAGTTTAAAACCACAGCATAGAGGAAATGACACTTTTGTACTGTTAGGAAAAGATTATACTCTATAGATAGTCCTTTAAAAATGAGAAAGAAACAAAACAGGCAAAAGACATTTGCTTTCTTATAAAGCTAAATAGTTAAAAGAACAAAAGAAGTCCCATTACCCGTGCTGGACTGACTCCAGTAGAGCTAGCAGTCGAGGTTTCCTGTTGTGAATCGATAATATTTTTAATCTTCAAATCCAAATCTTGTACAACTTCCTCTACTGCCTGACAGAAAGGATCCCCATTGCTTCGGCCTTTTATCAAATGCATCTTCACTGTTGACAGAATTCGCCCCCCTGCGATTCTGAAAATAGGCACAGGGACATCTCCACATTAATCTTGGCAACACTTTAGTACACCTATTGATGCTGAACATAGCCAGCCTTCATTGCTCATCAGAGAGAGCAGCTTTGATCTTCTAAATCAAACAGCAGTGTAGATGTATTGCCCAACACAATAGTTTGCTAAAAAAGAAATAAAAGAAGATGATAAGGAAAGGTAATGAATTCAGCATAAAGTGATACTCTGAGCTGCAACACAAAACTAACTTCTCCTTTGAAGTTCAAAGAAAAGCACTTTCTTTAAACCTACATTTACGGTTTTGCTCATAAACTGTTAAGCGTAAACAAAATTTTTCACTCAAATATGCACTCCTGTTTAATACCCTATTAGATTTTTGAGTCATTTGTGCTTTGTGAAGGTGCTTCAAAATCCCAATCTTCTTTCAATTTTATTTAAACAGATAGGAATTCAACCACATGAACATCCCTATTAGCTATAAAGGCACACTCCATTAACCTCTTTCTTCAGCAAATGTGTCTGACTACTTTAACTAAGATTTTTGTGAGAGAATAAACTCCTTGAGTTAAAAGCTTAACAATTATTTCCAGTACCTAAACAAACAGTAAGTATGTTTTACCATTGCTTGAGCTTGGACAAAGAAAATAAAGCATTAAAAGAACCACTCAGCCCACCTATACAATGATGTATCTCTTCCCAAAAGCTTTTTTTTTTCTCCTAAATTAGGTTTACAGTCCACATCAAAGCAGAAATGCATCATCCTGAGCTGTTATTGGCACCTACAGTAGAATTTTTAGATACATTTATGATGCTGCAAATGACAGTTCTGTCAAAACCCAAAAGCAATGGCTTCATTACTCCAGGTCACATAGCCAAGAGTGACATGATGACTCATTTTTCAACTTCCTCCATGCTTACTGGTTTCCTTCATGCTCCTGCCAGCTTGCCCAAAAAAGATATCTTGCAAATGCAAATAAAGATGTATTTTGTACACATTAAATTCTGAAGATAAATTTTAGAGCTCCTGTAGGGAAGACCTTCATCAAATGAATGTTTGCATGTCTACAAACATATAAAATATAAAATAATTGGGCAACACTAGGTAAGAATAGGAATTGAGTCAGAGGAAAAATAGTTTGTTTGTATTGTTTCCACTTAAAATACATGGAGGGAACTGGGCCAGGGACCTTACTGTTTTGGCTTATTCTGGCTGAACAAGACTCCTGTAAATAACTTGAAAAACCTGACATTAACATGAAACTTTTGAGGGGGATTGTTTTGGTTGTTTTATTTACAGTAAAAAACCAAATATTTCCACACAATTCTCAACTTTTACAGACTAAAGACTATTCAGTTCACATTAGATTTGCAGGCTTCATTAAACAGAAAAACTTATCCTTTGAAGAAATTTAAGCACACCCTATGCACTTGGCCAAAAGAAAAAAATCACTATGTCAAGTATGCCCAGAGACAGGTCAAGACCCATCCAGATCTTGGAAAAGACAGTTAAAAAAAAAAAATAAAATAAAATCTGTTGTACCACTTCTCCAAAGCCCACAATTCAATTTAACCACAAAAGAATGAGAAGTTCAAAGGGAGGGAAAAAGAAATCCACTGCAAGTTGTCAAGAGGTAAGAGAAGAGCAGCGTTGAAGAAGAGTTCTGTTTCAGAGATGCATATAAGAACTGTAGCCAAGTCTCCTGATGCTTCTTGCCAGACCGATCTGTTTTCCTCAATCCTAAACTTACATTTTCCAAAATAATATCCTCAAATGAGAGAACTATTGTATTAAATGAGAACTGAACCTAGAACTTCAAGACAAACGAGCAGGTGAAGGGATGGACTGAAATTCCCTGTGAAAACCAGGGTCAGTTATTTCTGTCTATAGAAATAGTTGAACTTACATGTAAATAAGTAATAAATTTATCATTTCCACACATTTAACATATATACCCATACGTATGCTGGAAGAAAAAATATTATTATGCAACTAGTACTGGGCACTAGCACAGTTAATTAACATAATCATGCCCTAATTTAAATGCTTTGCTCTGCATGTAACTCAATTATAGATTCATAGATTTTTCAATGGGAAAAAATAACAAACCTTTGACAAAAACATTTTCTATGTTTATTTTTTTGCCTCTATTGCCCAATGCCAACTAAAGATAGTTGCTAGCAGAAATAAAGTTCATTTAATCTCTTCTTCTCCCCATATTCCTTCTCCTTTTCCAGGAACTGGTTCCAGTCTCCTATCAGATATACAGAGTACTAACTGGAGCAAAGAAAAGGAAAAGTTTATTTATACTTCAACTTGAATTTATATTAACAGGCCAAGATCTAAAATGCTGATTCAATGTGTGTGGATTAGTACATGAAATGCCCTGCCATAGCTTATGCCATTTTACACCAGAATATAACAAAGTTGTGTTGTGTCATTAGTCCTGCATATATATATATATATGTAAAACGTTGAATCTAGTTACTAGATCTATTTCTAGTGAGGTTCAAAATTATTAACTAAAAGCATGATGATAAAAAGAAAATGTGGTAAAAAAGCACCTGGGGTGTTTGGGGGTTTGTCAGTTTTACAAAGATGATACCTTATTCCACATTGTTCTGATATTACTCTTTTATAGATTTATATTATTCAGAAGATCAGTTGAACTTGAATGAACTTTAAAATATCTGACATTGTACTAAAAAAATATTTATAGGAATAAAAAAAAGTTGTAAACTGTTATCCACTTTGCAGCTCCTAACAGCCAAAAGGACCACAAAGGTTTGTTTTAAATATGGAATTACATGGGCATCTCTTATAACTTTTACAGCAGCAAAAGTTAGGAATTTTTGTTCTTTTTAATTCTGAAAGAGGAGCAAGAAAACTAATTGAATTCAAGAATGAACTTGATACATTAAACAAACCCATGCCATTTGTCTAAGGCAATGGAGAACTGGAAAGACCTTATGCATTCTAGTCAGTGCTCCTGCTAAAAAGCTTTCTGTGATGTTTCATTCAGATCACAGGCTATGGATGTGAGGTATTCCAGGGTAAAGTGCTTCAGTATCACATCCATAGTCCTTAAACTGTATTGAAGGAGGACTCTTACCAAATCCAGTCAGAAAATATAGTCATCAAATGCCACTACGGCAGAGGTTGTAAAACAGCATTTTTTTTTAAAGCTAGTAATATGATTCTGTTCAGAATCACATGCAACATTTCTTTGTTCAAAAGGTATGAACTAAAAGAAAACTCAACTAGAAAACCAAATCCTATCTTTATCTATGATAGAAATAACCAAAGGAAATTCATTAGTGTAATTACACATTGAAGAAAAACCCCAACACTTTAGAAACAACCACCTTCCACTGTCTGACAGAGGATGTTTAAACACAGACACCTGAAGTCAATAGTACAGTGGCAATCCTCCAGTGAACGGATCCAGTCAAGTCCAAACATGACCATCAGCATTGAAATTCACAAATATTTTAGATCAACTGAGAGAAGGAATGGGTTAACTTCTTCAGATTTGACCAGCACTAAAACCGTTGCCGGTTCAAGCAGGATTCAGGTCATCGATCTTGCAGCTAGAGAAAAACAAATGTCTACATACAGACAAAATGAATCATATGTAAAAAACACCTTATTTGCACCAGTGCTTCTAAAGAGAGTTTAAAAAAAATAGTACAATGTAAACTCCACCTGTTACCCAGGCAATGGACAAATCATATCTTCTCTCACTGGTTTCTTCTACCAAAAATATTCACAGATCTTGTGCCCACTGGAACCTTTTTTGCCTTACATCATCTGACTCCCAACCTCACCTATTTCTAGCTCATTTTCCTTATCAAACCATCTTTTCTTATGTAGAAGTAACTAATTTATAAGAAACTATTAGCACACCTTATCTATTTTGTTCCTACCGAGACTGTCATATAAACAAGCTCCTCTGCCTACCAAAATTCTAAATTAAATTGGCAAGAGCTCTTCCTCCAGAACTCAGACCTTAGTGTGAAAAGTTAATATGATGCAGGAGCACTTTTATTTATTTTCTGGAAATATATCTTTTTTTGGAAAAGACTAAAATAGCATAAACAAGGGGGAAAAAAGTTGAGAATATGGACAATATTCAAAACCTGATAAAAAGCAGAACAGATTCCTGAACTCTATTCCAAGAACAGAAAAGAATATATCAAAATTCTGTTATACTAAGGTCAACATTTTTATTCATTCATTTCAACTTCAACAGAGGTAAAAAATAGATGACAAATATACAGCTGTCTAACTTAGGTAGAGGGAACAAGTGTCTTAAAAGAGATCACAAACACCCAATGATCACAGGATGGGAGGAGATCACAGCCTTTTTTCCTTGTTATGAATTTAAAAGATGTTTTAGAACTTGACAACAACTGATCAGTTATCCATTTTTTTAATTTAGAGCTATAGGAAGAGAGCAGCAGTAATTCCCTTCTCAAACACCAAGCAGCAAGATGTCAACTAGAGCTTGATCTACCTGGGTAGAAGAGCAGGACAAAATTTATCTAGGAAACAATACAACACAAATGCTTCTAACAGAGCAGTAACCGTGCCTTTAAAGCAAATCTAAATGTTTATTTCTAATTATGTTATATGCAGAAATTTATGTAATTAGTAGTTCATGTTAATTTAGATTTCAAAATTTCAACAATAAAATCATACCAGTTAACTTATCTAGATTTTAAATATATCTGTAAAAGAAAAAACTATATCAAAGCACTCATAGTACTCAAAATTCCACCTCAAGTAATGGATGTATGATTATCAATCTAATTTTCTAACAGATATCAACATTAAGTGAAGACTCTTCCTCAGACCCTTTGGAGTTTCACAGATTTTTATATCCATAACAAGAACACAGCAAAAAACCAATCCTGTTGCAGAGTATTTTTCCACGTTGCTGCTGCTGCTTTTACTGTATTGGGTAAAATTTCTCTTCTAGCTTGATGAAAGAAACTAGACTGACTCTTCATATCCTCTATCCCAAGCTTTGCTACCCAAGTCTGGTGACAAAGTTACTATAAAAGTAAACAAGTATTCTTCCCAGAATAAGTCTTGATAACCAGACATTGAATCCCCAGTGAGAAACTTCCAAAAGGCAAAGGCACTCAGGCAAGCTGTTATTAATTATAATAATATAAATTATATTATACTATAATAATATTACGAGCACAGGACCATTCCATCACAATACTTAGGAAAATATGCAGAAATATCAGCAGACCAGCTTGGCTAAGCAGTGAACTGATGACAGAGCTTGAATGCAAAAGGGCTTCACACAGAATGGTGAAGAAGGGACAGGTTACAAACGATATAGAAACATCATCCAGGCATTTAGGGATGTTTTCATGAAAACCAAAGCTCAGCTGGAGTTGAGAATTACAAGAGATGTTTAAAGGAGCTTCACCTACTGAACAAAGAAAATGAGGGACCTTTGCTGAAAGGCAGATTTTGCAACAGTGTGGACACAGATAAAACAGAAGCACTCTGTGCCTTCTTTGCCTCGGTCTTCACCAACACGGTCTCCTAGGCCTCTGATTAGAGAACTTTCTCAGAAAAGAACTGCCCGCAGTTGATGAAGATCAAATCAGGCTTCAGCTGACAGTACTGAGTACATTCAAGAACATTGAACCAAATGGACTGCATCCAAGAGCCTTAATGGAACTGGCAAACGCCCTCATAAGACAACTTTATATCATCTTTGCAAAGTCACAGTGACCAGGTGAGGGCCCTGACAAATGGAGAAAAGCAAATCATGGCAAAAAAAGACCAAAAGGACAGTTTGGGGGACCACAAGTTCATCAGCCTCACTTTGTTCCTTAAGAAAATAATGCAAAGTCTTCTAAGAAAATGTATCTGGGCATATGCAGATTAGACGGTGGCTGGTAACTATAAGCATGTATTTATCAGGTGTAAATTATGTCTGATCAATCTGGTTTTCCCCCTATAATAAAATGACTCGATCTGCAGACCAGGGGAGAACGGTGGGTGCCATTTCCCTTGATTGCAGCAAGGCTTTCAACACTGTCAGAGAATGCTCTCAACATAGGAGTATTGATGTTACAGTCTGGCTGGATGGGCAATTAGAGGAGTTAACAACTGGTTGGATGATCATGCTCAGAAGGTAGCAAATGTGTTGTAACAATGGAGTAACATAGGGGCCTCTCCTGAAACCTGCTTTTTTTTCTATTATCTTTGGCAGTGACTCTCTAAAATTACACGCTCATCAAGTTTGCAGATGACACCAAATTGGATGGAACAGTCAATACGCTTGAGGGCAGAGCTGCCACGCAAAGATACCTAAACAGACAAGAGGAATGGGCTGACAGGAACCATATGAAATTCAACAAGACATGCGAAGTCTTGGAAAGGAATAACCCCTTGCAATAATACAGGCAGGGGAGCAGCTCTGTGTAAAAAACCTGGGAGTCTTGGTGCATGTTCAGCAAGCGAGCCGTGAGCCAGGAGCATGCCTTGGCAGCAAAGAAGGCCTACAGTATCCTTGGCTGCATCAACAGTAGCGTAGCCAGTAGTCTGAGGAATGTGATTATCCCTCTCTAATCAGCACTCGTTGGACCAAATTTAGAATACTGTGTCCAGTTTTGGGCCCCCAGTCCAGGAAAGACACTGATAAACTGGAGCAAGTTCAGCAGAGGGCTGCCAAGCTGGTCAGGGAGACATGCCCTGTGAGAAGCAGCTATGGGAACAGCTTGTTCAGTCCACAGAAGAGAAGGCTTCAGGGGGATTTACTAACAGCTTTCCAATACCTACAGGGTGGCAACCAAGAAGACGGAGCCAGACTCCTCATGCTGACAGACGGTGAAAAAAAGACAATAGGCATAAACTGAAACAAGAGAGCTCTCAACTCAATATAAGAAAAAAACCCCACAACTTTTCCCTGTGAGGACAAAAGCAGTGGAATAGGTTGCCAAGAGGGAGATTAAAAACCTCCAAGGACGGAGATTGTACAAAGCTTGTCTGGATAAAGCCCTGATTAACCTGAACTGACTCCATAATTGACCCTGCTTTGAGCGGGATATTGGACCAAAAACTTTCTGATGTTCCTTCCAACCTGAATTATTCTATAATCCCAAATTTAAGCAATCCTATATACAATGTTTTGCATATGCTTGCACAACTTTCCAGCAACTTGAGACCACAAACCTCCAAGGCTGTGTGAACCCAGTCCAGTTAACTCAAACATCCAGCACAAGCCCAGATAGAGTCCAATGTGCTTTCTCTCCCGAAATACTGCCGCGCCTCGAGATGCAATCACGGCTTCCCCAAGGAAGCACATAAGAAATAGCATCTTCCCTGTCGAGGGGAAGCAGAGAGCACTAATCCACATGATGAAGGCGAGCTGTGTGATGCTCCAGCGGGCTGCGGAGGCTGCAGGGGCCCGGGATGCGGAGGCGCTCCGGAGCATCGCGCTCGCTCCGATGGGGCGAGCGGGACACGGCGAGCGCGACCCGGCTCCGGCGTGAGCTGGGCGATGGTGACACCCAGTGGCCACTGCCTGCGCCGAGGGCAGCGCCCAGCTGAGGGGAAAACATGCTGCCAACCCCCCAACTTCGCTGCTCTACACAACCAGTGGGGAGTTTTAAAGTGTATACATATGTACACGCACCCCACGCGTCCCCCCATAGGAACCGCCAAGCACAGTAACCAACGTGACAAATGGCCTTCTGTCCTTCAGTTTCAAGTCACACGCACTTTCAACAAACTTCGGAAAAAGTCATTTCAGAAGTTCTTCTGGCCTAAAAGAAAACAGTTACCGGAATGATGGATTAGCACTGCAGTTTTTCATTTATACCAACAAGAAAGATATTGCAGATCCTAAGGTGTATAATAATCATCCATTTCACTGATAGATACAACATTGATATGCTCCCCCTCATGAAACGGGCGCAAAAATGGACATCCAAGTTCTCCATTTACTGTATTACCATTGTCCAAGTCCTATGTGTACAGATCTATAAACAGTTTCAGCACTACTTTTACAGCACCCTCAAATGTTAAGGAGTGTTCATGCCACTGATTTTTGAAAGATTAGTGATTTCTTCTAATATCAGACATCTAGAGAATGAGAAGAGGCAAACAATTTCAACATGCCAGAGATTTTTAAGAACATTCGATCTTCAGTGAATACACCTTGAAACTACCCAAGTTCATTTTGTTTTTCCATTTCTCTTGCTATCAGGAGTGCCATATTTGAACCAAACCACCAGTTTCATTAAATTTCCATTCTGTTTGACAGATTTCCCTTTGTTCATCTAATCAACTGCTCACTTTCTTAGCTAAATGATGGGGAGATGAGAAACACATTTTCATTATTCTCCATAGGTTAGCAGATACTTGGTTGCACATCTCCTACCAAATTCAAAATATTCTTAAGCACTTCCCACCACTGTCCAAGATCTTCAATTTGGTTTCTAGATTCACAAAGCAAAGGAATCAGGCAGATGAAAAAAGCCTCTTTTCAACATGTGTCTCACAACGATCCACCATTTATTTGGCTACTTGGTATTTTGTGCAATTACAAGTTTCATAAGATCTCCACTGAAACAAAATTAAACCGAAATAACAGACTTCCAATCATTAAGTAAAAAATACAGCATTTTTCTTGTGGCATAGCCGATACACAGACCTGGTGGGTGCAGGTTGGCTAATCTCTACATCAGAGAAACTGCAAAGCTGCAGACAGGTTGTCTAAGATTGCTCTTGGATTTCTCAGCAGGCTTCCACAGATGAAGCAACTCAAACTTCTGCTGCACTGCTGCCTTTTTCTCCTCTGATCTCTAACTTTGCAGCAGTAACAGAACTAGAGAAATTTTTTTTGCATAGAACTGCATCCTCTGGAGCTCCCAACAATTGCCATGCAACAGGCGGGACACACAGACAGTCCTCATCCATGTGACACACTAAACACTTGAAAACATCTATAGATGCATAGATAAAAAACATATTTTACATTGTGAAGGTATGAAGTCCCTATGGAGTATGAGAGGTACTAGAAGCACAGTACAGCCACCTTCCACTCCTGGTCAGCAAGACAAACGGTGGTACTCACACGTCTACAGCCACCTTAATGCACACGCCAGAATGTGACATTAACAAGATTTATGTCCCAAAATAAACGGGACAGCAGGTGCAGCAGGGAAAGCTACACTAATATCTGAATGCTAAAAAGCATTTCCACGCGCTAGAGAACTCGCCCAGTGAGAAACTGATAACTCCCAGAAACTATCCCATTCTGATATTTCTCACACTTAAACATCCTCTCTTTTAAACAAAGGGGTAATTAGCATGATCTAGCATTTTATGTTACACTTTTCTGAACTGTATTTACCTGAAAAAGTGATCTTTCCAACCTAAAAAGTTCATGCACATAAATATTTTTCCAGTTCTCATTTTTTAATCAATATACAGTGCCAGATATGATTTAAAAAAAGAAAAAGAGCATACACTATATGTTGAGCTAATAGCTTTCTTTAATCACCAGCACAGACAGTATGTCTCTGGACTCCAGGACATTGAAATGAAAGAACAAAGAAGCAGAACAAAAAAGTAAGAAAAAACTGCAAAACAACTTCAGAAATACTTCCCACTTCCAGCTTCAATGGAAACTGAACATTAACTTATATAATGCTTACTTGTAACATTTTGTTTTCCACTGTGAGGATTAGACTCAATTCAAACAAACAAAAAAAAAGACTCTTTAGTATCAAGGACAGAACTATTATAGCTGATTTGCCAAAGCTTTGTATGGAAAAATTACTGATTATAAATGACAAAATTATTAATTTCGATGAAGCTTAAGAAAATAGCTCTTCTCTCTGTAATAGTGCCAGCACTTACCAATTCAAATTCCTGTGTTACATTTACACTTCTCTAATTAATCACACATTTATAAGCCTGCCCAAAAGACTAACTTCAGTTCTTCAAACACATTCAAAATCAGCAACTCTACCAGAGCCTCCCTAAGAAACAGTTCTTATGCTTCACTTATATAGCTAAAATGAAAGAAAGAAAGGGCTAAATAACCAACATTGTCATTTGTTAGCAGCAATAAAGACTCCTTTACATAAGGGTAAACTGAATGAAATAACCAAAAGGAAGTAATTAGCTAGCAAGTAGTAAAGCACATATCAGTTTATGTACTTACCAGACTTCACAAGATGGAAACCTTTGTAACTTCATTTACAACTAGGGAAGCAACCAAGCCACCATACATACATAGATTTGATTAAATTTTAATACCAAAAAAAACCCTTCACAAACTTACAAGCTTACTCCAACTGTTTTTCAATTATATTGATATATATATATATCCCAATTATATTTTCAAGTAAGGTTTAATTTTTAAACATTTACTCTGAATTCTTTTGTAAGTAAATTATTTTATTTTCTTTTGTTCCTCCTCATTGGAACACAAGCACAAGAATAGGAGGTGCTCACCAAGACAAAAATGAAAAGAAAATCTATTACCTTGTATTTAAGATTTCACCAACAATTTCTTGCAGCTTGTCAATAAAATTAACAAAGTTGGAAAGCCCTTTTACATGGGCTCTTAAAGGATCATATAGAGAAGATGCAGAGTCTCTTCCTCCAAGTTCCATGGTCCGGATAAAAGATGTTGCCATCTATTAGGAGAAATATTCAGAAATACCAAACTGTAGACGTACATGGACTGGACATATGTCAAAGTGAGCCTTTCCTACAGGGCTGCAAACTGTGTAACAGCTGGCTGATAGCAGAAGTAACTTACCCGAAATCAAACAATGCCTCTTAATTGCAAGCTTTGTATGTCTCACCATAAATATTTGCAAGATCAATACTTAAATAGTACAGTAGTATTAAAAAAAGACAACACAGGCCAAGGTAAAAATGACCCAGTTCATTTGATTGTTCCATCAGCCTTTGAAAGCGCAGGACAAAAAACTTACTAAAACTGCATACAGAACTCTTTTGTTGTTGTGACTGTTTAAATGCTCCTCACAAAAACTACTCTTATATTCAGAAGGCTGTCTATGACCCAATAACAACTTTAACATAAGCATGTAGAATTTGACTTCAGCATTATAACAATTTTCAGAGATGCAAATAATGTATACTCAAATCCTATGGAAAATGATAACAGATAAGGCTTCTGTCATTCTGAAAGTGTCCACATATTTTTTATATGCTGTAAGACAATGAAAAGATGTGCCAAAAGCAGTATACCTTGGAGTATAACCCCCAAATTTTAAGGCAACAGTAAGAACAAAAACCCTAGCAGCTGTCCAGGAAGGTGAAAGTAAGGATAACAATCCAATGCACTTGACACAGATGCAGTAATGTTTATTCTACTTATAAATTTTAATTTCGGACTACAGAGCTAAATCATAAAGTGCTTAGGACTGGAAAGAGTAAAACTGGAATTACTCTAGCACAGAAAGTAAACCTGCCACTATTCCTGTCTTTGTGCTAAAGACTTCCTATGGATCAGGTACACAGTTCATAGGACCTTGCCTTCCCAATGGAAAATACTCTAGTTTTCAAGATTTCTACAAGACACAGATGCCAGAAAACATGACTTCTTTACACAGCAGAGAAGTTTCCCCTCTGGCAACTGTGAAGAAGACGTGGTAAATCCAGTCCAAACACATACAGTTTTTTATGCAATGTTAACAGAGCATTAGGAGCTAAAATAATTAAACCTGGAACCGAGATTTCACAGATTTTTCCATACTTATTCAACCATAAAAGTTTGAGAATGCAGATGCTTCAGTGACTACATAGCCATACTGTTTTTAACTTGGACTGCTGTCATCTGTACTAAGGTTACACTGCATGCAAAATTTAATTACTATTTTGAGTATGAGGGACTACAGTGGTTCTTTGGAGAAAGAATTCTTATTTACCTTATTTCAACTACTTTTGAGATGCTTCTGTGCCGACAACAACTACTGTAAGTATAAATGCACTTCACATACCAAACTAGATTCTTTAGCAACCAGGAGCGCTGCAAGTGGATGCTGTAACTTTTTGAATTCCTATACAGGGGCATTGAGAAAGCCTATCTTATATTCATGTTTAAGAATGTTTTCCTATATTCATGTTTTAAGCAAACCTTTTTGGGATTTCAGTCACCGTTTAGGATGAATGGTCTCGATGCCTTTTTCCCAAGATCCCATTTTAGAACTCTCGAGGTACACACACAGACTATTTTTTCTGTCCATCTTGAGATCTCATGACCAAATAAGCACCGATTTCTACCCACAGATCTATTGTCTTTTTAGCTTTAAAATCATGTCCATGGTGGTATTTGACTCTGCTTGCAAACATCAGTGTTGCATAGTAGATTAAAGCCACATTCACAATTCAGAGATCAACTTCATTGACTCTGACCTCCAGGAAGATTCATTTAACACACATACCAGGAAAATGGACATTTTTCTCTCCTGTGAGGCATGTTTCAAGTTAGTGAAGGCTTCCCTACCAAGTCCTCTGTCAGGAACATTTAGAATATGAGCCAATGCCAGATCATCTTTAGAATTCACCAAAAGGCTTAAATATGAACAGACAGCCTTCTTTGCCAGGATTGTCACCTGCATGAGAAAACAAATTGGTCATCCCACTGCTAAATTATGTTCCATTTTATTTTAAAGTTAATTAGACATGTACTGATGTAATTTTTGGAAGAGTAAGAATGCACCTTGCATCATTTCAAAATGCTACTTTATGCATGAGGATTCTGGAAGTCTTGATGCAAACAAACATGGTAAATAAGTTGGAATTGCATACATGGTACTTGAATATTCACAAGGTGTTTGAGGGTTATTAAAATTGGTTATAAATTTCTATTTAGAAACCTCCTCACAGACATCCCTTTTCTATCTCAAGGCAAATACTAGCACCATTAAACCATGTAAGAATTTGTCATTAACTTCAAAAAGGCTAAGATTTTAAACTACTTGCCAGCTCTGCCACAGATTCGGTAACTTTTTTTCTCTTGGCTTTCAGGGGATTTCAATCAAAGAAACTCCACTGACTGAGTTTGGACATAAATTGTGACGCACCTCCACCACATAACCAAAATATAACATTGTAATTGCTAGTATTGCAGCACTGTTCTGGACGTTGTGAGAACAGTCCCAGAACAGAAGAATTTGCAGTTTTGTTGCAAGCAAAGAAAAAAAAAAATCAAAAAAAGAGGCCATTAACAAAAACAACATATAACAAGAAAACTTTTATTGGCTATGGAGTATCTTATACCACAGAACTTATACAACAGAATGTAGAAACAAAACAGAACATGTACATGTGACAGAGTCTGCAAAGTCCTCAGAGGAGGAAAAAAGAGCAAAGTATATTTTTACTGCACGAGTCAGAGCAGCAAGAAAGCCATTGCGGTAGGGGTAGAAGTGCTATTTATGAGAGAACCTCAGTTCAAGAAAATATTTTCTTGTTCAGAAATATTTTGAATTATACCCAAATATTGATTTGAAATTGTCATTTATTATGAGAAAAGCAAGTTGGAAATTACTAAAGCTCCAGCATTTCCAACACCATTACAGAATATTTAGATATTCTTATTTTGGTGGTTGAAAGGGTAAAGGGAAAGAAGGAGTACTTCTAGAGAGTCCTCAAGTCCTCTATTGGGACAGCCAAACTTTGTTTGCTTTGCTACAGCTACCACTACAGTGACTATTCAGATTTCTTCTGTAAGTAAGGGAGTACAAGCTAATAAAATGAAATCAAAGGAGATTACTTCACTTATTTAATGCTTAGTCAAGACAATTTTTGAGTGATGATGTATTGTAGAAAAATTTGCTCTGTATCAAGAGCCTGCCATTCTGGACTGTCTTCCAGAATACAGATTTCAGCACATAGCCCCACACATACCCACAATGTACTCAAGTGACACAGAGCTTGAATACACAGGTTTTACTTTTTTTTAACCCAGCCACATTTGAATAACAATAATCGGAAAACAAAACTATGTTATATTCCATCTTTTCAATACACACAGAACATTACAAGAGACAAAAATAATTTTTACCTTCATATGCTCCTGACCTTGCCTGTTGATTTGTGTAGGAGTAGAAAGAACAGAAACATTATTTTCTTGTGCATTCATTACACCAGAAATAAACTCCAACAGTTGAACCTTTAATAAAAAGATCAGAATAAACTTAAACATGAAGGTGACTAGAAAGCAAAAGTGTAAACCTACTTCTCTGCCACTTTGCTAGTGTTTGAGGTTAGCACAGCCCTTACAACCTAGTTTTAGTCTTTAAAAGTACAACTCTTCTAGTAGGGAAATGAGGTGTAAGATTCAAATTGACTTAGAAATTATCTCAAACACTTACATTGTACACTTGCACTAAAAGTCATTGCTTATGCTTCGGAGAACATTTAATATGTTATGCCAACTTTAGGAGGAGCTCATTAACCCACCCAAGTTCCCTATCTTCCCCATGAAAAGGGGGAGAAAAAAACCACATGTGAAAAACCCCAAACAAACAAAAGACCTGTAATAAACTACAACGGAGCTGTGACTGAGTGGCTGAACTGGAACTCCTGGAAAAAAAATCTAACATGAAAATACGTGTATTATACAGCAGTTTTTGTTTAAAGAGCATGGTATTTTCAAAATGGTTATAATTAAAAATATTTTGGCTGCACACCAACATACAACCAAAACTCCATGACATGTTAATTACTAAGCTTTGTTCCAGTTTTATCACATCTCTACTGTTTATTTCTCAGTCCAATTTACGGCAAGGAGTCATTTATTCACAGAAGTGTTGCGGGACTTCACTATCCAGCAGGACAACAGAGAGAAATAATTTTTGAGTGAATTTAAGATCTCTTGATAATATTTAGTAATCTAAACTCAAGTGCTTCCCCAGTAGAAAAACAAAGTAACTTATTAATAATCCAGTGCTCCTGTGTACAATTAGAAGTGTCATAAAACCATAACTGGAACCAAAAATATGTCAAAACAACATAAGAGGTCATACAAACATAATACTTACAGGGGATATGCTTTCATCTTCAGGTAAAAGTCGAAGACCATAGCACTTCTGATATATATCTATTAAATCTAACATATTGCTTCTTACTAAGAAGGCATGATAGGCTTTTTTCACATCAGCATAATTTTCAGGTTCTTTCATGTTTTCATATAATCCCAGTTTGTCACGTAAAAAATAGTTCCAAGTTTCCAACACATCACTAAGTGATACTGTGAAGTCTCCATTGTACTAATAGAACATAAAAAAAGCAAGAAAAAAATGTTTCATATTCAGCATAGCTTTAAAAATAAATTTAAAACAAGCAGCATATATATTTGAAAATCTATAAATCTATCACAAACAAAGTCTTACTTATAGTTGAAGTTCTTCCACTGCTTTGCATTTACAGGTGAATTTTGTTATATTCTATCAGTACTTGTTCCAGATCTTTAAAATAGCAGGCATATGTATCAAACTTTACTCATGAGAAAATAGAGTGAATGTTGCAGGATTACTTCTTGCATAAAGTTCTTTATTTGCAGAAATACTTTTCAGCATGGCAGGCATTTACTTCTCAAAGGCAGTAAACATAGCTCCCTTACCTTGCTTCAAGCAGTAAACTGGGAAAACATACGTCAATTTAAAAAAAGCTTTTCTTTCTTGTATTAATACAGTCATACTCTAGCATAACATTGACAGTGTTGCTACACAGTTCTAAGAAATACATTAAAGACATGCACACTCCTCTGTTACTAGTACTATAATTAACTATACAGTATAGACTACACTCCTCCTGTCAAAATCATTAAATTATGCTCCATGTGCCCCTCTGCCTTCTCCTCCAACTACTTCCTCTTACCACCTTCTCTTTCACAACTTGTCCTCCTCATTCTTGTCCACACTCCGCTCTTTAAACTGAGTACCAGTCCCCACTTCCTGCTGGTAAACTTTCATCCACAGTACTGGTATCTAAAGCATTCCCCAATATTTGGCAGCAAAAAAAGGTGTTCTTCACCACGCAACACGATATAAATACCCTGTGACCAAGTAACAAGCCTTGCTTTACACTGTCCATAATGGCAGATGGTTCCTGTCTAGAGCAAAGGTTTAATTTTATTTCATGACATTTCCACATTAAGCAAATTAATTATTTAAAAACACCATTAGCAACTGAACACAATACTAACATGAGGAATTCTAATAATTTGTTCCAGCTCCAATAATGCCTTCTTTGGGTTCTAACATATTAAGTACACTTTTCTCAACAGACCTCATTAAACACACAATTCCAAAATCCTGAAAGTCAACCATTTTGATGTTGTCTAGGTAAAGAACTAGGAGTGAAAATTAAAGAACACTCACACATATTAGCTTTAGAGCACTTTTCTGCCTTCTAATTTGTGCATAAGTTATGATAAATCAGCACTATGAACTTACATATTATTCCACATATCATCAGAATATTAAAACAGCATATGTGTTTTCTGAAAAGCACCTGATTTTCATTTCAACCCCTCAAAAAATTAAACATATAGTCATATTATAACCCAATTTAAACAGATCAAAGCAGCAGTAGACGGGGAAAAAAATGTTTTCTCACTTTATTTTGAATTAAAATCCTGCAGGAGTACCAAGTTAAAGTACAACTTCATAAGGCATCTAATAAATCAAAACCTTTCCTCACCAGATCAAGGGCCTGCAGAGATTAGCAAAGTTTATATTAGTGCTGCAAAAATATTTAAAATCCAAATATTGCATTCCAGATATTAACCTTTGTGATCATGCATTCACTGTGATGGCATATTCCATTACTTACAGAGCCAATTTGTCAAGTCTCTGGTTTTAAAATTAATTTTAAAAATACTGTGGTGTTTTGCAGTAAGCATTTGTCAACTGGCTAATAGCTTAAGGAAGTTCAAAAAGTCCCATGTTTTCATTCTATTATAGGCAGAGCAAGTATTTCATTTCATAGGAATAGGACCAATAAGGTATTATAAAGCATCTTTACCTCCTGGTAGTGCAGCATACTGTTTCCTTGGGACTCTTATTTTAGAATGTCTGAAATCCAGTAGCAACATTTCATGCTTAAAGACACCATTTTTAACTAATTTTGTAGGTATTGCAAGTTTTCTAGTGCTAGCTACATAGCAAATCAATTTCTATTTCAATAGCAAATGGTTTTAAAAACCAGAAAGTTGTAAATTTCAGCATCAACATGTTGGCTTCCACCTTCCCCAAACAAAGGCTCACCAAGCCTTTTTGGAATATGTGTGTAAGAGACTGCTGTGACTAACCACCACTCCTGCGCTGGGTCTAGTTCTGTTCTGTCCAGGCATACTCCTGGACTGCAGTATTGTTTTCTGGCTTTGTCCTTGAGTTGTGCCATTCTGCACTCTTGTCACCTCTAGGCCTGCTCAACCTTCGTTGCTTGCCTACACTCACACAGCAGAGGAGTTCCCAAACTATGGTACATAAAGCACATTAAGGTAGGATAAAGGAGCACTTTTAATAAGTTTCCCATCATGCTGATAGTACTGTGCACAGATGGAGAAACTGATTCACGTGAAAACACGTGTGTGGACATCGGATAGTTGTCAGGTTGCAACATGCAGAAGCAGTGAAGTTACAGGCCAAAAGCCCAACCTTAGAGTAATGACAATATTATAAAATAATAATAAATAAAATTACAATGACATGGGTACTCAATACCTTTTTCTTTGGGTGAGTGAGGGGGGTGTCAAGGGAAGAAGTACCAGGGCCCAAGAGGGTAGAGGTGTGCTCTGTGTAAGGAGGACTAGAGAGGTATTGGATGTATGGGCCAGCAGAACAGCAGAATCCTGGTCTAGGCAAAGTAAAAATTGTACTCATCCAAACAACAAACCAGCACTTTCTAAAGACAACACTATCAATTATAGTGGTAATAAAAACACATAATTGAAAACTTAGAACCCTGCTGGTTAGAAACAAACAAACCAAAAAAACCCCACACATCCTTGCTTCCTCTTCTACCCCTCAAAACAGACACCTATAATACTATAAAGAGAGGGGCGAGAGGGAGAAGAAAAAGTCCTATTGATAATCTAGGGAAGAGGCATCAAGACTGAAGTAGCAAGAGTTTTAACACAGTTAAAGCAACTCCAGTTGTTAAGCAAAACATAAATACATGAAACTAACTTACAGTTACGATTTGATTACATAGGGTATGGGAAAGACAGTAGAATAGCCTCAGTATATAATTTCCTTTAATAAAACAAGCCAGGGAAATATTTAGTACTCCAAACCTTTTTCTAAAGAAGAGCTTGTCCCTCGTAGAGAAGGCTACTCAGCACTGGTGAGACCACGCTTAAGTATTGTTTACAGCTCTGGGCTCCTCAGTATGAGGGAGACACACTGGAGAGAGTCCAAGGAAGTTCACGTATCATCCACAAAGACGATTAAGAGACAGGAGCACCTCACATATGAGGACAGGCTGAGAAAACTGGGGCTGTTTGGTCTGGAGAAAAGAATGCTCAGGGAAGATCTCCTCAATGCATCCAAATATCTCAAGGGAGGGTACAAAGAGGATGATGGAGCTGGGCTCTTTCTTAAGGTGCCCAGTAGTAGGATCAGAGGCAACGAGCACAAACTGAAACTCACACAGAAGATTCCTTCTAAACATCAGGAAACACTTTTTCACTCTGAGGATGCCTGAGTACTGGCACAGGTTGTTCAGGGAGGTTATGGAGTCTCCATCCTCAGAGACAATTTGAAAGACACCTGGACATAGTCCTGGACAACTGGCACTGCCAGGTTGCCCTATTTGAGGGAGGCTAGACAAGATGACCTCCAGAGGTCATCTCCCTTCCAACTTCCAACTTCAACCCTTCTGTGATTCTGTGAAAAATTAATCATGCCGAACAACAGCCAAGACAATGTCTCTTAGCAGCACATTACAACATATTACATACAAGCAACGTATCACATAAAATTGCTACAAAGCTAGTTAGGAGTGTCTTATCACCCAAAGGGAGACAGATAGAACAGTTTAAGGGATTAACACTGTAAAACTCTACACTTATCTTCATTTGCTGACATGGAAACAGGAAAATTTGGGAAATCATTTCAAGAAATACAAGACACTGAACAGAACATAATATTCTCCAGTCAACATATAAAATGCACTCATGGAAGCACAGAATAGAACTAAACTCACAGAATAGAACTAAACACACACCAAAACTGCTTTTATACAGAACCAGAAATATACAAACACAAATTTCTAAAGGGAAAACATATTTCTAAAACCAACAATGAAGCACTTTTTCTTCCAGTATCAAAGCTCTCATCCTAGAAGAGATTTACAACACATTTAAGACAAGTCTGACAACTTACACTCGCAGATTCTGGAAAAATAATTGTCTTGTACACTTCAGTTTCCCATCCCACTAGCTAAAACAACCATGGTCTAAAAATGACAGGTGATTATTTGACCTAATAATTCATCTTCTACCCCTTCCGATCCACATGTGCAAACAGTCAACTTAAAGCAATTACTCTCAGCTGAACTTCATCTTGCAAACCGATACTCCTATTTCAAACCTTGAGGAAAGTTCTTCCCTTTGACAGTGATCTTAGATTTTTGATCTATACTACTCAATCTAAGGAAACGGTATTCACTTCCACCACAGACCTTATGCCACATGGCTACAACTGTGCTACAAACCAAAGTATTTTCAGGGGATTTCAAAGCATAGATTTTGTTTTTTTATCAGCCCTGCTACTTGATCAGGGTTTATCACACTGTTTTCTGCTCTTATTCTGGTGGAAATTAATAGATGATACAGCTTTTAAGCTTTTCTGGAGTTCTCCAAAAAGCTTTTTTATTTTTCATTTCCACTGCGGATACAGGTAACAGTTAAAACACCAAATCCAGGGTCCTAAAGAAAGAGGAGAGTATTTTGGTTGTTTGTGATAGGTTGCATGTGTTGGGTTTTCCTCAATACAGCCACTCAATAGCCTGCTAATGCAATTACTTTTATTGCAGTAATTGATTTTATCATAACAGATTTCTATTCTACAGGTGTTATGTAAACAACACAAAATTATTGTATTTAAATTAAAAACCTAACAAGAGACATGCCTGCAACTATAATACTCTGCATCTTAGTTTGAAGTTTCAGTGCTGAACAAAATAAACCAGACATATTTTGCTTTAACACTGTGAACATAAAAATGGGTATGCATCTGAAGAAATTGTGCTTCAGAGGCAGCATGCTAAAATAGTTTTAATCCATATATGCAAGACCAGGTTTGTCTTATTAGACCAACTAGTACAATCAGAAAAAACAAATAACATTTTTGAACACTTGATCTTTCTTCAGATCTGAAGGAGAATCTATACATTTTAAAATTAATTAGTTGAAAATAACTGCTATAATTTTTGTAAGATCATCTCTGAAAGAAAAGATATTTATAGAAGAGAGGAATATTATCTGGAAGAGAAAAAAAAAGAGAAAGAATAAAGTAATTACATCTAGTGGAAGGAAAAAGCTTATTGTAAAGAAAACAGGGAGCAACGAACCATAACCTTTCATGTCTGAAGGTTTGGCATACAACAGAACAACACGTTTTTAGTTCTCAGAGCTGGCTTTGGAAAACTGTTTGCAGTTTTCCCTTGGGAATCATAACAAACAGTCACTGCCTCCATACGTAGTTTTGCATTATTGTCTTTTATCACTTCTCCAAGAGTTAATTTTGACGCACACTAATTTTCTCATTTTACCTACACAGGTATTGTGAGGACACCAGGCCCCTGGCTGGAATATACCGCATTCTATGAAGTACAAATGTAGTATCTTGGTATTCTAGTATCCTTGCTGCAATGTTTCTGACTGTGATGGGATGACTTAATCAGTTTTACACTTAATGTTTAGACAAGAGATACCCCCAGCCTGCACATTTTAGGCTACAAATTTTCTTCTGATGCACAAACTGAAGCAGGTTTTCTGTTTGTTTGGGTTTTTTATTGGCTAGGGGATTTCACTTTGATGTGGTTTTGTTGTTTCTGGTATGTTTGTTGATTTGGTATGTTTGTTTTGGTTTTCTTAAACTAAAGCTTTGTACTACACGTTTGACTTACTATGCAACATTTGACTAAGTCTTCCAATAACAGTCATTTGTTTTCATCAATAATTAAGTTGATTGACCTAAAAAGATCCCTTTAGGTTATTAAAACAAACACTGCAATAGTTCTCCTTAGATGAGACACAGGCAAAGGCCTGATTGTAAGTTGCAACTGTTTCTGGTATGTTTCAGCCATCCTCCAGCTCTGACAAGCTACAATGCTTCTTTCAAAGACACCCTAGGGTTATACCCCGTCTTCACCATTTGATAGACACTTCCTGTACACACACAAAGAAAGCCATATAATTCCTACTGGTGCAGGGTACACACTCACAATTTACATGTACATATAGGTCTTCACCTGACCTGATGAGTGTCAGGAAAAGCAGCAGCCAAGAATGGACTGTGGCAAGTACAACTCATGCAGACTACACCAGATCAGTTTTATACTCATGTTCTTCTCAAGTCATTCCAAAACATTTTCGGAGCACTCGAAGAAAAGACACACCCCAAATGCCATGGCTCTCCCACCCTGATCCATAGCTCTCCCACCCTCATCTACAGCACAAAAGAAATACAGGATGGAAATAAACGGAAGTTACATGATCAGCAGAAGTACACTAGTGTTTAAAGTCTGGAGCTCAAATATACACATAAGGCACTTCCATCCTCCCATCTGTCTTGCAGTTCCTTTTTCTAAGCCTTGATTCAATAGCGCACTGAATAATATTAATTTTCTTGCCTTGCTGCATCTGGCCCTCAAACACGCCTTGTTTTAACAAACAGGAACAAAGTGACCAAACAGCCATTTCGATTTGGTGCCTAAGCACCAAAAGCAGCAAGGGAAGCAAATGTGAGATGTAGCAAGTACCAAGAACATACTGAAAAGAATGCTAACCTGTTTATTGACTTCAGCCATGGACAGTTGTAACGCCATCAACATGCAGTCTGCTCCACATACAGTAGTCCTTTCAGAGGCGGAAAATAAAGGCCATTGTCTTCTGAAACACTTGACCAAGTGTAAAACTTTTTGCTGGAAAGTAACCATTGTCCAGAGTAGAAAACAGAGATAATCAAGAAAAAAATGAATATAACTATGCCAGAGGCATATGCAGGTCTTCACCTCCCAACAAGCTGCGCAAACACTGCTGTATCTTCTTAAAGATCGAGTTCCTAGAATAAACTCTTCCAACTAAACCAGACTTGCCTCACTGTGACAGAGCAACTGTGAAGACAAAGGGTTAAAAGTGCTTATGTGTGTTACGCCTTCACGAAGCCCTTACTTTCCTTGTACATTATGCCAACATAAAGGAATGTTATCACAAATATGACAGTCTTTTCGTCTCCAAAAGCAGCCTCAGAGCGTCTTCAGTACTTTCTGCATTTGCTAGACGTTCAGATGAGTGCCTATGAGGATGTTTTAAACCTGGAAAAAAGAGATTTAATATTTCTAAGACTTATTAGCACAGACAACTCTAAAGACTTTTGTTACCTATCTGGTCTTTTTCCTTTGTTTTTCTTGGTTTTGTTTTTTTTTTACATTTTTTTAAAATTCTATAAGCCATTATCTTCCGTGACAATAATTGGACTACTTCATGCTTTGGTCTCTCTCACCTTCTTGCATTTGTGAAGACAAGGTACACGACAACGTAGTACAAATTCGCCTTTAAACTTGTTCTTTTCTGGAACAAAGTTCCCTAACACTGCAGTGACAGTGCTGGAGCAATACCCATTCCGTTTACTTCCAGAAGACAAAACTCAACCTTTGACCTTTTTTCACACAGCTGAGGCAGAGCCCGCAGCGCGTTTGGTTTTTGGTCATCGGCACGACTCTAAAAAGTGAGGAAGTGTGGGCAAGGGGCAGGGAGAACGGGAGAGGTCAGGAAACGAGCACGGCTGCAACAGCAACTTCTTCCTCTCCAAAATGTTTGAAGCGGACAACACACTTCACAATGTGAACATCACACGGGGCTCACAGGGGATGAAACGAGTGGGCTGCAAGTCAGCGCGGGGCAGAGCAAAACCTCTCCGGAGGTTTTTCTTCCTCCCCGCTCTGAGCGGTTTCCGAGGGACCATACCTGTCGCTCCCAGCGAAACGGCCNGGGGCAGGGCAGGGCAGGGGTACCCACGCCCCGGGGGAACTGGGGCAGCCTGCCTGGGGGAGCAGGAGCTGTGCCCTGAAGGGAAAAGGAGGGAGTGGGTGGGCAAAGGATGCGCATGGATGGGGGGAGGTAACGCGCACCCACGCGGCTCGGTTGCCCTGATCGCGTTTCCTAAAGAAACGGAGGTAATAATCCTCTTGGTGTTTTCGAGCTGGTCCGGTGAGCGATGATTCAGTTGGGGTTGTTCAGCCTGGGGAAGAGAAGCTTGCGTGGAGATCTCACAGCACCTTCCAGCATCTCCAGTGGCACTACAGGGAAGCCGGAGAGGGACCTGTTAGGAACTGTAGTGATAGGACGAGGAGCCATGGGTACAAACTGAAAGACGGGAAACTTTAGTTAGATGTGAGGAAGTTCTTTACGGTGAGGATGGTTAGCCACTGGAACAGGTTGTCCGGGAAGGATGTGGATGCCCCAAGCTTGGCAGTGTTCAAGGCTGGGTTGGATGAGGCATTGACAGCCTGGTCTAGTGGGAGGTGTCCCTGCCCATGGCAGCGGGGTTCGGGGCTAGATAATCTTTANGCTCCCAGCGAAGCGGCCCGAACAACCCAACCACCCCGCGAGGCAGCCGCTAACTCCCAGAAGCCGCGATTGGCATTACCACCGCCGCCGAACGCTCCCGGCTGCGGCCGCCCAGGGGCCGCGACGCCGTCCCCTCAGCGCGGTGCCGGAGCGCTGCGGCAGGGCCGGGGCTGCGGCGCGGCGNGGTGAGCGATGATTCAGTTGGGGTTGTTCAGCCTGGGGAAGAGAAGCTTGCGTGGAGATCTCACAGCACCTTCCAGCATCTCCAGTGGCACTACAGGGAAGCCGGAGAGGGACCTGTTAGGAACTGTAGTGATAGGACGAGGAGCCATGGGTACAAACTGAAAGACGGGAAACTTTAGTTAGATGTGAGGAAGTTCTTTACGGTGAGGATGGTTAGCCACTGGAACAGGTTGTCCGGGAAGGATGTGGATGCCCCAAGCTTGGCAGTGTTCAAGGCTGGGTTGGATGAGGCATTGACAGCCTGGTCTAGTGGGAGGTGTCCCTGCCCATGGCAGCGGGGTTCGGGGCTAGATAATCTTTAAGGTCCATTCCAACCCCTTAACATTCTAAGATTCTATAATGGCTTGTGTCCATGGGAAGCCTTAGAGGAAGGAAACTATGGGTTAGGTTAAAACTTGCGTTTGGCCTTAGGAGCAAAGCTATGCAAGTTATATGGCTGAAGTATTTTTGGTAAAATGCGGTGCTTTGTTGTATGAATTAATAAGTAAGCACACAACTATGGAGAGCCTCTCAGTGTTTGAGTGATACCTCTGTCGAACATTCAGTCTTGGACACTGAGACCTTAAAATCGTTTACACACCAAAATCTGTCAAAGGTCTGAGATTTCAAGCTGGTTTTCCACGTGGTGTGTAGTTGAAGGTCTGATTTCCCAAAAAGACATAAACTAATGTCAAATCTGTACTGGAACTAAAAGGAGTGATTCTGAAATCAATTGTGTATCTGCGCCTCTTGTGTTCTAGCACAGGAACCTGATTTTCTTGAAAACTGATAGAATGCATGACGGTATTTTCATTTACAGTTTTGCAACCTTGGTTAACTCGTTTTTTAGTTAAACACACAGTCTCTAAAGAGGTGGACAAGTAAAGAGAATTTGAAGGTAGTGATGTATTGTTTCTTGTCATTTGGTTGAAAATGTTAAAATGCTGTATGTGACTTTTCTGGTGTGTGCAGTTACTTGGTTTTTTTGTATGGGTGTTGAGTTGCCAAGGGTAGCACAAAACCTGCAGTTATTGCTGAAGTCTGTAGAAACAGTTTTGGATGTATGTTAGGTTCGTAAATATTTTGATTGATGAAACAAACATGCTACATCTAAAAATAATAAGCTTAAGTGTGTCAAGCTTTTGTGTTCTTGAACATGTTACAGGAAATTTTGATTTGCTCTGCCACAGATACTTTACATTTTTTATTTATGCAAATGAGTAATCTATGCTTTTTAAAATTTTTGTGTAGGAATGTACATTTTTGTCCTGGAGAAGACATCGCTTCCGTGATACCTTGACTTAGTTCACTGAAAATGAAGCAAGATTCTACTAGAAACACTTCTTACACTGTGGATTGCGAGGATTATGTGCACGTGGTAAAATTCAATCCATTTGAGAGTGGAGATTCGTGTTCCCTCATTGCTTATGGTGGCAACAATTACGTGGTTGTTGGGACTTGCAGATTTCAGGTTAGTCTGTGTTATTGTTGTTTTTTGTTAGATGCCCCTGAAACTGACTTTGCCAGCACTGCCACTAAAGGAAGACTCTGGTCACTTTCCTGTTTCCTCCTCTCCCTGTGGTAAACAAGGGAGAATTTTACTTGTTTATTACACTAACAAGTCTAGGATATTTGTTCTTCAGGACAATATAAATATATATATATATATATATAGAATACACACTGATACATCTGTGCTAATTTTATAGGTATTTCTTTTTAGGGATGAACTGTAGAAATACTTACCTAATTTTTTTCTCTCCCAATTGTTTTTACTGGATCTCCCTCACAGACTGTTGGAAACAGTAAAATTTCTTACCTTGAAATTATTTAGAGTTATATTGTGAAAAATATTAAAATGTAAAATACTGAGTATTGTATATTTTTATACTGGATAAAATGTTTTTCATTAGATGGGGTTTTTTGCCTAGATGCTTGACAATCAATTGGAGACAATTGCTTGGAATTTCTAAGCTTTTTTCCTTCATCTTGCTTCTTCATTATACAATATTATTTTTGTAATTTGTCTATTATGAATAATAGCATAGCTGATATTTTTATTATTAATATTGTTATTCCCCATGGTCTTACTGTTGGAAATTTTCTGAAGAGCACCTAGTGCTAACCACAAAAACATACTGACATTTGTGTTGCTCCCTACCTTGTTTCTGCTGTAGACCTTGAAAAGGAAGTAATTAAAATTTTGACAACCACTGGCACAAGGTGTTTTTTCTATAATTTTCATATCCTCCCTTCTCTTCCATATGTGGAGTCAATGAGTATTTCAGAATAGGAGAGGAAAATGTTATTCTTACTTCCTGTTGAGAAGCATTGAAAAACTGTGGGTAATTTCATGCGTCCTCAGCTGGGTTCTGCTTGGCCTCTACGTTATGCAGAGGGCGTACAGAGAGGTTCTTTACCTTAAAGCAGAATTGTGACATAGAGAAAACTGTGTAGAAATATCCTTTGAGGTGCTCCATTGGATGTTCTGGAAACTTTTAAAAGCTTTTTAGAGGTCAACTGATAGATGGAGTTCGCAATCCCAACTCTTGTTTCATTTTTCCCATCATGTGGTGTTCTCACCAGTGGGAAGAGTAAGCAAGCTTGTAATTAGGGTTGGATGACAGAGGGCACCTTTATATCTCCAGCTGTTTGAAGAGCAGAGCTCTGAAAGTGGCAGCATTTTTCCATAGTGTGGAAACAACTCAGAGAGAAGACAGCTTAAATTACAAGCTTGCTTTTGTTCCCATTGTTTCTTCTCACTGCAGTGTGTACTAACTGTTACAAGTGGATTTATCTGTGAAGATACCACTTGTACAGAGAATGACCTCAGCATCTTTGTAGCTGAGTTCTGATTTTTGTGCTCTGCACTAGCCTCTGGCTTTAGACTGCAATCATTTAATGTATTTTTAAGTACTTAAATATTTCAGGTTAATAGTTTCTGTATGTTCCAGGTTTTCACTTTGAAGGCGTTATGATCTGAAAAGATCCCAGTATGTGTAATTTTGAAAGCCTTTTCGTTTCATACCAATCTGATTTGTTAGAAGTCATCAGGACCTTGTTCTGCATGAGCTAACTGCAGTATTTCCATAGGAGGAGGATGCAGAAGTGGAAGGCATGCAATATAAGACACTAAGAACATTTCACCATGGAATCAGAGTTGATGCTATAGCGTGGAGTCCTGAAACTAGACTTGATGCTATACCTCCCCAGATAAGGTACTTAACAATAAACAACTACAGTGAATCCTTGTCTCTAATCTGTTTTCCCTAAGTCCTTAATACTGGACTGTTCAAAGCTTATGAGTGAAATCTAACTCTTTAGAAATCACTGATGAAGTCTCTGAACTCTTCAGTAGAACATTTTTATTCTTATAGTAATTTTTTTTTGTTCATTTGCTTGTTTTTTGTCCTACTTCTTTGTGCTCCTTGACCCTCTCCACAGTGAACAAGCAGTAAATAATATTTTTTTCATTATTTTTATGGATCTCAGACACGGTTCTTTCTGCGTACATCTGTGAAGAAGCATTTCTTTTAAGAGCTTTAGTAAATGTGAGATCATTTGAATGGCCTCCTTTATAAAGCTATTGGTACTGATTTGCATGATATGTGCTGTGTTTCAGAGCAGGTCAGATACTATTTGTGAGAGCCTTTGAGGTGTAAATCTAGAAAGATAGTTAGCTATTAAATGTGACTTTAAGAATTAAAATTTACTCAATAGTTTGTTTCATTCTTCAAAATTACCATAGTTGCTTACTGCTCCATTTTTGTAGTCTTTTGGGGTAAAATATTTTGAATAGAAATAGGTTTATGAATTTTATATTTCAATATTTTAAACTACTGTTAATGAGGGTTCTTTTTTGTACTCTACCACTTAACTTCTTCCAAGGAAAGTTTCAGTGGCATTTATGAGAGATATTTCAGGTAATTGGTAATTGATCCAGATTTAGCTTTGTAAAATGCCTCCCATTTCTTTCTGTCAATAAGTATTCTTGCCACTTGATGCACACTAATTTTCAGATAAGCTCCAGTTATAACTCTGCTTGTTGCCAAAGCAGAAAAGTCAAGATAGATGCTTTTGGCTTTTTTCAAATTCTGATTTTTTCTTTGCATCTCAATTTCTCATTTTTAAAATGAAGGAAAACTGATAAAAAGTCAACTATTGCAATGTTGATTGACTGAAGGGCCCTTTTTTTTTGTCTGTTGAATGCAGGTTTTGTACTGCAGCTTCTGATAGGAAGTTAAGGCTGTTTACTTCTGACCTGCAGGACAAGAATGAATTCAAGGTAAAGGCAACTAATGTGATTTTTACAAGATTATTTAGTTTTTAGTGAAGTCTAATCTTTAACCATCCTTCTGCTCTATTTGTGACAGATTCTATATCCATCATCTCTGAGGATAATCATTGTATTGTAAACACCTTTCTTTCTTTCAAGTGGGAATAACTGTAATTATCACTTACATGATCTTCTGATTTCCTTCAAAATTCTTCCTTTGAAACAGTGTCCTAGTCCAGGTTCTGCTGTTAATTAGATGTTTGTGCTATCCAGTTTGAACATCTTTTTGGTGAGGTCTTAGCTAACAATAAGCAAAGTTAATTAATTAAAAAAAAAAATTGGGGAGAGTCTTCCTTGGCTTTTACTGCTTTAGAATATGGTAATGCCTCTTTTGATGAGAGTGGCTTATTGGATATAAAGGAGAAAAAAATGGACTTTCATTTTTGGTATGTTAATTTGTATTAGTAAGACAACGAGATTTGGCATACAGGAATTCAGTGAATTGCAGATGTCACTGATGTGGCCATACTGATAATAAAATGAGTAAAGGCATGGCATAAGAAGTAAAGATGGATGTTACTAAATGTCTTTAAAGAAAATACTTTTTATATTGCTTCATACATGCACGTACTTTTAATTTCCTTCTTTCAGTGTTGGTCATCTTCCATGATTTTGCCACTGAGCAGTGGGATAACTGACATAGTTACAGTCAGCTTGGTGGGATTTCTGACAAAATAGTTCTAAAAGTTCTTTATGCTCTTTGCTTGTGAGTTGATATCTGTCATTCCATATTAAAGTTATCTATTTATGTAATGCCTGCCAGTTTTGTGCATTTCAGACAACGGGCTTTAATGTTAAGCTGTGAATTAAATCTTTTAATTTAGCAGAATGTAAAATTTTTTTAACATTAGCTAATGGATGGATAATAAGTTGAAATAATGAAACCATGGAATGAATTTGGTACTACAGACTCTATTGAGCTTAATTCAACATCTAAGTTCTAATTTTTAAATTTATTTTGGATTAATAAGGCCACAAGAAATAGTGTGGGCAGCAAGAGTAGGGAAGCTATTGTCCCTCTGTACTTGGCACTTTGAATCCTCTGTTCAGTTTTGTGCCACTCAGGACAAGGGAGACATTGAGGTGCTGGAGCATGTCCAGAGATGGCAGCGGAGCTGGTGAAGGGTCTGGAGCAAAAGTCCTGTGAGGAGCAACTGAGGGAACTGGGGTTGTTCAGCCTGGAGAAAAAGAGGTTCAGGAGGGACCTTATCACTCTCTGCAACCACGTGAAAGGAGGCTGTAGCCAGGTGGGGGTCAGTCTCCCAGCCAACAAGTGATAGGACAAGAGGAAATGGCCTCAAGCTGTGCCAGAGGAGGTTCAGATCGGATATTAGGAAAACAATCTTCTCTAAAAGGGTGGTCTAGCATTGGAACAGGCTGCCCAGGGAAGCAGTGTGATCACTGTGTTCAAAAACCTTATAGATGTGGTGCTTAGGGACAGACCTGGCAGTGTTAAATTAGTGTTTGGACTCAGTGATCTCAGAGGTCTTTTCCAACCTTAATGATTCTATGATTATTTGGTGCATATGCAATACAAATGAGAAGTGTTGGCTTGAATTTAACAGTAAAGCTATTAGCTTTGTTTATGCCAGCTCCACCACTGAAATTAGCTGTCCAAGAACTTTATTAAGGATGTACTCTGGCTGAGGAAAAAGTAAAAATACGTATTGTTACTGGGTCAGGCTTGGTCTCATGTTAAAAATAATCAGAAAACAGCTAAAAATACATATTTTTACCTATTAGTGAGGAATTCATTAATGGAGAGAAAGAATGTGGACTAGTGTGTTTATGTCAGTAAAAGTTGTCCTTGAAACTCTCTTCTGGGTTTTTTGATAGAAAGTATGGAAAACCCTTTATCTGGGTAGTCATCTTAATTTCTTATACCTGAAACTATCATCGTACTCTAGATTTCTTGTCAAGGAAAGTAACACCTAACTCTGATTTAAAGCACATGCAAAATCCCAGATGTTCACAAATTCTGGGTGAGCTATGCTGATCTGGCTGTCAATAAAGTTTGATACAGTGGCTTCTTATGAATAGTTAACTGATACCTCGGAAAACCCATTTCATAAACCTGAGGTTGAACTCACGATGAACACATGGAAAATTTTGAATCCATTATACATTTGACACGTGGGATCTTCAGGAGAGGTCCAGAACATGGAAACAAAGCTGAAGGAAGTATGTGACTATGTTCAGAATGTAATCTCTGAACATTTTGTCTTTTATAGTAGACAATTAGTACGTGTTGCTTCTGGAGGGGTAGATGGAGTAATCTTACTCTGTTTTCCCCATGGAAAAACTGTCTTGAGGTAATTATCAACAAGGAACTTGAAGCACACTTGAGTTTTCCATTACTTTGTCAACACAACTAATCCAAAATTTATGGGTTGGAGCAAGCCCAGAACAAAAAAAACAAAAGGTAAAATATGACTGATGGATCTTCGTGAAACCTTTTTCTTCTTTTGAGGTTTTCATTTGGAAATGAATTATGGATTCCTTGTCCTGCTTCAAATTTTGCTTAATAAAAAGCATATTTCATCAGAACTGTGGAAGTAAAATGAGGCAGGATATTTGAATTCAGAATGCTGAAAATTGTCAAAAGACTTGGCATTCTGTCTAAATAGTTTAGCATCATCTTAGGATCTATTAGGTCTAGTATAATCCATTAGGTTTTAATAAAATAATGACTTATTGGAAAAAAATAAGTTGGCTGCCGAAAATGTTTCTGTATTGAATTGATGAGGCGTTCATAAAACTTTTAGAGAGGGGGATTTAGTTTTTGTGCATGCTTGAGATTTTTTTTTTTATCAGCTCTGCATTTGTTCCTCAGAATAGCTACACTTAAAGGTGGTGTGTTTTTCTTTCAGAAAACTGTGGAACTTGTTTTCATTTGACCTTGTTTTCCTCTACAATCTCTCGGTCTCATGCTGTTATCTGGAGGATATTTTTGTCTCATTTTTATGATACCTTGCTGGGCAAAACAAAAGCAGCTATGCCTTGAGACTTAATCAGTGGGACTGAATAGAAGAGTGGAACAGTAACAGATACATCTACACATGGACATCTGCCTGACTTAAAATTTTGTGAGATTTCTTTCAAAAACACCATAGATGTATTTAATGAGAGATCTTACCAGGAATCAGAGTTCTTTAATGTAGGTAGATCATGCATACATTCATTTCCTGGTCATTCTCTTCTTCCTCTCTGACTTTTACTATCTTCTACCTTCAAAATTCAGTGGTTGAAAAAATTATAAAAAGCTCTGGTGTGATTCACTAATCTCTGTCAAGCAAAATTATCAAACTGACCTCTGTCCTAACTACAAGGAATAGTGGGGAGGTCTTTTCACCCACAGTATGAATATACACACGAATTAGATATTTTAAAGAAATCCAGTTACCGATAAAAACTTTTTCTACCTTCTATTAAAATGATAGTTTTATCTTAACGCACATCTTTCCATTATCCGGTCTGTTACGTACATTGGAGGAACAGTCAGCTCTAAGGTAAAAGTATTTCTCTTTTCTGGTTGGCAGACATTTGATGGCCACTCAGATTACATTAATGATCTGGTCTTTGCTCCCAGCGAAGGTCAAGAAATTGCAAGCGTCAGTGATGATCACACCTGCAGGTATGCATTTGTTCAAAACACTATTGAAAAACTAGTATTTGACTTTTTCTATGTGGGAATGCTTTATATGTCCACTTAAATAAATTAGCATTTATGTTTTTATTTTTAGTGTGCCTTCATGGCCCTCTAACAAGACAAGAAATGGACTATTCTTATTAACTTAGGTTGTGGATTGGCTTTTTGTTGTGACTTGTGGGTTGTCTTTTCTCAAAGTAATATTTTGAACCACGTAGATTCAAAATGAAGAAAACTGTTGTCTTGGATTTGCGTATACTATTTTTCCCCCTTCTGGGATAGGAATAAAATGAGAATAGGAGAGAGCAGACATGCATAGCTCAGCACTGAATTATACAAACCCTCTCTATGTATTCTGTCATCAGGTGGGTCAAGTTTAAAACCAGTTTATGTATGTGAACTTGTCCAATTACTCAAATTTATTAGCCTTATCAGGGGGTAGGATGACATAGCCTGAAGACAGCACCATACCTATACAGAGGTACTGGCAGCTCAAAATACCATGATTACAGCTGCTTCAAATGTGTTTGGATATGCATAACTGGAAGTGGAAGGGAAACACGGTTAAATGCTTTGAAGCATGCTGGGTAAAGGTTTTTGATGCAGGAGTTTGTCCTTGTCAAAAGGTCACCCATCTTCCACCTCTAGTAGTGTGCATGAATCTATTATGCTGCTCTTCTTAGCCCTCTAGTGCAGCTGGAGAGATCAGGAGGGCAGCTCTGCAGGCTTTGCAGGTCACTGCAGTAGAGCAGCAAGAGAGCTGAGAAAGCATCCTCTTGGACGTGCTTTACTCTGATGAGTAGGCAGTTTTTCCATAGATGTCTAGTCCGTACTTCCAACAAAAATCATTAGGAATGAATAGTAGTAATGTATGACTTACCTGTATCTTCTGATTTATTTCCTTTCCTTGATTTCTTTGTTAAATCTAAACTCATATTTGGCTTATTCAGCAAAAAACTGTTTGACCATGTGGCCTTTTCCTGTTTGCTTTATGAAATGCTCAGCTTTCGTGGGATGAAAGAAAACTGTTTTAAAACCAGTTGTCTAATTGATACTAATTTAAAAGGAAATAAAATTTATGTAATTAATATATGCTAACAAGATTTCAGCTTAGTAACTATGAAAGACATTTTGTGTCATAAACCATAAAATCATTGGTTAAAAGCCATGGGAAATAAGTAGGATTTTTTTTGGCTACTTGAGTTCTTATTTTTTCCATTCATGCATGTGGGGCATGAAGACTTTTTCTATTGAATTTAAAGGTTACACTTTCAAAACTAATGGAAAATGCATTCCTTGGGACTTACCAAAATCATTCTTTACTTACTCTGTAATTTGCTTCAGTAGTAATGTTAGAAGAGGGATAATTCTTCTGTCTGTACTGAATTTCTATCCTGAAATTGTTCTCAGGATACAAAATCTGCTAATGCCTGTGGAATAAAGTTCTAGAACAATTAGTACAAGTCTTGAGTTCCACTTTTAAGTTTTAATAAAGTTCTAAAACAACTTTTCAGTATATACTGACTATATACAAACATGGTTCAGTCTTCCCTGGTTTTCGCTCAATAGAAAGTTCAGGTTTAAGTTTATCAGAGACCTCTAAGGAAGTGAGATTTTCAGTTTTCATCCACTAAATAGTCTTGCCACAAGCTGCCGCAGCTGTGACATCTCAGAGTGGGGTTCAGTCATTTTGGTTGGAGGACAAACAGTGTAACAGATACTGGTTATGTTCAATGTTCTTACCTTTAAATTGCTGCTGTGTCACTCAGGAAATCTTGTTTCTCGCACACAGTCTTGATCTCACAACTCAAAATTTTTTTGCAGCTGTGAAGTAGAACTGCATTAAAAATGCTCTTGCATAAAAATAATTGCAGTGGTCATCTGTGTTTACGATGGCTTTAAGGAATACTTCATTTAATTCCTTGAAATTATAAGGCATTATACACTTCTCTGAACATTTGCATTAATTGTAGGAATGTGTGCATCCCACTTTGTTAATGAGATCTCTGTGTGTGCAACTCCCTGTGCACCACTCTTCAGAAAAAAAAATTACTGCTGACTTTTTCATTATGATTTGGAAACACAGTCTAGGAGTCTGCACAGATTCATTATGTTCTACGAATCATTTTGTTCTGATACTTAATGAAGCCAAAAAATTGTGGGAAATGTTTGGAAAACACCATGAGTTCAACTGACACCCTCCACTGTTGGTAGTTATAGACACTATCTGATGTTTCTGGAATTACTTAATGCAAAATACCATCTTGTCAAAACCCACTAATCTTGTATCCATGCTAAAAATGAACCTCTTGACTGTCAAAAGGTTAATTCAATCTGATTGATAATCACCTCATACTCCCTCCTCATGTGGAACTGAAAGGTTACTGATGATGTCAGGCCTCTAATAATACCAGCATGGCAATTTCTCCTGGTCATCGAGTGCTGGAATGGCTTGTGTTTTATAAAGCTAAAAAAGACTCATCCATCCCTTTCTCTCCCTCACTCTCTCTTTTTCTTTTAACTATTTCTTAAACTACATTCTCTTCCTCTCTTTTTGAGTGCAAAAGAACATATAGTTGAATTATCTTCTACCTTATCTGTGAATATACTTGCCTTTTGATTCCCTTCTGAGTTCTGTTCATTTCCTTAGGCCATGGCTCACGTCACTTCATAGAGGACTTTGTGAATTTATCAGTCACTGTGAAGTTCAGCCTTCTCTGTTGCACATAGAATAAATGCCAGTCCATGAGAAGGTTTGTTTTGCTCCCTAATCAGGGATTAGGGGAAAAGGTTTGATATCACTGAAAGCTAAATTAACTAGAGTCTTAGAATGTATTGTAGTGTTTCATCTAGTTTTAGGGGGGTTTGTCTGTAGCTTTTTTTTTTTGCATGGTACTCTCATGCCCTAGTTATTTTGGGTAGATTTTTTTCTAGACAATACGAAGGAAAATTAATGGTAATTCCTGTTTATTTTTTTTTGTTCTTGTTTTCTTTAATGTATTGCCAGCACACGTTGCACTTGAATCTTACCTTGTTTGTTCAATAAATATTTCAGTCTTTGGCTTTATTGAAAAGTTGCCATTATCACTTACTTCTGCCTCCAAAACCATATTCTATTTGCATCTTCCCATTCCTAGTGCAGTCAGGTATGGATTTCTGTCAAAAGTTTTTATAAAAGTTGTCTTATTTCATGTTGTTCTTTCTTCATCTGTTTGAATGATTGGATTTTCCAGTGTCCCTTCATATAAGGAATGTCATACCAAAATATTTGTTCTTTCTGAGGTATGCTAGTTACATTTTATCACGCTAGTTGTGCATTATAATTAAGTCTTGAATTTCTTTCAGAGTCCAGTCTTTGAATTTGGACACCTTTTATAGGCATTCCTGTGTGTCCGCCAAATGTAGTCTTATACAATTCTGTTACATTGTACAGCCATGATGCAAGTATTAACCAACTGGTGTTGGACTTCACAATCACAGTGCAAGAATTAACTGGTCTCCTGTCAGCTTAAAAAAAAAACAAAAAACTTTTTGGATCAAATGTTTGGAACATTATTTCAGTCTGGTCTTAATAAATTTTTAGTTAGGAAGTCTTCAAAATATGAGGATGATGTAGTAATTTCCTTTGTGACACATTATGGCTTATATTAAGAGTCACACGGCCCTAGAATGTAGTCTAGCCTATAAATTGTTTTTAAATAGAAGTCATTGCATTAGATTTGTTTAGAAGTTTTATATTTTAGAAAGCCATTGGCAGAATTGCTAGTTGAGTTTCTCAGTAGCAGTCATAACACAGAAGCATTTTGTTTTACATCTACGTTCGGAACAATTAGCTGATAGCTCTTAACAGCCTTTTTTTGCTCTGGTTGAAAGTACTGAACTGAAGCTTCACATTTTTTCAAAAACGCTGCATGGTCTCTGGTTTTGCATTAGATAACTTTAAAGGTATTTCAGTAGTAGTAGTAGTAGTAGAAGAAGTGTGTATTTCTTGGACTTAGTTCTGAGTGTGCATGGCCTGAAATATGTATTAGTGAAGAACAGTCAGTGGAGATTCTGCGCTGCCTTTCCTGCCTCTACCAACACTGCAGGGTATAATTGCTGCCTACAGTTAGCAGTGAGAAATAGATCAATGCTGGCATATCCAAGTAGATATTACAAGAAGCTAGAGATAACTTGTTTTTTAATGCCAAGATCTGAAATACTCTTAATTGCTAATTTTTTAGGAACAGTGACATTTCCTTTGATCACCAAAAGGAAATGGTGAACATGGGTCAGCTTTCTGAAGGAATTTTCTCTGACAAGACTTCATAAAAACTTAAATTCTTTGTCAATAAAATAAAATTAATTACTAGAAACTATCTTGAATAGTACACCTTTCTCCTCTTCTGACCACACAGAGGAATTTCTACAGTTCCACTTCAGCCTTTCATGTCCTGCCTAGTACTCTCCAGGTCTTTGATAGCCACATCCGTATGGAGTTGGCAGAAGACCTTAGGGAAAGCCACTGTTGGTTGTATTCTCTGCAGTATTTACTCATCTCTGCTCTTTCATGTTTCATTTTCTGAGATCTTCTCCTCACTCCTTGTGCTCAGTGAGGAACAACTTCATCTACCTTTGTGTGATCTCAGGAACAGGAATCTTGCACTTCTCCATAGTCCTCTAGGCTTTTCCAGAATGATAGGATCTTCCTCGCACATGGAATATGTCTGATGGAGATAGAAAGAAATGTATTAAAGTTAGATATTAAAAAAAACCCAACAAAACAATGTTGGACAGGAGTAATCTTTGAGTAATGGATCAAGTATAGTTGGTCATGCTTTGTGTTTGGGAATCAGATGTCAAGGTTTGTTCTAGCCCCCACCCACCCACTCACTAAAATTGTCTGAAATCTTTTATTGGAAGAATTCCCATTTCTACTTCCATCTTCTGGGGATTTGAGAAATGCCTGAAGATTGCAATCTGGTTTAGTTCTTTTACTATTGCAAATGATGATTTTTATCCAGTTAGCGTTTGGTTCTGCTAGTTAGAATTATTCAAAATTCAGAAAATTAGAAGATAAAATAAGGATCATCTTCAATGCCACAAGTTTTCAGAGTTCTAAAGAGGTACTTTGCCAGCTGTAATAAAAGTATGATGAAATTACTGCACATATGCATCCATATTCGTGCATACGAGATACAATATAGCTGATACAATGGAATTTGAATATATCTTCAAGCTATGAGATAAGTGCAGTTTTCATTTGTTTGTTAGTTACAGGATTTGCGTGACAAGAGAAATATACTAGTATATCAGAAATTTTCTTTAACAGCATTTGCAACTATCTGTATTTGAGTTGATTTAAGTTTTCTGAGTACTGCCGTTAATTATTTCTCAGTCCTTAATTACTAAAAAAATAATTTTACTGAGAAGATTACATGTTATTTTTGAGACTATACATTAATCAGACTTGGGCACTTATTTCAACTGTGTTTATTCAAACTTTTCTCCTATAAGTTTTTTTGTGGAGTTTTTTTTAAGCATCAGAAAAAAACACCACAAGCTCAGTGAGAAGTCTGTGCCACAGTGGTTGGTGGGAAGAGAAGGAGAAGTAAGAAAATGACACATTGCAGGGTTACAAAAAATAAGGATGTTTGGAGAAAAATGGACAGTATTTTACTTTGGTATAAAATCATGGGAGTATTAGTAAAGTTTCAAGAGCTTTGAATGGGAGACAAAATCCTCAGTCTTTTTGGGTTGATTTACATGATAGGAATGTGGACAAAATGGGTGGGCAGCATCTGTAGCTGATTTGGTTATGATTACTGAGTAATTTGGGAATTGAAAATCAGTTTGGCTAAATTTTTGGGGTTTGCACATTTTTTAGTTGGGTTTTTCACAAAGAAATGTTGAAAAGAGTTAATTGAACACCTATGTAATTGTATAGACATGATGCATTCAGACAAAGGATCTATCTTGATATGTATTGCCTGGTTTGTTTTTTGGGGATTTGGGTTTGTTTTTTTTCCCAAAACTAAATTATATCATCTTTGGTATCAATAAAGAAAATACAAGAGAGGCTTTTATCCCCTCTCCTCCCCATACTATTTGTTACTAACAGTCCTGCCATTCTTACTAAGTAAAAAATACAAATTTGGTAACTTTCTAAATAACAAAGCTAGGGAGGTAAAAAGCATAAATTTCTGTCTCAACACCTAATAACATCACTCACTTCAGGGAAGGAAACATAATGGCATATTCCTTTTGCCAGAATGATTCACCGTCTTCTGTTGTATCATAATTTTCTCCCTGCACAGTAAATACACATGGGAAGTGTTGATTTGACTTGGACAAATCTACAAGGCAAAATTTTTGGCAGTAGAAGAAAGTATTGTATGTTTCTAAATTACCTAATCAAGTAGATATTTCATTTTTTAAACACTTGTCAGGTTTTTGTTTTGACTTTTTTTAGTAAGGACACTGATTCTTCAAGATTAGAGACCCTGTGTTTTCTACAGGGAGAACAAATATTTGATCTATTGTGGTTTGGCATAAGAAAACAACCTTGTTCATTAAATATATTTACTTTATTCCCATATATTTTGTCTAGACTTATGATGTATTAGTTAAGAGTTTTTTTAAATCTCTTAAATATAAGGCTCTAAGCACCCTGGTGAGATATAAACTGAAAAAGTCTGGAGGAAGTCAGCAAAAATCCTCTAGAATAAACAATAATAGTACATAGCCACTCATCTAGCTCAAAAGACTGGGCAGAACACTACTTTAAAAATTGGCTGTTTCCCAGGTTTTGCATGTCAGAGAGGAAGGATATATGTGTATGCTTTGGTGTCCAAATGCATATAAATAGTGTGTAGTTCAGACTGATGTTCACAACTGCGATGTCTTTGTCCTACAACTGAGCTGTCATTTTTGTAGGAAAAGAGGGAGTTGAGCAGTGGCTCGGAGGTAAAATAGGCTCAGTTTTGGTTTTGTTGCATTTTAGAAACAAAGTAGCTCCATGGCTCATTACCAATCATATTGAACACATCCAAAGAAAACTCACCCATCACCTAACCTAGTTTTGGTGTTTCTACATGCACTGTCCTGTCAATCCATATTGACCAAATACTGTTGATTATTTAAATTTTTTATAGCTGCCAGATATGTACTGTAGGTGTTTCTAAAGGAAAAGGTTAAACTGGCACATGTGATTTATCTCTTGAAAGCTCTCCAAGACCTTTTGTTGGCCAGTGTTACCTCTGCCATAGATCCTTCTGTTTGCCTTAGCTTCATTTCTGGTTTCTTCTATTGCCATTACTCAATCTTGTCTTACCAGGAGAAACTCGAAACTCATACATTAGGCAGCCAAAATACCTTAATAAAGGGTCTTACCCTTTACATGGCAATGTGAATGATTTAAGTTGTTTGGTACCTCACTTTAGGTTCCTTGTATCAACTGGACCAACACTGACCTTCCTGCTTTGTACTGCCTCACTGGTTTTTATAGTATAGTACAAAGGCTGTAGTGTTGACTTGAGAAAAAAGTGGAAACATTTCACTGAGACTTCATGTCTAGATAACTAAAACCTCAGATTATTTGAATACTTAAACAGAGGCTCTGCCTAGCTCATCAGTGTTAAAATACATTATCTGCAGCACTGGCCACTTGCACTGACTTCTTCAAGTGATACAGCATGAACACTATTTCATTTGGTCACTTCCTCTGTGAACGTATCGAGGCACTGAAAGTTAATGTATTTGCAGTCAAATGGCAATAGTTTAGTACTTCACTTTTTTTTCCCCTTTCTTTTCTCTCTAGGGTCTGGGATTTGGAAGGAAATGAGAAGGCCCATTTTGTTTTACGTTCTCCTGGAATGAGTGTTTGCTGGCATCCTGAGGAGGCTTTTAAGGTTGTGGTTTTCAGCTTTTCTCCCTCATCACCTTTAAAATATCAGGAGGGGGGACACACCTAAAATATGAATCTTTGATGCTGTAGTAACTTTGAAGTTTGAGGAGCTAGTTTACACTGTAACTGGATATTGGTTGGATCTGCTAATGTGAAGTGACTGTAAATGAATTCTCATTACCATTCTTGTCATTTTACCCTCAGTCCCTTACTCCTCCCATCAGAAATATTTCTTCTTGATTATGTACATCAGTTGTTGATAACTATTCTGCTGATTGCATATTAACTTACAGTTATCAGAGAAGAGCTCAAGTTTTTCTCAGTCATGGTAACATGGTTCACCAATAACACAGACTCTTTATAGAACATGCCAAGCTTTGAAAAGTATCTGTTTGAAGTTAACAAGGGATTTTTTTTGGTTTTATTCTTGCTTGAAGTGTATGAAATACGTTCTGAAAAATCAAATCAGTAGACTGTGATTTTATACTTATCTCTTCATTGTACTGGGGAGGATTAATCAGCTTGTATGTACCCAAATATCCAGCTTCATTAATGGTCTAGTCCCTGCAGTCTTAGATTTATTATTCCTGTTGTGCCTATCAATAACTGCCTTAAGCAGCTACAAATGGTTGTTCGGGTTACCACAAAAATACATAGTTAAAACAGAGAAAAGCAGTCAAATAAGGTATCAAAATATTTACATAGCAATAGGGAAGGAGGATCTCTAATCTCATCACACTTTCCACCAGTATTAATATCCGTCCTTAATAAGAAAGGAAACTTAACTAGGAAAACTGTTGATTCAGGTGGCATCAGAATTTATTGGGTTAGCTGCTGTTTGCTACTGGACAGCTTTGTTAGCACAACAAAATTAATTGATTTTCCCAAAAATATTGCAATAGTACACCAGTCTTACATATTATTAGCACGTCTTTTCTTCGACCATTATCAAAGACAGGCACAGGGGTTTTTTTTGTTTGTTTTTCTTTTTTTAAAAGAAAAGCCCATTCCAAAAGCTCATAAAACTTGATAGACTTAGTTCTTGCCGAAAAGCTTATTGCAGGTCAAAATGCTTATTGCATCATGACCTTTAGTTTGCAGAAAAGCGTGTTTTGGCAACAGTTCTGCTTTTCCAGATAAACTGGTATTTTTGGAGTATTTTTTTAATGCTTCTTTGCCTTTCTTAATTATTGTTCCTGACTATGTGAAAACCATTTCTCCTCATAAAAAAAATCTCATTTCATTATCTGGGCATTGGAACGGGTTGCCCAAAGAAGTAGTGAATGCTTACTCTTTGAAGTGTTAAAGACCAGGTTGGATGGAGCCCTGAGCAACCTGGTACAGTAGAAGGTGTCCCTGCCCATGGCAGGGGATTGGAACTAGAGGGTTTTTAAGTTCCCTTCCAACCCAATCCTTCTATGATTCTATAATTTATTCAGGAAGTTCTTTCTACCATACTTGAAAAACAACTGCTTGAGTGTATTACTTTAACAGAAAAAGTTTAGATAAAATCTGTGGCGAATTGTTATCGGATGAAGTAAGAGATGTTACATAAAATCAGTAAGAGTGAATCCAGATTCTACAGCCACACTAATTGACACTTTGCTCAGAATTATAGAATCATTTAGGTTGTAAAAGACCTCTAAGATCTTCGAGTCCAGCCAGCCTTTGATGGAACACCATCATATCAACTAAACCACAGCACTAAGTGCCATGTACAGTCATTTCTTGAACACCTCCAGGGATGGTGACTCCACCACTTCCCTGGGCAGCCCATTCCAGTGCTTGACAACCCTTTCTTTTTTACAGCACTATGTGTCAGTCAGTTCTTTGTACTCAGAACAGAAACTTAAATGTTAAAATAATAACTTTTTGCTGTATAAAAGCACAGTGCATTGGTGGTTGTGAACTGGTGTTTCCAACCACCAAAATTATACACATAGATATCTATAGATATATAGAAATAAAACAATGTAATTATTGTATGTAACAGTGTAACAGTAGTATAGATGAAAGTGGGTTTTATTTATTGGTTAAAGAGTGTCCAGGAGAATGTTTTCTGGTATGAAGTGAAAAACTGTACGTCTTCTAATATTATTATATTTGCTTGAATGTGTTCTAGGTTTTCTATAGAGTAGAAAATATTTAAGTTCCATTACATGCTAAGTTTACCACATTCTGTGAATTTCTTTTAACAGCTGATGGTGGCAGAGAAGAATGGGACAATACGATTCTATGACCTGATTACACAGCAGGCCATTCTCTCCCTGGAGTGTGAACAGACACCACTGATGTCAGCAGACTGGTGTTTAAAAAATACTCTTAAAATTGGAGCAGTTGCTGGAAATGATTGGCTGATCTGGGATATCACTCGCTCCAGGTATTTTTATACCCATGGCATAGGTTTCTCTATTCTCTTCCTAATCAGTATGTGAGGAGATGCAGGTACTTGGCTAATACAGCATGGCAGTCACAGAATCACAGGATGGGTCAGGCTGGAAGGGACCGCAGTGGGTCAGGTGGTCCGACCTCACTGCTCAAGCAGGGTCATCCCAGAGCACATGGCACAGGATTGCATCCAGGCTGTTCTGGAATGTCTCCAGTGACGGAGACTCCACAGTCTCTCTGGACAGCCTGTTCCAGTGCCTGGTCACTTGCACAGTAAAGACGTTCTTCACATTCAGGTGGAACTTCTGTGCATGCGCATTGCCTCTCATCCTGTTGTATGGCAGCACGGAGCAGAGCCTGGATCCGTGCCCTTGACACCCTTCCTTCAGATACTGAGAGACATTGATGAGGTCCCCTCTCAGTCATCTCTTCTCAAGGCTGAACAGGCCCAACTTCCCCAGCCTTTCCTTGTAAGAGATGTTCCAGCCCCTTACTCATCTATGTAAGCCAAATGCATTATATAAACTATTCAGTAAATAAATGAACAATTGTCAGGAATTGTGATATTGATACAGACCATTCCCTGGTATTCTTTGTTTCATCTTTATCAATAGTTTCTGTTAAAAATGTAACATTGTCTGTCTTTTTGTCCATTTGAGATAGCATCTCACTACTGTTTACCTCTCACTGTATGCGTTTGTTACAATTTTATTCCAAGTCATAAATAGATAACTATTGATCCATAATACACTGGCCAACTACTTCAGTTTTCCTACTCCAAACTGAGATTAAAGCTGCAGGAATGCTCTAGTTTTCCCTCAGCTGCTTCACCAAGAGTAGACAATGTGTCCCCTTCACTGTACTTTTGGTACTTACAGCATGAGCTGTAGTTGTTCGCAGAACAGTTTTTTACCCTGAATGTCTGTTTTAGTTATCCACAGGATAAGAGACCTGTCCATGTCGATCGAGCCAGATTATTCAGGTAGAAACGTTGCCTCTATTTTGTGGGGTTTATCTATTTAAATATATGTCGATGCAAGCAGTTGTGTTTAGTAACCTGGTTGTGTCTCCCTTAAGCCATTTTCGAGGGACTTGGTCTATAAACTTTGTGAAATTTGTGAATGACCCACATTAAGTATATATGTGTAACATTCCTATTTTTTGTTTTTTAATGACAATGTGCATATGGGGCTGTGGGTGGGGAATCATTTACAAGCTAATTCACTGAATCTGTTTCTCTGCTGTTAGTAGAATATGTGACATCTTCACACAGTTAGTCCCAAGGGAGAGAACTTCACTTTGTGTGCACTTCTGCTGGTGTGACAGGGGTATTTGGAAAGTACATTCATTTTATTCATAGGTGGATTCATTTTATTGATAGGTGGTCCCGAGTGAATGAAAATCTGTTTGCAACCACTGGATACCCAGGAAAGACAACTACTCAGTTGCTGGTTCATCATTTAGGACATCCACAGGTAAATTTTTGCCTGGAGTTGCATCTGTTCTCCTCAGATCAGGATCATGTTACTTAAAAGCTACAATTAAAAAGTAGCCCAAACCATCCAGAACTGCTGCTTGGTGTACCTATTTTATTTTATTTTGGTTTGTGGCATTCATGCTAAGGAAAAAAAAATTGCTGCACACCTAAACTGCTATTATAAAAGCTGCTTGATATGTTTTAGTTTGCTTTGCCATATTGGTTCTAAGGGGAAGAAAAACACCTTCAACCTGATCTTTAATAAATCTGGCAATAATTCTAGTTCTAAGGAGGCTAAAAGCAGCTAGTTGTGTATTTTTCTGGTTTTAACTAATTATATTTTAAATCATTAATGAAAATGCAAAGCACAGGAAGTATTTTGGTTTTGCCGGAGTCAGTATATATTTGTAATGCTTACAGTAAAAATGTTACCTCCAAACATACTAGTTATGAATACACTGAAATAACAGAAGTAATTTCATTTAAAAAGGTTTCTAAGTTTGAGATCATGCCTTTATAATAATAATGTTTGTACTAATGTAAATAGTTGAAACAATTTGTTATTGTGGAATATTTCACTGTATGTTACTTAAATGTAGTAAGTAGCTACTGGAACTATGTAGCAGAGAATCACATTTTTCAGTTGAATTTCTGTTGTATTTTAACTTTATTTGTTAAGGAGTATTTTATTTGTGTTGTTTATTTGTCTATGCAACTTGGTATCTGCAGTATAGAAATCATTTATAAGGGAAGTTGTATTGATATTTTTCTCTCTCTCTGTTTTTTGAAGCCCATTCTTACTGGAACTGCAGCTGTAGGATCTGGTTTGACATGGCACAGAACTCTTCCATTATGTGCAGTCGGAGGAGATCATAAAATTTTCTTCTGGGTTACTGAAATGTAAAATAAGCATTTGCCTTCAATATGAAACTTGACAGCATAAATGCCTTTTTTCTAGTAAAATGAAGAAATTTACTCTTTGTAATGGTTTTCACTTGGACAACAGAAGAAAGAAGCAAGAAAGATATAAATAATTTGTGTTTGATTTTTAGCTTGGAAGTGCAAGAGCTTTTGTAAAGTTGGTTATCATACATCTGATACTTGGTTATTTCTATTAAAATAAAATGTACTTTTTAAACATGGTATTTGGTGTGAAATGAATTTTTAAGGGGTTTTTAAAGAGATTTTGTGTCCCAGCATATCAGTCTGACAATCTCACTCAGTTTACACAGCTGAAATATCTGAAATTGTGCAGAGTACATACAGAAAGAACACCTGTCTCTATATTAACTTTCCCAACCATGACTATCTTATAAGAAAAAAAAAATGCAGTAGTGTACTGTCATAAAATATTGCCCTTGGACGTATTTGAATAAACTAGTTGCCACTACCAGTGAAGAAGCTAATGGTAAAATCAGAATGATAATTTGAAGCAGCTTTATCTCTAAAGATGACTGAGGGATTTACTTCAAGCCTGTCAAACAGCATAGTGAGGTTTTTTCCTGCTTACAGCCTTTTACTTTACAGGAAAATCAAAGGTATTCTGCTTTCTAGAAACATATTTTTCCTGTCTTTCCCATAAAAGAACCAGAACTGAAGTAAAAGAAGACAGAGATAACTCCTGTCTTAAGTATCTTTTTTGCATGCTTTTGCAAATGAAGGGATGTCAAGATGTTTCAGCTAGTGTAACAGCTCCTTACAGCATCATAGCCATCCTTATTAGCTGTAGTTAGATTTTAAAATATTCGTTTGTTTCTTCCTATTTATGCAGGACACATAAAACCAATTCGGAAGTAGGATATCAATAAGTGAGATTACAGCCACCTTTTAAAACCTAAGACCATATTATATTTCTCATAATCCTTTATCCTTGAGAACTTTTGCTTTCCAGTTGCCACCAAAATTTACCTAAAATAAAGTTCCTTTTAAGTTCCAGTCTTGGACTGGTGCATGCTTAAACTGTAAAATAAGCAGACTGGAGGATGTTTCAAAATAACAGCACTCCATTTCTCTTGTTTCCATTGTCTGACCCGAGATAGCAGCCTTAAGAGGAGGTTTAATTCACTTGTAGCTAAAAATCTTCAGGGGTCTGGGAGGAAGGATTGGCCTGCAGCACTGTTATCCTTTTGGTGTGTAGTGAAACTGAAACAGACATGGGTTTTTCTGTCCTCTCTCACAGCAAACTTCACACAGCTCCTGCCTATGCAGAATACATCCACGATACTCAGGACCCATATAGACAAGGGCAATTTGCACCAGGTATGTGCAGGTGCACTCCTGAGTGAGACTTTTTTGGTTTAGAATTGCTTAAGACCCAAGAGGGCAAAGGACAGAAATTCTTCTGTTCTGTAGTTAATTCAGAAACCAGGATGTTTGCTTTTCATACTCTGTTTTTAAGGACTACTTTAAACTGTTTACCCAGAAATGATCTTGCCAAGTTCAAGGCTCTTCATTTTATACTGGAAAGAAGTAATATGGATATTAAAAAAAAATGTATAAGAAAGAACAGCTAATGTTTTTAGCATGTTCCCCATGCTCTTTTGTACAGAACAAAATAATTAGTTAATCCTCTGATGTTGCCTTAGCACGGTACTTGGAAAACTGAAACTTGACAATCCATTTTCAGAGAACTGCAAACCATTTATCATTTAGTTTCCATTTACTTTTTTTTTTTTTTAAGAAACCTACATAATACCTAGCAGTTGTATTTCTCAGTCTATTTAACTGTCAAAGGTTGATAATTCTCTGCAAGATTTGTACAAATTCTGGCGCATCAAGATTATTGAGATTGGGGGGGCATTGCTTAAGTTCAGTGTAGAGAAAAATCATTGAGGCACTATCAGTTTCATAGAGAAAACTTTACTAGCATACTCTTAGCAAGCATGGATTTAGAAGACTCCATGGGAAATCAAGCAAATGTTACTCCACACCGATCTTTTCAGCTGTTCACTGGACCACCTTATTAAAAACAAGTATTGCCCCTTGTGGAGGATCAGGTGACACCATGTCTGGAAATTTTTTTGGATCAGCTATTTGTTTCTGTTTAACTTGTCTCTCAGTTGTATAGCCGTTTTGAGTTCTGGGCTGATTCTAACCCGAATGTTGTGTTCTGGGACCTGTAACTGTATATAAGCACACAAGATGCACATGAACACTGTAAGCTACAGTAGCATTTGCCAGTTTTTCTCAGCTTGTGCAGTTCTGTTTTGCAGTTGACCTGAGGCTCTGGTTTTGTGCAATATATGGAGCAGACCAGTGCTTTGAAACCTGTATTCTTGCCTTTACTTTTCTGTGAACCCTAATCACAAGCCAGGTATTTTTTACTAATGATGAAGACAGAGCTCTGATCAGTTTTCTATACACACGGCTTTTCCACTCCAAGTCAGCCTCAGCATCTGGAAAGTTGACATCTTCAGAATACTAATGTTCAACCAAACTTCATTTTGGTAACTCTTAAACACTCTTTACCTATTTTCCTTCACTGGAAGGTGGAGCTACACGACAGGGCCTTGAAATGGCAGCATATATATGTACACATGCATGGGGTATAAACTGCCACTCCTCAGTCTGACATTTATCATCCAATATGGGTGCTGGTAAAAAATACATTTTCAAATTGTACACACTGTAAGTCTGGATATTATCACTCAATTATTTTTTTATAAATCCTCTCCTTGGGAGTCCAGTCATTTATAGTTGCAGCTGAACAAGTTAGTACAATTAAAACCTTTCTAAGAGATTTTGGAAAATTTGGATCATTTTCCTGTGTTCTCTGTTTTTTCACTTTTCATACCCTGCATTTCCTAACTCCAGCTGGGAGGAAAAAGTGCTGTGTTGCACTTTTCTATGCAGTATTTTTGGCCAAATTAAAATCAGGAAGTACCAGAAAGTTCACAGAAGAGCATATTTTTGGGAGATTTCTTATCCAGCTTTACAGACCAAGACATTCAGACAAGATCTGACTATACATTTACATTAATTTTCAGTGCCATTGCCTGGAAAAATTGTATTATTGACACTTTATGACAAATGAGATTAATTCTTCTTGAATATAATTCAGTTGGGATTTTAAAGTAATTAAGGTGGCAAAATAAGTAAGTTACACAAGCAGCTCCATTACCCAACACAAATTCACACAACTCCTGGAATGAGTTCCTCAATGAGGAATTGAAAGCGAAACCCACTGAATTCTGTAGGTTAGCCTGGTGCTCTTCCTTTGGGAGAGGTGAGAAATTGCCAACAGCATGTCAGTGCTCCAAAGTATAGTATGAATCACAAATTGTTCTATAATTCAATTGGTATGGACATGAAACTTTGCTATACTATCTTAGTAGGAGAGTAATAATGATGTGCATGTGACAGCAGGTTAGTAATAAATATATTGTGAAAGCAATAAAGTCAAAAAAATGCTGCTTCAGTAAGTAAGTGAGAATTCTTTGGCAACTTGAGTAACACAACTAAGTGCTCTGTGTACAGCCACCACTGATTCTGTATATGGATTTGTAGAATGCTTGGCAAAGTGTGATGATTTGGAAGTAAACTGAGAATTTTGGTAAATTTTAAACCAAAATTAGCATAGTACATTTCGGGTCTGATCTTCAAAATATTACAGTAATTAGTGTGTCTTTATTCATCTCATCACATGAGAAGTTTCCACCTGACAGCCTCAGACTATCGTGGTTTCTTAACTGCCCTGAATTTAGGAGGGTTTATCAAATGCAGCAGTATTTAGAGGTAACCACGGAGAATTTCCACCAAATATGGAAATCCACTACAATCTATTTGGATTTACTGTTGTAAACGGGGACCCCAGATCACCCCAGATTAGTCTTTTTCAGAAGAAACCAGGACCATTCAGTGCTCCTTATTTTTACTCCCCACATCCCAACCGTGGCACTTCCCCACTCAAATTATGCGTATGGGCACAGGAATTGTTCCTCCACCGCCTTTTCTCACTATTTCCCTGACGTTCAACCGCAGGGCCGGCACTTCCCAAGCACCACCACACAGGGCCGCGTCCTGAGGGCTGTGGAGCGCAGTGGGTCAGCGTGACCCCGCTGGCACGGCCGGGCCCTCCGCGGCTGTCACCACTTGCACCACAAAGCGGCTGCCGAAGAAGGCACGCCAGAAGCTGGGGGTTCACCCTCGGGGATCGTCCCCGGGGCAGAGCCGCCCGTCAGAGCTCCGACCCGGGACTGCGTTTCCCAGGAGGAAGCGCGGGGCAGCGGGCGCCCCGCCCCGCGGAGCTCGGCGTTTGTTTCCGGGCCGAGCGGCGGAGCGGGGCTGCGCCCGCCCCGGCCGCGGCCATGGACGAGGACGGGCTGCCCATCGTGGGCTCCGGCATTGACCTCACCAAGGTACGGGCTGCGCTCGCCCGGCGCTCCGGGGCCGCCGCGGCTCCTCCCCGGCCGCGGCTGCGCTGGC